>JAGIQG010000036.1:18627756-18767000 GCA_024679065.1 Sphyrna mokarran
TGTGTGTGTGTGTGTGTGTGTGTGTGTGTCTCTCTTCCTGTCTCTGTCTCATTTCATCTATCTCTCCGTCTCCCTGTGCGTGTGTGTCTCTCTCCCTTTTCAGTTTTCTCTACCTTCATTTCTTTCTCCCCTTCTTGTACTATATATATATCTATATCAAACCTCTCTATCTCTGTCCTCTTTTAGGATCCTTGTTTTAAGCTGTTGTGATGTGCCTCAGGGTCAATCATTGTTTGCTACTCAGGCCTTGAAGCAATTTGAAGAGTTTAATCTAAATGAAAGTTCTTGTTGATGCACTTGCAATGTCCCCATTTGACCTGGTCTGTCAGAACTAAAGATTGCAAGATGGAAATTTACTCCTTGAAACTCCCTCATCCTCCTGGTCTCCGTTAACCCTCCTCCCAATACCTGTAGCTTCCCAGAATCTCCCCTCGGTGAGGCATTTCCCGATTCCAAATGATGCTGCAAGTGAGATTATCATTTCATCGATTCCATTTCCTCGGAATTCTCGGAAAACTCGTTAGCTTCTGTAAGAAGGAATGTGAAATTTTTGTTTCAAACATTACCCCCACCCTGGTGAAGGATGGACAAAGTTTAGTTTACCCAGAGAGCAGAGTTACCCTCTCTGGTTTACCCAGGGGTCAGAGTGTACCCTCTCTGGTTTACCCAGGGGTCAGTGTGTACCCTCTCTGGTTTACCCAGGGGTCAGAGTGTACCCGCTCTGGTTTACCCAGGGGTCAGTGTGTACCCTCTCTGGTTTACCCAGGGGTCAGAGTGTACCTGCTCTGGTTTACCCAGGGGTCAGAGTGTACCTGCTCTGGTTTACCCAGGGGGCAGAGTGTACCTGCTCTGGTTTACCCAGGGGGCAGAGTGTACCTGCTCTGGTTTACCCAGGGGGCAGAGTGTTCCCTCTCTGGTTTACCCAGAGGGCGAGTGTACCTGCTCTGGTTCCCAGGGGTCAGAGTGTACCCTCTCTGGTTTACCCAGGGGCAGAGTGTACCTGCTCTGGTTTACCCAGGGGGCAGAGTGTACCCTCTCTGTTTTACCCAGAGGGCAAGTGTACCTGCTCTGGTTTACCCAGGGGTCAGAGTGTACCCTCTCTGGTTTACCCAGGGGTCAGAGTGTACCCGCTCTGGTTTACCCAGAGAACAGAGTTACCCTCTCTGGTTTACCCAGGGGTCAGTATGTACCCGCTCTGGTTTACCCAGGGGTCAGTGTGTACCCGCTCTGGTTTACCCAGGGGTCAGTGTGTACCTGCTCTGGTTTACCCAGAGGGCAGAGAGTACCTGCTCTGGTTTACCCAGAGGGCAGAGTGTACCTGCTCTGGTTTACCCAGGGGGCAGAGTGTACCCGCTCTGGTTTACCCAGAGGGCAGAGTGTACCCGCTCTGGTTTACCCAGAGGGCAGAGTGTACCCGCTCTGGTTTACCCAGGGGGCAGAGTGTACCCGCTCTGGTTTACCCAGGGGTCAGTGTGTACCCTCTCTGGTTTACCCAGGGGTCAGTGTGTACCCGCTCTGGTTTACCCAGGGGTCAGTGTGTACCCTCTCTGGTTTACCCAGGGGTCAGTGTGTACCCTCTCTGGTTTACCCAGGGGTCAGTGTGTACCCGCTCTGGTTTACCCAGGGGTCAGTGTGTACCCTCTCTGGTTTACCCAGGGGTCAGTGTGTACCCGCTCTGGTTTACCCAGGGGTCAGTGTGTACCCGCTCTGGTTTACCCAGGGGTCAGTGTGTACCCTCTCTGGTTTACCCAGGGGTCAGTGTGTACCCTCTCTGGTTTACCCAGGGGTCAGTGTGTACCCTCTCTGGTTTACCCAGGGGTCAGTGTGTACCCTCTCTGGTTTACCCAGGGGTCAGTGTGTACCCTCTCTGGTTTACCCAGGGGTCAGTGTGTACCCTCTCTGGTTTACCCAGGGGTCAGTGTGTACCCGCTCTGGTTTACCCAGGGGTCAGTGTGTACCCTCTCTGGTTTACCCAGGGGTCAGTGTGTACCCTCTCTGGTTTACCCAGGGGTCAGTGTGTACCCTCTCTGGTTTACCCAGGGGTCAGTGTGTACCCGCTCTGGTTTACCCAGGGGTCAGTGTGTACCCTCTCTGGTTTACCCAGGGGTCAGTGTGTACCCTCTCTGGTTTACCCAGGGGTCAGTGTGTACCCGCTCTGGTTTACCCAGGGGTCAGTGTGTACCCGCTCTGGTTTACCCAGGGGTCAGTGTGTACCCTCTCTGGTTTACCCAGGGGTCAGAGTGTACCCGCTCTGGTTTACCCAGGGGTCAGAGTGTACCCGCTCTGGTTTACCCAGGGGTCAGTGTGTACCCTCTCTGGTTTACCCAGGGGTCAGAGTGTACCTGCTCTGGTTTACCCAGGGGTCAGTGTGTACCCGCTCTGGTTTACCCAGGGGTCAGTGTGTACCCTCTCTGGTTTGAGTTTCTCCTCATGTCTTGCTGTTTCTTTTCCAGGCTGTTCCGTACCAGGCTTACATTGGAAGCATCCGGCCACAGCAGCAGATAAAGGTTATTGGCACAGTGAAACCCAAGCCTTACAGGTAAACTGTGCACCATGGGCATTGATAGAGTTAAATGTATGAGATTTAGAGAATCATAGAATCCCTGCAGCCAGGAGGAGGCCATGTGGCCCATCAAGATTTACTAGGATGCTACCAGGACTTGATGGATTGAGTCATAGGGAGAGGCTGGATGGTCTCTGACTTTTTTCCCTGGAGCATACAAGGCTGAGGGGTGATCTTATAGAGATCTATAAAATAATGAGGGGCATGGATCAGCGAGATAGTCAACATCTTTTCCCAAAGGTAGATGAGTCTAAAACTAGAGGGCATAGGTTTAAGATGAGAGGGGAAAGATCCAAAATTGTCCAGAGGAGCAATTTTTTCACACAGAGGATGGTGAAAGTCTGGAACAAGGTACCAGAGTGGTAGAGGTGGGTACAATTTTGTCTTTTAAAAGGTCTTTAGCTAGTTACATGGGTACGATGGGTATAGAGGGATAGGGGCCATTGGGACCAGCTTAGGGGTTTAAAGAAAAAGGGCGGCATGGATAAGTTAGTCCAAAGAGCCTGTTTCTAATCTGTAAACCTCTATGGTTCTGAGTCTGCAACAATCCTACCCAGACCCTATCTTCGTAACCCTAAATAATTACCTTGCCGTTCCCCCGACAGTAAGGGACAATTTAGCATGGCCAATCCACACATCTTTGGAGTGTGGGTGGAAACTGCAGCACCTGGAGGAAACCCAGGCAGACATGGGGAGAACCTGCAGACTCCACACAGACAGTGACCCAAGGTTGGAATTGTACTCGGGTCCTTGGTGGTGTCAGGCAGCCGTGCTAATCACTCTGTCACATGCTGCTCATTAAGCCAATACCTCCATTGTACAATTATCACCTTTATTTTCGAATCCCTCCAGTAATCTTGTTCTCTGTCACCTCCTCTGACCACCTCTAATCTCGGATTCTGGTCTCTGAAACATCCTTATTCCTCTATTCTTTGCAATTTTACTTCCACATTCTCCTCCTTTCAAGATACTGTCCATCACCTTTTTGTGAACTGTTCAGTTTATTTACCCATTTTTATGACTGCTTAATTCTTACAAGTTTGTAAACTAATGATTCAGTCTATTTTCTTTAAATTTAAAAAAATTGTAATTTCCCATCCAGGTAGCCAAAGGATTTCTTGAACAAAATGCCATTAATGTTATCCCCGATTACCTTCCCACCATCACTGATGTCAAAGAACAAAGAGCAACACAGCACGGGAAACAGGCCCTTCGGCCCAACGAGCCCATGCCGCCGTCCTAACGTCCTAATGACATATCCTTGTCTTTAGGCTATGCCTATTGTTGAAGATTCCCATATAGGGACCAATATAGGGACAATTTGATACCCAATCAGCCTAAGAGCACATTTTTGGGATGTGGGAGGAAACCGGAGGAAACCCACGCAACCACGGGGAGAACGCGCAAACTCCCGCAGACACAGGCCCATCCATGTGTCAGCACAGCAACAGCGATAGTCTCTGAGCTGTCATGTTGCCCATCAGATGGTCCAGTTTAAGCATACACTGACGACGTGAAGCACTAGGCAACTCCTGAAGCAACCTCCAAGAGCAGCTCTCGCACGACATGCCGCATGCATGCCCCTTGTTGGTCAACAAGGTGGACTGAATTGCCTGCGGAAACAAATAAGACTTAATTAAACATGCTAAAAAAAACTAAGACATTCCCGAGACGAAACTAAAAGATAGTCTACTACTATTTGGTCCTCCCGATATTCAAACAGTCCTGCTATATCCCTCTATCTGCAGACCGCTCATGTGGCTGTCCAAGAGACCCTTGGGCCTAAATTCTGGGATTCCTCTCTCTCTCTTCACCGCTCTACCCCTCTATCCTTCAAGTATATCGAATCATCTCCTGGTTCAACTCGTGCCTATTGTCTTTTTCAGGTTTACCATTAATCTGAAGGTTGGTTACTCGAATAACATTGCTCTCCATATAAACCAAAGATTCGATGAGAATGCAGTGGTGAGGAACAGTTGCATCAACCAGAGCTGGGGTTCGGAGGAGAGAAACCTGCCCTTCCTCCCATTTGTGCCTGGCCAGACATTTGAGGTAAGCTGCCTGACAAATGTGAGGTAATGTGTGGAAGGTCTGATACAGATGGGAGATATTCAGTAAATGGCAGAACCCTTAGGAGTATTGATAGGCAGAGGGATCTGGGTGTACAGGTACACAGGTCACTGAAAGTTGCAATGCAGGTAGAGAAATAGTCAAGAAGGCATACTGCATGTTTATCTTCATCGGCCAGGGGTTTTGAGTTTAAAAATTGGCAAATCATATTGCAGCTTTATAGAACCTTAGTTAAGCCATGCTTGGAATATAGTGTTAATTCAACACTACCAGAAGAATGTGGAGGCTTTGAAGAGGATACAGAAAAGATTTACCACAATGTTGTTGCCTGGTATGGAGGGCATTAGCTACAAGAAGAAGCTGGGGAAACTTGGTTTGTTCTCATTGGAACGATGGAGGTTGAGGGGAGACCTGATAGAAGTCTACAAGATTGAGAGGCACAGACGGAGTGGAGAGTCAGAAGTCTCTTCCCAGAGAGGAAGAGTTAATTACTGGGCGGGGGGGACACAGATTTAAGGTGCGAGGGGCAAGGTTTAAAGGAGATATACGAGGCAGATTTTTTGCAGAGGGTGGTGGGTGCCTGGAACTTGTTCCCTGGGTGAGGTAATGGAAGCGGATTTTTAAGTAAGTGAGCTTTAAGGGGCGTCTGGACTAATCCATGAATAGAATGAGAATAGAGGGATATGGTGTCTGGAAGGGTGGGGGGTTTTAGTTCAGTCAGACAGCATGATCGGTGCAGGCTTGGAGGGCTGAAGGGCCTGCTCCTGTACTATAATTTTCTTTGTTCTTTGTTGAGTGTGTGCGGTGACTGATCCTGATCAGACCTACCCTGGACAAAGCTGAGTCCAAAGAATGAGTGATAAGGTTGTTAAGAAGGCATACAGTGTGTTAGCTTTTATTGGTAGAAAGATTGAATTTCAGGGCTGTGAGATTATGTTGCAACTGTAGAAAACTCTGGTGCGGCCGCACTTGGAGTATTGTGTACAGTTTTGGTCACCACATTATAAGAAAGATGTGGAGGCAATGGAAAGGGTGCAGAGGAGGTTTACCAGGATGTTGCCTGGTATGGTGGGAAGGTCTTATGAGGAAAGGCTGAGGGACTTGAGGTTATTTTCATGAGAGAGAAGAAGGTTAAGAGGTGACCTAATTGAGGCATACAAGATAATCAGAGGGTTAGATAGGGTGGACAGTGAGAGCCTTTTCCCTCGGATGGTGATGGCTAACACGAGGGGACACAGCTTTAAATTAAGGGGTGGTAGTTATAGCGTGGATGTTAGAGGTAGGTTCTTTACTCAGAGGGTAGTAAGGGTGTGGAATGCCCTGCCTGCAGCAGTTGTGGACTCACCAAGTTTGGTGGCGTTCAAATGGTCAGTGGATAGGCATATGGACAACATTGGAATAGTTTAGGTTAGAAGGTCATTGGTTCCATTGGTCAGCACAATATCGAGGGCCGAAGGGCCTGTACTACGTTGTAATGTTCTATGATCTACGGACTTTGAGGGCAGTGAATCAATATTATTGACCTTGGCATCAGTTTGTTCTGAGCAATGTGATCTCCTCCTCACTTTAATCTTTTTTAGGAGGAGAGGAGGGTGGGGCGGGGGGTGAAGTAGAGCCCTAGAATAGGATTTGTACATGGCACTGGGGGTGTGACAGTGGTTTGAAATCTGAATTTTGCATGTCATTACTAAGGAGAAAGATGCTGCCAGACTGTGGAGGAGGTGATTGAGACATTGAACAAAAGAACTGCAGAATTCTTAAACTGCAGAAAGAGGCTATTTGGCCCATCAAGTCTGCACTGACTCTCCAAAAGAACTTCTTACTCAGGTCCTAACCCCATAACTTCACATTTTATTCTGTTAATTTCCCTAAACTGCACATCCTGCACACTAAGGGATAATTTACCATGGCCAATCCACCAATGCTTCCTTGGACGCTGGGAGGAAAGCAGAGCACCCGAAGGAAACCCATGCAGACACAGAGAGAACGTGCAAACTCCACACAGGCACTGGCCCAAGCAGGGATCAAACCCGAATCCCTGATGCTATGAGGCAGCAGTGTAACTACTGTGCCATTGTGCCGTCCTTTTGAAATCTTTTAAATCTTTGGAGTTTTTTTGGAATCCTGATACCAAACCACCCAATGATAAGAATAGTCCTGGCCAATGTTTCTTAAACAGTGGCATTGTGGTAACATCACTGGACTGGAAAGAGGCTCGAGCTAATTTTCCAGGAAGAAGGGTCAAAACTCCCACCATGGCAGCTGTTGGAATTTAAAATCGGGATGGGCAATGAACACTGGGAATGCCAGCCATGCCCAAATCCCTTAAAAGAATAAAGAAAAAAATTCTTATCTATCTTATTGCCATGTTCAGGATGTTATTTGTTGGTTTAAGTGAAATAAGTCTGAACACCCAAAATAATTAATCTTTGAGACATGAGAAGACCCCGTGTGAAATGCCTGTTCTTTGTTGCTGAGGATTTTGTTTGATCAGATCAGTAAGAAGTCTCACGACATCAGGTTAAAGTCCAGTAGGTTTATTTACTATCACCAGTTTTCAGAGTGCTGTTCCTTCATCAGGTGCGTTTGATCAGATCACACAAAAGTTCTTTGATGTGAGAATTCCTGACTCATCTGGAATTATGTTTTTTTCAGTTGCTGCTCGTGGTTCAACCAAACTGCTACAAGGTTTCAGTCAATGGAAGACACCTGTTCAACTACAACCATCGGCTCCAACCCCTGAACCAGGTTGACCAGTTAGAGGTCACTGGTGACATCAGTCTTTCTCTTGTGCAGTATTAATATTTTGAAATAATTCATCTGCTTTCCCGCAAAATTGAATCTCATTACTTGGGCGAGTCCCACTTTCTTTAACCTCCCTCTTCTTGAAGAATAATCTTTAGTGTCAACTCCCCTTCACAGATGTGTGGATACCGGCGTTGGACTGGGGTGGACACAGTAAGAAGTCTCACAACACCAGGCCAAAGCCCAGTAGGTTCATTTGGAATCACGAGCTTTTGGAGCGCTGGTGAGACACCTGATGAAGGAGCAGCATTCCGAGAGCTCACGATTCCAAATAAACCTCTTGGATTTTAAGCTGTTGTTGTGAGATTTCTTACTGTTTCAGGAATAAGGAATTGGGGGAGTGAAGGAATTGATTATTCCTGGATTCTCCTCGATAGTTGGCTTGTGGAATCACTTGTCTGATGCAGCTTAAGGGGCAAATTGCATCAAAGAAAACTGACAAAAGTAACCTTGGAAAGTTGATGGTTCCCTTCAAATTTTATTGTTTCCAACACAGGGACTAGTGTAGGCATTGGGAGAGAATACACAGCCTTGCTCATCCCGAAACTGTAAAATCCTACCCGAGATCAATGGACCTTCCCATTGTCCGTTCTGATCCTTACGGCAGGCGGGACAGAAAAATTCTGGCGAATCAGCAGGGGGGAAAGAACATGGCTGACTCTCAAGGAATTTCCACAACTTTTTGTTGAGTGATCCTTCATTATAAGTTGATGTAGGGGACCCGAGGGTCAGAATTTCCTTCCCCTTATTCTTTGCCTGCTCCAATTATTTATTGAATTGGAGAATGACACAGCAAGAAGGTCATTCAGCCCATTGTGTCAATGCTAACTAATTCTATTAGTCCCACTCCCCATCTCATGGTATAACTGCTGTTTAAAAAAACACAATGTGTCACTAATTTGGTATTGAGAAGAAATCTCTGCCTTTGCCATGTGACATATGAGATGGCCAGTAACAAACAGCACTAAGAATGGTTATGTTTCACTTATTGGTAAACTTGAATAGTCTCCTTCTGCACATTAGACATTCAATGACTGGGATGCGTTTCAAACTCTGCCATCTAAACTCCTAAATAATGATGAAATGATTAATGGTCTATAACCATTTTATGATTTTATTATTTTACAAATTTTGACAGCTGCACAGCCTGTTAAATATTACAATCACGATGTATGTTAATGTTTTATGCTGATTAAAAGAGCTTTTGCATTTCATTTTGTTTCTTTTGTTGTTATCATGGTATCCCTCCAGTTCAGGAAAGGATATTCAGCTCATCGAGTTGGCACCAACTCTTTGATCAAATATCTTACACAGGATCTTATTCCCAAACCCATCATACTTCCCATGTCTAATCCACCTAACCTACACATCTTTGGACGCTAAGGGATAATCTACCATGGCCACCCACCTAACTCACACATCTGTGGACAGTGAGAGGAACTGGAGCACCCAGAGGAAACCCTTACAGATACAGGGAGAATGTGCAAACTCCGCACAGATAGTGACCCAATTGAAACTGGGTCCTTGGCATTGTGAGGCAGGAGTGCTAACCACTGCGCCACCATGCTGCCAAACCACTGTATCACCGTGCTCCCCCCCCCCCCCCCACAATGAACACAAGCCAGGAGAATCCGTGTCAAAGGAATAAAATGATATTTAAAAAAAATAAGAATGACAATTAAAAATGCCACGAAACAGAGTTAACTAAGTGAAATAGTTAAAATGGTTTTAAGAAACAAAGTTAGAGAGAGATAGACTAGACCCAAAGACTTGGTCATCAGGAGAGATTAAAGGACAGGAGTAAACCAATGGGATTTAATTAACCAATGTTCGTCTCTGCTGGTGCACCCTCAAAGGTGGCCACAGTGGAATTCATATGGAAGTAGGCGATGAGGGGAACCTGCTTAAAAACAACTGTTAGCAACCTGTTTACACTCCAGCATCTTCCAGCCAGCTCAGAGACGATTGAAGGAAATTGCATTCCATGATGTTATGGCTCAAATAGAATTCAGTAAGAAGTCTCACAATACCAGGTTAAAGTCTAACAGGTTTGGAAAGCAGTACAAGGAAAGTAGAAAGAAACTTAAGCAAGGAGTAAGGAGGACTAAAAGGGGTGACGAAAAAGCACTGGCCAGTAGGATTAAGAAAAATCCCAAGATATTTTATACATAGATGAAGAGCAAGAGAGTAGCCAGAGAATGAATTGGCCCACTCAAGGACAAGGGAAGGAATCTATGTGTGGAGCCAGAGGAAATGAGTAAGGTATTAAATGAATACTTTGTGTCAGTATTCACCAAAGAGAAGGACTTGGTGGATGATGAGTCTGGGAAAGGATGTGTAGATAGTTTGAGTCATGTTGAGATCAAAAAGGAGGTATTGGGGTTCTTGAGAAATATTAAGGTAGACAAGTCCCCAAGGCCTGACATGAAGCCAAGATCCCTGTTAAGACTGTCCTCGTGTGCGGAACTTGGCTATCAGTTTCTGCTCAGCGACTCTGCACTGTCGCGTGTCGTGAAGGCCTCCTTGGAGAACTTTTACCCGAAGGTCGGAAGCTGAGTGCCTGTGACCTCTGAAGTGTTTGCCAACAGAAAGGAAACAGTTTTGCCTGGTGATTGTTAAGCAGTGTTCATTCATCCGCTGTCGTAGCATCTGCATGGTCTCCCCAGTGTACCATGTCTCCTTTCCTGCAGCGTATCAGGTAGACAAGGTTGGCCGAGTTGCAAGAGTATGTACCGTGTACTTGGTGGATGGTATTCTCATGTGAGATGATGGCATCTGTGTCGATGATCCGGCATGTCTTGCAGAGGTTGCCGTGACAGAGTTGTGTGGTGTTGTGGTCACTGTTCTCCTGAAGGCTGGGTAGTTTGCTGTGGACAATGGTCTGTTTGAGGTTGTGTGGTTGTTTGAAAGCAAGAAATGGGGGTGTGGGGATGGCAAGATGTTTGTCTTCTTCAATGACAAGTTGAAGGCTCTGGAGAAGATGTCATAGCTTCTCCGCACCGGGGAAGAACTGGACCTCGAACGATACTCTGTCCACTGTGTCCCTTGTTTGTACATTTGCTGACGACACCAAGATTGGTGGAGTAGCGGATGAGGTGGAAGGCACTTGTAGGCTGCAAAGGGACATTGATAGGATGCAGAGCTGGGTAGAAAAGTGGCAGATGGAGTTTAATCCTGTTAAGTGTGAGGTGATTTATTTTGGTAGGAGAAACTTGAATGCAGATTACAGGGTCAACAGCAGAGTTTGGAGGAACAGAGATATTGGGGTTCATATCCACAGATCTCTAAAGGTTGCCACTCAAGTGGATAGAGCAGTGAAGAAGCTTATAATGTGTTAGTGTTTATTAATGGGGGGGTTATGCTGCAACTACATAGGACCATATTTGGAATATTGTGTTCAGGTCTGGTCACCTCACTGTAAGAAGGATGCGGAAGCATTGGAGAGAGTGCAGAGGAAATTTACCAGGATGTTGCCTGGTTTGGAGGGTAGGTCTTATGAGGAAAGGTTTTCTCTCTTTCTAGGGCTTTTCTCTTTGGAGCAGAGGAAGATGAGAGGCGACTTAATAGAGGTTTATAAGATGATGGGAGGATAGAGAGAGTGAATATGCAGAGGGACTATTTCCTTGGGTGGATGTAGCTGTTACTAGGGGGAATAACTATAAGGTTCATATAGGAGAGATATCTGAAGTAGATTCTTTACTCAGAGAGTGGTTGGGGTGTGGAATGCATTGCCTGCTGTGATAGTGGAGTCAGACACTTTAGGAACTTTCAAGTGGTTATTGGATAGGCACATGGAGCCCACCTGAATAATAGGGAGTGGGATAGCTTGATCTTGGGTTCAGACATAGCTCAACACAACATTGAGAGCTGAAGGGCCTGTACTGTGCTTAAGTGTTCAATGTCTATGTTCTATTTGTCTTCTGAGGAGGTGTGTGGTTTTTCGCGTCAGAACTGTCAATTGGTATCCTGTTCTCATGAGGGCATCTTTCAGCACCTGGAAGGTGTCTGTTGTGATTCTCCTCATCTGAGCAGGTCCTGTGTATATTGGAGAGCTTATCTGTAGGGGATGGCTTCTTTAACGTGTTTAGGATGGAAGCTGGAGAAGCAGAGCATTGTGAGGTTATCTGTGGACTTGCAGTACAATGAGGTGCTGAGGTGACCGTCCTTAATGTGTCCAAGTATGCAACCGATTCCAGCCGCTAGTCCATGGTGAGTCTGATGGTGGGATGGAACTCGTTGATGTCAAATAGTTGTTTCTGTGATTGTTCACCATGAATCCAAAGGAAGAAAATGTCATCGATGTATCTAGTATCTAGTGGTATCAGTTGCAGGTCCTGTGCAGGGAAGAGGTCTTGTTCGAACATGTGCATGAAGATGTTGGCATATTGAGGTGCGAATTTGGTCCCCATGGCTCCATATATCTGGATGAAAAACTGGTTGTTGAAGGTGAAGATATTGTGGTCCAGGATGAAGTGGATGAGTTGTAAAATTGCATCTCTCCCCTTGCAACTCCAGAAATATTCAAGAAGCTTGACACCATCCAGAACAAAGCAGCCCGCTTGACTGGCACCACATCCATAAACATTCACTCCTTCCACCATCAACGCACTGTGGCAAACACTAACAAGATGCACTGCAGGAATTCACCAAGGCTCCTTAGACAGAACCTCCCAAACCCATATCCACAGCCCTTTAGAAGGACAAGGATAGCTTTATGTTAGACAAGGTTATTGGTGGTTAGATGGAGTTAAGATACAGATCAATCATAATCAAATTGAATGTTGGAATGGGCTGAATGGCCTCTTGTTCTTGCATTGCTAATCATTAGATGAATTTTGTCAACTCTTTCACAGGATTGAGAAGGGGAAGATTTGCTCAAATCTGTACTCTCTAATGGATAAGTTTTTTTTCATTCATGGAAAATCAGCATTGCTGGCTCATCCCTAATTGCCCAAGCGCAGTTAAAAGTTAACCACATTGCTGTGGCTCCAGAGTAAACTAGACCAGTTAAGAAAGGCAGATTTCCTTCCCTAAAGGAATTAGTGAACCAGATGGGTTTTTCCAACAATTGTCAATGGTTTTATGGTCGTCAGGTGACACGGTGGCACAGTGGTTTGCACTGCTGCCTCACAGCAACAGGGACCTGAGTTTCAATTCCAGCCTTGGGTGAGTGGCTGTGTGGAGTTTGCATGTTTTCTTCATGTCTGGGTGGATTTTCTCTGGGTAGTCCAGTTTCCTTCCACACTCCAAGGATGGAGGTTAGGTTGATTGGCTCTGCTAAATTGCTCCTTAGTATCGGGGGATTAGTGGGATAAATGCGTGGATTTGTGGGGATAGGACCTAGGTGGGATTATTGTCAGTGCACATTCAATGGGCCGAATGGCAACCTTCTGTATTGCAGAGATTCTATAATTCTAGGAGTAGGAAGATGAGCAGAGTGAGATAGCTACAGTAAAAGGCCGCCTGAAGCTGTGCCTTTACCTGGTCACCATCCCAAGGCAATGGCTGACCTTGTGACCCAGAATGCCTCTCGGGGCAGACTGCCCCCCGCTCCCGGTGAAAGGCCACACTGCGCAAGCGTGAGGAGGCCCCGCCCTCGAAGGGAGGCGGCTCGCGCATGCGCCGTGCTGAGAGGCGGTTGGAGCCGCGGGTTCCGGCGGCGGTGCGGACACAGTGCCGGCGGCACGGCGAGTACCGGCAGAGCGGTAGTTTATCGCCTTTCCCCCACTCCCGGGTGGGCCGCCATTTCGGGCTTTCTTCTTCCGATCGCAACAAAAAAACCGCCCATAATGCTGAGCGGCCGGGTTAGCGCGCATGCGCACTCCGAACCACGGCGGTTTCTGGGGCGCAGGGGATTGTGGGAATTACAGCCGCCATTATGCAGTAAGTATACAGATTTCATAGCAGAGTGAATTGGAATGGAGATGGAACTGTAGGTGATGGGTTTAACCCTCAGTACCTGTGAGCCCGTCAGCGTCCAATAATTTCAGCCGTGAATTTGTTTGGGTTCTGGGCGCCCACCCAGGCTTCACCCCCACATATTTACCACTAATCCCTCTAACCTACGCATCTCAGGACACTAAGGGCAATTTTTACCATGGCCAATCAACCCAACCCACACATCTTTGGACTGTAGGAGAAAACCAGAACACCTAGAGGAAACCCACGCATATACGACGAGAATGTGCAAACTCCACACAGACAATGACCCACACCAGGAATTAAACCCAAGATGCTGGAGCTGTGAAGCAGCAGTGCTAATCACTGTGCTACTATGCCACAATTCTCCTCATGTCTGTGTGGGATTCCTCTGGTTGGTCCGGTTTCCTCCCACAATCCAAAGATGTGCAGGTTTGGTTGATTGCATGACAATAAGGGGCCAATGTATAGGTTAGAGGGACTAGCAGGTAAAATATGTAGGGAGATGGGGGTAGGGCCTGGGTGGGATTGTGGTCGGTGCAGATTCAAAGGGCCAAATGGCCTTTTTTTTGCATTGTAGGGATTCTATGAGATTACTGCAGATGCTGGAATCTGACAAAAAAATAGAAAATGCTGGACAGTCTTCAACTTGGACTAAGGGTCATCCAGACTTGAAACTCTCCGCAGATGCCAACAGGTCTACTGAGATTTTTCAGCATTTTCTTTTTATGTGTTTGGGAGTGATTATGTTGCTAAGGAGACATTATCCCAGTGATCTTAAAAGTATTGCCCAAGAGGTTTTTGAAAAATCCATTTTATGTGTACAGATTTTTTTAAAAACAGCTTGAGTATTGCTGAAACTAATACATAGTTTTAAGCTTTTCATCTTGTGCTCTTCAAAACAGCTTGCAAGGAAATGCCAACAAGAAAGTGAACAAGAATTTATACTGCATGAGAAGAAAGTGCACATTGGCTGGCAAGTCGACTCTAAGAAAAGGCATTGCCATGGGGAATGCAGCCTGAAACAGCTGACCTTTTTTTCTAATTTAAACAAGGCAGGTTGACTGTGGTCAAGCTATTGCCATGGGGAATGCCTATCCTTAAGATTTTGTTTACTGAAAATGGCACAATGTCCTTTCCTCTACAAAGGAGAGGACTCTTGTGTGTGAATATCTGTAGCCTCCAGCATGGGGGTAGGTGGGCCACACTGCAAGCCTGAATGATAATGCTAAATTGATTGGCAGTGTAATTTTTAGTACAATTAGGATGGTTTAATAGGTATTGTCCAATCATAGAACCACATCTAATATTGGACACTATGTTTTGAGTATTACAAACACAGACTGGTTTGGATACAGTTTGCACTTTGCCTGTTACAAATAGCTGAAGGGACACACTGTTTGATAAAATCTATTGGCATTATGACATTGCTCACCTGTTCACCAATATACTGCTTAAGGAGAGATTGAGATTTTTACCACATCTTTGTATCATAATGATCTAACCACACTGCCATTGTCTGAATCTGTATTCATTGAACAAAGGGATACAGAAATTAGTGCAGCTGAGTTCAGTTATAACAAAATTATGTTTCTCAAATAGATGAGGATCCCCTCTAAAGCTTACTGTCACAAATATGTTTTGTTGGCTTCTGCAAGAAACATATAGTCAATGGGATGACACCAGATCTCTAGTCTTTTGCATATTTTTGATGTGTAGATAATATGATTTCTATATTTGAATGCACAGCTACATGTAATAATTTCTCTACGCATCTTAGTGGGCTCCATCTTGTGCTCAAATTCACCTTTGGAATGAAGCAATCACATTAGCTCTATCTGCTAATTTTAAGATTTAAGGTGCAGGGAAGCAAATACAGAGGAGATGTTAGGGGTAAGTTTTTCACTCAGAGGGTGGTGAGTGAATGGAACCGACTGCCGTCGGAGGTTGTTGAGGCAAACTCGCTGGGATCTTTTAAAAGACTTCTGGATGAGTATATGGAAACGAATAGGGTAGGGGATTATAGATAGGTCTGTGGATTGGTAGATGTGATCGGCGCAACTCATGGGCTGAAGGGCCTGTTTGTGCTGTATTGTTCTATGTTCTATGCTCAGTGTGTGAGTTGGAAATCGGTAAGTGGGTTCTCAACTAATGTCTACTGAAAACCCATCTTCATTGGTCATTACATGCATTGGGGTTCTTATTGTTGCACATTCTATAAAATTGGCCTTATCAGCAGTCTCATAAATAAGGGCTGAACCATTTGCTCGCCTTGTAAGTTTGATGCTGAAATAGGGTTATATCAAATACAAACTGCAGAATAATGACTGCGATGCATTCAGATATAGAAATCGTATTATCTACATATCAAAAATAGGCAAAGGACCAGAGAGATCTGGTTAGCACTGCTGCCTCAGAGCACCAGGGACCCAAGTTCGATTCCTTGGGTGACTGTCTTGTGTGGAATCTGTACATTCTCCCCATGCCCTGGATGGGTTTCCTCTGGACTCTTCAGTTTCCTCCCACAGTCCAAAGATGTGTAGTTTAGAATTGATTGCACATGCTAAGTTGCCCCTCAATGCCCCAAGAGGTATAGGTTAGGGGAATTAGCAGGGTAAATGTATGGGGTTATGGGAATAGAGTCTGGATAAGATGCTCTGTTGGAGAGTCAGTGCAGACCTTCTGCACATAAGGATTCTGTATTGCTCTGATTAAATCATTGCTTGCTCCTGAATGGGCGAAAGGCTGCCATTTTACATCCTGAAAAGTGCCCTTCTAGATTACCCTAGAAGGGTGTTGTGTCTCAAAAATCTGAGCAGCCGTTTCACACTACTACTATGCAGTAGCAACACAAGCGATATTATCCACTAACAGACTGCTGCCTTCGAGTTAAAAGAACATTTTGCCTATAATACAATGATTTATGTGGGGTATGGGTTGTCTTGCCCAATGTCTGGTGGATCATATTAAACAGCACATCCATTCAGCTGGACGCAATGAACAAAGCTTTTCTCATGTCAGCCCCACACATTCCCATTCCATTCATTTCAGTTGCAGAACCTGCCTTTGTATTTTTGTTTCTGCTCAATCCCTTTTTCCTGTTCTAAATTCATTTTCCAGACTATTAGAAGGGGAGTAATTGGAGACAGAAAACTGAAACTTAATATCGCCTCAAGATCTGACAAAGTCACTTGAATAATCAGGATCTGAATATCATTGGCCTTTTAAACGTGGAATGAGAAAGGTTTGTGCGTTCCAGTTATGGGAAAGTTTTCAAATATCACTTGACTGGAAAAACACCAAGACACACAAACTCAAGTGGGATTGTTCCAATGCACTGACTGTGCAAAAAGCTTTTGACACAGCCTGAAAGAAATATTGTGTTACTGACAATGCGGTGAAAACTTACACGTGTCCTCTCTGTGGATGAGGCCTCAGTTGATCATCCAACCTGGAGAGACATAAGGAGATCTGCACCATGGAGAAACCATGGAGATGTAGGGACTGTGGGAAGGGATTTAATTATCCATCAAAGCTGGAAACTCATCGACGCAGTCATACTGGGGAGAGACCATTCACTTGTTCAGTGTGTGAGAAGGGATTTACTCTGTTGTCCAACCTCCAAACACATCAGAGAGTTCATACTGGGGAGAGACCATTCACCTGCATTGAATGTGGACAAGGATTCACTACTTTATCCAACTTGCTGAAACACCAGCGCATTCACACAGATCAGAGACCTTTCACATGTTCTGACTGTGAGAAGAGCTTTAAGAGCAGAAATGAACTGCTGACACACCAACGCACTCACACTGGGGAGAGGCCATTCAGCTGCTCCCTATGTGGAAAAGGATTCATTCAATTATCACACCTTCTGAGACACCAGCAAGTTCACACAGGCGAGAAGCCATTCAGTTGCTTGGTGTGTGGAAAGGGATTCGCTAATTCTTCTGAGCTTCTTAGACACCAGCCAGTTCACACAAGGGAGAGACCGTTTACCTGCTCCGTGTGTGGGAAGGGATTCACTCGATCATTCACTCTATTGAAACACCATCAAATTCACAAGTGATAACAGGGATTGGGTTCTACTGTTTTCATTGTTAGGGACCAGATCAGAAACTCCAAGTATGTTATGAAGCTAGACTAGACCCCAACTATTCTTGATTTTAGTGTCTAATGTGAGGGTAAGATTTTTTAAAAGGTTTTTATTTATTATTGTCACAAGTAGGTTTACATTAACACTGCAATGAAGTTACTGTAAAAATCCCCTAGTCACCATATTCTGGCAGACACGGGGAGAACATGCAGACTCTGCACTGACAATGACCCAAGCCAGTAATCAAACCCATGTCGCTGGCACTGTGAGGAAACAGTGCTAACCACTGTGCCACCATGCGCACTCCAGGTATGATTCTTTTGACCCACTAGGAAGCTTTTATCAAAACAAACTTTACTTAACATTACAGTTTAAGAATAACAAAAAGAATTAGCACAACTTTTACCAATCGAAATACTTAAACATGACGAAATACAATTCTTAACTGCTAGCCATTAGCTACAGTTTAAGCAATATTTCACATAGCCCTAAACTTGTCTTCAGATTAATTGGCAAAACGCACATAGGCTTATGTGGGTTGCCAGTCCTCAAGCCTTTTAACACCTCCGGAGAGAGATACCTATTTTATAGCAGGTCCCAGATTTCAACTCTAAAGGGAGAAAGGTGCTGCTGCTCTTTGCAAGTCCAAACGGAAAGCTACCTGCTTTTTCCCTCTGTAAGCTTAGCTCCTTCAATTAGTACATGACGCTCAAGGTCTTGTCAATGAACCTAATTAAACCCTACTCTAAAATCCCAGGAGATAACTCAAAAAATAAACAAAACTGCATTAACTTAGATTAGAACAAACTCCCCCATTATCTAGGATCAATTATTCATCTACATTCTCAGCAGGTGGGCTGCCTTGAGCAGACAGATTGGCGCTGTAATCAGAGCTGAAGTTTAAAACATTCCCCGCATATGAAACATGATATAAATACATTTCTTCAAGGCACAGTATTGTCACAGTTGTTAAGCATAAAGTGGACTAAATCATATAGGAAGAAGAGTAACCCATTCAGCCCCTTCCAGCGTATACCATTATTCAATAAGGTCATGGCTGATGTGAACTACATGTACCCAAATTTGCCCCAAATCCCTAAATACTTTCTTCCAATCTAAGAATCCAGGCTGAAAGCAGGCTTTACAAGCATCCAGTGTAGCTCAAGCCTAAATCAACAACTGAATATCCAGGGGAGAGAGAGAGGGGGGAATCAATGAATATAGAACTGAACCCAGCCAGAGACAGCTTGATATGGGGAGAAGAGATTCAGTATCAAGAGAGTTTTACTCTGTAACTAACCCGTGCTGTACCATCCTTTGTAAATATTTTATGGGTCAGCGTAAAGTAAATTTTACTCTTATTTTACCTGTGCGGAACTATCCCTAGACTGATGGGGTTGTGCAAATCAAACTTCACATTGTATCTCATCCATGCTAATCACCCACACAAACTAATCAGCCCAGTAATAAAAATGCCAATTCAATGTTTAATTTTCAAACATTGTACAAAATTGGGATGTTGTTCGGATTGACTATATTTGAATGTTGCTCCAGCAGAACCAACATGCATGTGGCTCAACCTGAGGCTTTGAATCACAGGCTCCATGGGTCATTGACTTTGTTCTGCACTGTATTTGTTATAGGAAATACAGTGCAGAAACAGGCCATTTAATCCAAACAGTCTGTGCTAGCATTTATACGGTATTGCTGAGATTCTGTTTAAAAAAAAGTGCCCAAAGATTGGGAAAATGGGAGATTTTCCTGCCCGTTTTTTGAGTGTACTTACCCGAACGTCAAAAAATGGGGGCTGGAATGGCTTCTGATCGCTGGCCTACCTGACCACACCTTTCCCCCCCTCCCCCAGGTTAAAAGGTAAGACTGTAGAGAAGCACTGGCAGATACTTAAGGAAATCTTTCATACTTTCAACAAAAAGATATTTCAGATGAAAGGAAAAACTACAAGAAGGATGCAGTGCTTAACACAGGAGGTTCAGGATGGTACCAAATTGTTCACAACATTGTGAACATAGAACATAGAACAATACAGCACAAACAGGCCCTTCGGCCCACGAGTTGCGCCGATCACATCTACCAATCCACAGACCTATCTATAACGCCCTATCCTATTCTTTTCCATATACTCATCCAGAAGTCTCTTAAAAGACCCCAGCGAGTTTGCCTCAACAACCTCTGACGGCAGCCGATTCCATTCACTCACCACCCTCTGAGTGATAAACTTACCCCTAACATCTCCTCTGTATTTGCTTCCCTGCACCTTAAATCTGTGTCCTCTCATATTGACCATTTCAGCTCGGGGAAATAGTCTCTGAGAGGCCACCCTATCTATCCCTCTCAACATTTTATAAACCTTCAACATTTTATAAACCTTATAATTTTATAAAGGTGGCTGGTAGCCCAAAAGATGAGGATAACTTTAGAAATCAGGGAAGATGATGGCATTTAAAGGGCTTTCAGATAAAGAGAGTTTAGGGATGGGCAGTAAATGCCGGCCTGGCCGGTGGCAACCTTATATCCTCATAACTGGAAATGAAAAAATGGCTGAGGTATTTTGTGTCGATCTTCACAGTAGAAGACACAAATAACAGGCCAAAAATTAATGACAGGAAGGCAATGGCGAATGAGAACCTAGAAACTATCATTATGATGAAAGAGGTAGTGTTGGTTAAGTTAATGGGGCTAAAGATAAACAAGACTCCTGGTCCTGATGGAATGCATCCCAGAGTACTAAAAGATATAGAAAGTGCACTAGTGAGGTAATGTATTTTGGAAGGTCTAATACAGATAGGAAATATACAATAAATGACAGAACCATTAAGAATATTGATAAGCAGAGGGATCTGGGTGTACAGGTACACAGATCACTGAATGTGGCAACGAAGGTGGAAAAGGTAGTCAAGAAGGCATACGGCATGCTTGCCTTCCTTGGCCAGGGTATTGAGTTTAAAAATTGGTAAGTCACGTTGTTGCTTTATAGAACCTTAGGCTGCACTTGGAATATATCGAGGGCCGAAGGGCCTGTTCTGCGCTGTAATGTTCTATATTTTATAGTGTTCAATTCTTCTCGCCACACTACCAGTAGAATGTGGAGGCTTTGGAGAAGATACAGAAAAGATTTACCAGGATGTTGCCTGGTATGGAGGGCATTGGCTATGAAGAGGGATTGGAGAAACTGGAGCGACGGAGGTTGAGGGGAGAGCTGGTAGACGTCTACAAGATTATGAAAGGCATGGACAGAATGGATAGTCAGAAGTTTTTTCCCAGGGTAGAAGAGTTAATTACTAGGGGACATGGGGTTAAGGTGCAAGGGACAAGTTTTAAGAGATGTACGAGGCAGATTTTTTTACACTGAGTGATGGATGCCTGGAACTCATTGCCAGGGGAGATAGTGGAAGGGGATACAGTAATGACTTTTAAGGGGTGTCTTGACAAGTACAGGAATGAGATTTGAATAAAGAGATATGGTGCCTGGAAGGTTGTGGTTGAGTCAGGCAGAATGGTCGGTGCAGGTTTGGAGGGGCGAAGGACCTGTTCCTGTGCTGTAATTTTCTTTGTTCTTTGTTCTAATTTGGTAGAATTCTTTGAGAACATTACATGTGCAGTGGACAATGGAAAACCTGTGGATGTGGTGTATCTGGACTTCCAGAATGCACTTGACAAGGTGACGCACAAAGACTGCTGCATTAGATAAATGTGCATGGTGTTACGGGTAATGTATTAGCATGGATAGAGGATTGGTTAACTAACAGAAAGCAAAGAGTTGGGGTAAATGGGTATTTTTCTGATCGGCAATTGGTGACTAGTGATGTGCCTCAGGGATCAGTGTTGGGACTGCAATTGTTTACGATTTACATCGATGATTTGGAATTGGAGACCGAGCGTATTGTGTCAAAATTGCAGATGACACTGAGATAAATGGCAAAGTGTGCAGAGGATGCTGAAAGTCTGCAAAGGGATAAAGATAAACTAAATGAGAGGGTGAAGGTCTGGCAGATGGAGTACAATGTTGGTAAATGTTGTCCATCCATTTTGGTAGGAATAACAGCAAAATGGACTATTTAAATGGTAAAGAATTGCAGCATGCTGCTGTGCAGAGGGTTCTAGATGTCCTTGTGCAGGAATCTCAAGGTTTGCTGATGTAGCAAGTAATTAAGAAGGGAAATGGAAATTTGTCCTTCATTGCTAGAGGGATGGAGTTTAAAAACAGCGAGGTTTTGTTGCAGCTGTAAAAGGTGTTAGTGAGGCCACACCTGGAGTACTGTGTACAGTTTTGGTCTCCTCACTTGAGAAAGGATATTACTGGCACTGGAGGGGGTGCAGAGGAGATTCAATAGATTGATTCTGGAGTTGAGAGGGTTGGTTTACGAGGAGACACTGTGTAGACTGGGGCTAGACTCATTGGAATTCAGAAGAATGAGGGGATATTTTATAGAAATATATAAGATTATGAAGGGATAGACAAGATAGAAGCAGGGAAGTTGTTTCCACTGATGGGTGAAACTAGAACTAGGGGGTGTAGCCTCAAAATAAGGGGAAGCAGATTTAGGACTGAGTTGAGGAGGAATTTCTTAAGCCAAAGGGTTGTGAATCTGTGGAATTCTCTGTGCAGTGAAGCAGTTGAGGCTGTCTCAGTGAATGCTTTTAAGTTCTTATTTCTTATGAATAAATAAAAATCATTATCACCTCAGAGTCTTGAGACTAAAATTATAACATATTATGTCCATCCCATCATTCTCCCTGGACTAACATCACATCATAGTCATGAGCCTACGAAGGGGAGCTTGTCATGTTTAGCCCACTCTGAGTACCTGTGCTCCATAACAAGCGGGAATAGAAGGTCTCCAGTTTGAGAGAGTTGCCTCAGGAAATCAATCAGCAATCGTGTAAAATAGAAAAAGCGGGTAATGGGAAGAGGTCATTCAAGGCCCTCTAGTCTGATACAGACATCATTATCTGTATCTCATTGAATCATACAATGCAGAAGGAGGCCAGATTGAGTCTGTATTGACCACAAAATCGCCGAGGCCCTATGTCCATCACCTCGTGCATTTATCTTTGCTAAGTCTCCTGATCCTAAGGGGAAATTTAGCATGGCCAATTCACCTAATCTGCACATCTTTGGGTGTGGGAGGAAACCGGTGCACCAAGAAGAAACTCACACAAACATGGGGAGACTGTGATCCAAGCCTGATATTGATCACCAGGTCCTTAGTGTTGTGAGGCAGCATTGCTAACTGCTGTGCCTTGTGCTGCCCCTATCTCGATTACATTCACCCAACCTGGTAATTCTTACAATGAAAATACATATATCCCAAGTTTTGACATTTTCAATTTACACCCAGACTCAACAAGGTTTTAGCAGATATGTTGCACATTTCCACAACAATGTGCATGAGGAAATATTTCCTGACATCGCTCCTGAACAGCTGAGCTCTCATTTTAAGATTGTGCCACTTTGTTCTGGATTCCCCCAAAGGAGAAAATCATTTTTCTTTATCTACCTTTATTAAATCTTATCTCAGTTAGATCAGCCCTTAACATCTTCATTACTCACTGGAATACAAGCCTAATCAATGAAATGTATTCTCACAACTTCACTCTTTAGCCCAGGTATTATTCTGGTGAATGTGTTGTATATTCCTCCACAGCCAGTCTGTCCTTCCTGAGGTGTGGTGTGGATATGATGTGGTGCTCAGACATGATTACAGATACTCCAGAGGAGGTGTAACCAGAGCTTTATCCAACATTATTTTCATTCCTTTATATGACAGTCTTCATCAGATAAAAGCTAATACTTAGTATTATTTTTATTATATTTTTCTGTATGTCCACTAGTTTTTGGTGATTTCTACATATGGACCCTAAAATCTCACCGTTCCTCCACAGTTTCTAACTTTTAGTTGTTTGCAAAATACTCTGAGCCATTTAATTTAAATCTGATATAAATGACCACACTGAACTCCTCTGTCAACAGTTTGACTATTCAATATTCACTCAATCTATCAATGTCTCTTTGCAATTTTTTTGCTCCCATCCATAATCCCTTGTGTTAAAAGCAAATTACTATAGATGCTGGAATCCAAAACAAATTCAGAAAATGCTGGAAAATCTCAGCATCTATAGAGAAAAAAACAGCAACACTTTGAGTCTGGATGGCTCTTTGACAAAGCTCTCAGGATTATCTTAGATTATTACCTGGAAAACCCAGTCTATCTCCCAGTTCATTCCAACCTAGCTCATCTCGAGGGAGCCAGACCCTAAGACATATTACTGGGTTCTCTGTGTCCAACTCAAACCTCATCTTAGTGAATGAAACCAACCAAGATTGTTACCTTATTTCCTGATGAACTTACTTTCAACTAGTTTTTAGCTAGATTGTAATTTTCTCTAATATAAGAGTGCAGGTAAAACTCAATAAACATTACCCACTGTAAAGGTATGGGAGACAGATTGATGAGTCTTTGGTTCAGTGGACGTGTAATTTGGTGGTTATCCAAAAAAGGATTCATTAAGGATAGTCAGCATAATTTTGTCAAAGGGAGAGACTTACAAATTTGACTGAAATTTTAAAGAGAGTGTGTAGATGAGGGTAGTGGAATTAAGGTAGTCTGTATGGACTCCAGTAAGGCTGTTGACAATGATCCACATGGGATACTGATGGAGAAGTTAAGAGCACATGGGATCCAGGGTAATGTAGCAAACCGGATCCAAAATTGGCTTAGTGACAGGAGACAGAGGGGGAAGGTTACTTTTGTGACTGGAAGCCTGTGTCTAGCGATGTTCTCCAGAGATTGGAGCTGGATCCCTTGCCGTTTGCACTGTGCATTAATGATCTGGATGTGAATGTAGGAGGTATGAAGAGTAAATTTGCAGATGATTCAAAAATTGGTGGGGTGGTAAATAGTGAGGAGTAAAGCTTTAGATTACAGAATGAGGCAGACAGGTTGGTCAGATAGGCAGAACAGCAACAATAGAATTTAACACTGAAAAGTGTGAGGTAATGTGTTTTGGGAGGACTAACAAGTACAATGAATGGTCGGACCCCAGGAAGTAGAGGATCAGATGGATCTTGAGGTGCATGTCCATAGATTTCAGCAGTTCAGGGAGATAAGATGGTTAAGAAAATGGGATACTTGCTTTAAGCTGAGGCGATAGATATAAGAGCATGATGGAGCTGTATAAAACACTGGTTAGGTCCCAGCTGGAGTACTGTGTGCAGTTCTGGTCACCACACTATGGGAAGGATGTGATTGCACTGGAGAGGTTGCAGAGGAGATTCACCAGGATGTTTCACCCCTCATCCTCCTAACCTCCAGGGAAAAAAAATCCCAGCCTGTCCAGCCGCTCCTTATAATTCAAATCTTCTAGCCCTGGTAACATCCTTGAAATCTTTTGCTGAACCTGCTAACATTACCTTTCATTATGTTCCTAATTATGTTCCTAAGCCTTCCTCTCTCCTCCCCCTCAACCCCACATGCTAAATGGAAACATTAATTACCACAACCAGCCCCTGACTACTCAAACATCTGGCTACCCTCCCAAACTCCCATTCTCAGTATCCCCCCCAAACATTTTGTCCCTCTTTCTAGACACTTCCAAATACCCCAGCCTGACATTAGAACTTAAATGTTGCTTGCTGATACTATTGATGACATGTTCCATCACTTTGTTGATGATTGAGAATAAACTGATGAATCAGTAATTGACCAGATTGCATTTGTTTCTGCTTCTTCAGGACCTCTTCCATAATATCAGATGGCAGTGTTGTAGTTGAACTGGAATTGTTAATAGCTCAATGTGCAACTTGTTCTGGAGCAAAGACCTTCAATCCAGCAGCCAGGATATTGTTGGGACCCAACATCTTTGGTGTGGTCAGTGCTCGCAACCAATCCTGCCACTGTTCTGGGCTTGACTCCCTGTCAGGCAAACCTTTAGCTTCCCTCTGTGCCTTTCTTGGCACGCTTCAATGGGCTCACTCATTACGAACAGCAACACTAATTGTTGTGTCCCACTTTCTTGGTGATTTTCTGCCAATTGCACTCATTGGTAGCTATCTTTCTTGTATTCATTCATGGGGATGGATGTCACTGGCTGGCCAGTATTTATTGCCCATCCCTAGTTGCCTGAGGGCAGTTGAGAGTCAACCACATTGCTGTGGATCTGGAGTCACATGTAGACCAGATGAGGTAAGGATAGAGAATGAGAGAGGTGGAACAAGGTGAGATGCTTGAAGGGTGAAAGGGTGACCAGGCCAAAATGTCCTCTTGTGATAAGGGCCACACTTCTACTGTTATGTTTGGTGAGGCAATTGGTGGAAGATGTAACTAAGCATGGAAACATCATTAAGGGGAAAGATTTCATCATACTTCAACCATTTTATTAAGGCCATATTAAAGGAGATTAGTGAACCAGATGGGTTTTTTTCTATAATCGACAATAGTTTCATAGTCATCTGTAGATTCAAATTCCACCATGTGTCATGGCAGGATTTGAACCCAAATCCCCAGAACATTAGCTGAGCTTCTGGCTTAGTAGTTTAACAATAATATTGTGAATCTTTTTGTCCAACTCATCCCTCCCAAAGCTGTCTTTGTGGACTCTGTCAGTGGTAAGATCTCACCTCCCTCTATTCATCTTCTTTAAGAATATCTGTTTACTTGTCAACAAGACACTTATCACCAATTAATTTAATGTGATGGTCACATCAGCATCATGGCTTTAATAAAATGGTTGAGGTATGATGAAATCTTTCCCCTTAATGATGTTTCCATGCTTGGTTACATCTTCCACCGATTGCCTCACCAAACACTTAACAGTAGACGTGTGGCCCTTATCACAAGAGGACATGTTGGCCTGGTCCCTACACCCTTTCATCCTTCGAGCATCTCACCTTGTTCCACCTCTCTCATTCTCTATTGCTCTCCCAGGTCCAACAGAATTTTATCACCAAGATATCTTCTTTGTTTTCCTCCAGTCTCAGTGCTAGGCCCATAAGAAAACTATGGTGCAAAAAAGACCATTCAGTCACTGCTGACAAGACAGAGAAAAAAAGAGAAAAATACAAACTAACCACTCAGTTTAATCCCACTTCCTAGCACTTGGTCCATGGCCTTGCAGATTTAGAGGCCCATCCAGATCCTTTTAAATAAGTTGAGCAGTTCAGTCTCAACCTAAGCAGTGAATTCTAAATGTCCATTATCTACTACGTGGAAACATTTTTCCTCATTCTCCTGTCTTCTACCAATTACTTTACATCTATGCCCTCTGGTATTTGAGCCTCCAGCTAGGGTGAAACAAGTCTTTCTAGTCTATGCTGTCTGGGCCCCTAATAATTCTGTTCGCCTTAATTAAGATCTTCCTTTGGCCTCATTTTTTTCTAAAGAAAGTGACCTAGCCTACCTAATCTCTCCAGCCCTGACAACATTCTTCTCTTCTGCACTCTCTCCAGAGTAATTATGTCCTTCCTGTAATGTGATGACCAGAACTGTACACAGAATTCCAGCTGTGGTCTAACAAGTGTTTTATACAGTTCCAGCATTACATCCCTGCTTTTGTATTCTATACTTCATCCAATAAAAGAAAGCATTCCATATGTTTTCTTTGATCAGTTTATCCAACTGTCCCACCACCTTCAAGGACCTGTCGACCTGCACTCCAAGGTCTCTCACTCCCTCAGCCCTCTCACTATTTTCCCCATTATTGAATATTCCTTTGCTTTGTTTGCCCTCATACTTTCGGAGTGAATTCCATTGCCACTTCTCTACCACTGAACCAAACCACTGATGTCATTCTGGAGTCGACAGCTATCCTCTCCAGCATCAACTCCGTTGCCTATTTTTGTATCATCCACAAGTTTCCCAATTATGTCTCCCAACTTTCAGTCTAAATTATTAATAAATACAACAAACAACAAGAGATTCACATGAATCCTGTGGAACACCACTGCAAACTGTTTTCACAAAAACACACATTACCCTTTCTTTCCTGTAACTGGTCCCAATTCACCACCCTTCTTTGTATTTCATTTTTCTCATCAGTCTGCTACATAGGGCCCTGTCAAATGCCTTACCAAAATTCCTGTAGACACCATCCACTACATTACCCTCATCAATCCTCGTTGTTATTTCTTTAAAAAATTCTAGTAAGTTAATAAGACGCTGGCTGCAATCTTATTGGTTTGTGGATGATTGGCGTGGTACATAGAACATTACAGCGCAGAACAGGCCCTTCGGCCTTCGATGTTGCACCAACCAATTATGAAAAAAGCAATGACCCTCCAAACTAAACCATTCCCTTCTCTTCCATAAACTTATCAACTAACCTCTTAAACGCCACCAAACTTGGCGCATCTACAACTGCCGCAGGCAGGGCATTCCACTCCCTAACCACCCTCTGGGTAAAGAACCTACCTCTGATATCCGTCCTATAACTATCACCCCTTAATTTAAAGCTGTGTCCCCTCGTGCTAGCTTTCTCCATCCTAGGAAAAAGGTAAGCTGGTAAGATAGGGCGAGAGATGAAAAATAAGTGCCTCACCCTTTTTTTAACCTCTTGCAATCTTACTGGCATTCATTTGCCAGCGAAATTGGCTTTGGAGGGCAGAAAGCCAATTTGAATATTTAGGGCATTATTTAAATGTCATTAGCGAGTCCTGGAAATGTAATGGAATTTAGAAACAAGAGGGAAGATATCATAGAAACCTATAAAATTCTAACAGGACTAGACAGAGTAGATGCAGGAAGAATGTGCCCAGTGGTGGGGGAGTCCAGAACCACGGCTCACACTCTCAGGATCTGGGGTAAACCATTTAGGATGGAGATGAGGAGAATTTTCTTCAGCCAGAGAGTGGTCAGCCTGTGGAATCCATTACTGCCAAAAGCAGTTGAGGCCAAAACATTGGACAGAATTTTCCCGCCTCATCCACTACAGGACATGGATCATACAAAGGTCCATGAACCTCAGGCAGGATTCTCCAATCTGGGAGTTAGTGCAGCTGGAAATTCCCATCCATTGTATGTTTACAAGGAATTAGACATAGTGCTTGGATGAATAGGATCACAGGATATGGAGGGAAAGTGGGATCAGGCTATTGATTTGGATGATCATCAATGATCATAATGAATGGCAAGCAGACCCTAAGGCTGAATGACCTCCTTCTGCTACTACTCATTATGTCACTGTTTCTCACTATTGTCTGTCACTCTGTCTGTCTGTCTATCTCTCATCTGTTGCTCTCTCTTTGTGTATGTTTCTCTGTTTTAGTCACGTTATCTCTCTCTCTCTCTAACTCTGTCTCTCTGTCAATCCATCAGTCTGTCTCTTGGGCTGAGATGCTCACAGAGTCATGAAGACTCTGGAGACATTTAAATGTGACAGATAGAATCCAGATGCAGAAGACCCACTCCCTATTTTAGTTGGCAGGGGACTTTCACATAACAGAAGCCTGAATGCAGAAGCAATAGAAGTGCTGAGTTCAAGCATATTAAAGAGCAAAGAAATATTAGCAGGCATCAGCCATTGAGCCCTTCAAACCCACTCCACCATTGAAATGAGATAATGGCTGCTCTTTCAGTTTAACATCATTTTCATGCACTATCCCCATATCCCTTGATGTTTATGTTTTACACAACCTCTCATGATCACTGTCGGGGTGTTAAGTTCAGTTTGGATAAGAGCTCCAATGAGTTACTTGTGGTGAAGAAATAAATGTTTTAATAAGGGATTATATACTTGAAGGTGTTTAAATGTATTGAATAGATTTTCATGAATTAAAGTTGTTTTTATATAGTGAAATAATATTTAAAATGTTATTTCCTTTTAGCTCAGCATCACTTCAGGAGTCTGCCCATCGTGTATATTGGGTGAATTGGTATTGAGGGTGTCAGGTGAAGGTTGGCATGAATTGGCACAAGGGTTAGAAGTGAACGAGAGGGTAGGTGGAGGGGTCATGAGTTGGCATTACAGACATGAGGAGAGGAAGGGGGTGAGTAGCTTTAATGGGAAAGATTAAGAGGGTCCGATGTTTCAAAAAACAATTGGGACAATGTCCTAGAGAACCAAGATGGGTCTCTTAACCAGCCAGCCTTAGCAATTAGCATTCTCTGTGTCTGTCTCCAATTTGTGTCCAAGGTTGCTGCACCTGAATCCATCACACACAGGTTCTACCTGAATGAAGATTCCATTTTGGGGCACTTTTCAGAGAGTGGCAGAGCCATTTTACAGAATAGTTTAGGTTAGAGGGTCCACTGGCCGGCGCAACATCGAGGGCTGAAGGGCCTGTACTGCGCTGTAATGTTCTATGTTCTATGGTGTATCTCTTTGCTTCTTTTCTGCATCATCTGTTCTCTCTCACTTCACAGTGTGGGATTATCTGGCCACACTTGCCCCGAAACAGGAAAATCCCGCCTAAAGACAATGGATCTTTTCATGGTCCATTGCCTTTCGCCCTCTCTGATTCCCATACAAAAGTCTGAGTCATTTACCAACCGACTTGAGAACAGCTTCTTCTCTGCTGCTGTCAGAGTTTTGAATGGACTTACCTTGTATTAAGTTGATCTTTCTCTACACCCTAACTATGACTGTAACACTACATTCTGTTTTCTTCTCTATAAACAGTATGCTTTGTATAGAGCACAAGAAATAATATTTTTCACTGTGTTGTTAATACATGTGACAATAATAAATCACGTTAAATCAAAAATGTGCCCCTACATCTGTGCTACATTCTGCCTGCCCCTTTCAATTTGTCTCTCTTTCTCTCTTGTATGTCTCACTCTGTGCATCTCTTTTCCTCTCTCTGTCTCTCCCTCTGTGCGTATGTGTGTCCCACTTGTGTGTCTCTTTGTCTTGTGGGTCTCTGTATCCCTTTCTATCTGTATCTTTCTGCAGTTCTTTCTGTCTCTCTCTCTTTCGTATACATCTGACACTTTCTGCCTGTCTCTGTGTCTCTTGTTCACCATCTCTCTTGCTCTCTCTCTCTCATATGTCTCACTCTATGCATGTCTCTCTCTCTCTCTCCTGCTCTCTCTGTCTCACTCTATGTATGTCTCTCCAGCTTGTGGGTCTCTGTCTCTCACTCTCTCTCTGTCTCTCTATCTGTATTTTTCTGCTGTTCTCTCTCTATCTGTTGTGTACATCTGACACTCTGTGTGCCTCTCTCTATCTCTCTTGTGTGTCTCGATCTGTCTCTCTCTCTTGGTATCGCTCTCTCTCTCTTTCTGTGTACTTCTGTCTCCCTATATGTGTCTTCCCTGCTTTCTGTTTGTCTTGTGTTTAAACGTTCTTTGTTTAAACATTTAATGAATAACAAGCACACAGAACAATGTGTTGTTATTATTTTAAATGGGGAGAGAGAAATATTTCACAGTTCATTTTCACCAAGTTTACATGCGAGACAGAAGAAACAAAATATCAATTTTTCTCAAAATGGGAGGAAGAGGGGCAGAGAGAGAAAGGGGAAAGAATGAGGGAAACTGGGCAGGAAGGAGAAAAAGGGAATGTTCACAATTGCATTTTATTTTGGTTAATATCTAAAATGAATGAACATGATTATCTGGCCACCTCCTCAATCTCCTTGCTCTCATATTGCTTCATGGTTGTCTCAATCCAGTTCAGATAATTCCCTACGTGGGTGTACACACCATAACTACCACAATTAGGGGGACCAAATGACACAATGCCCCTGACAATGTGGCGATGAGCTTCCTGAGAATCCTGAAAGACAAAGGGGCCCCCACTGTCCCCTTGGCAGGAGTCTACACCTGGCAGTCCAGCACAGATCATGTTAGGGGTGAAAAAGGGGTTCTTTCCCATATAATCGACATTCTCACACTCATCCATGCTGACGATGGGTACCTGAGCATAATGTAGAATGAGTGCAATTACATGTGTTTCTGTTCTACCCCACCCTGAAATATAACCCAATGTCTGAACCTCTGGCAGAGACGCATCTTCTGGCAGGCACACAGGGGACAGGTTGGGTCCGAGTCTGACCTTCTCCTTGAGCATGATCAGTGCAATGTCATGATTAAAGTTGGGCTGCTCATTTGGTACTTGCTTCGTATAGTTGGGATGGATAATGAGCGATTGCATTTGAAAAGTGTTCTGGTTTGATCTCTTCTTTAGGTCAATCAATCCACCGTAAATGTGCACCGGTGTGCGCGAATTATCAAAGAGATGAGCAGCTGTCAGCACCCATCTATCAGAGATTAGTGCTCCGCCACCCATCACGCTTCCGACTCTCAGCCGCACCTGCCAGGGTAAATCACCCAGTGCTGCCTTCTTACCACCAAAGATGCGCCCAAGTCCGGAGGAGAGTTGGCAATACCCACAGACTGGGGAGAAATGAAAATCAAAAGTTAAAAAGTTCTCAGATCATCTTAACCTTGGTGAGATCACTGGCCAAACACCAAGATTTGGAAGACTATACACAGGTAGAGTAGTATTACTCCAACAATCTCTCAGAGGGCATTGAATAAATATGGAACCAAAGGACATCTGCAATATTGCCCACTTTGCGCACCTTCCCTAGTCAATTAACTGTGACCAGAAGGCAAAATCTCCACCAGAGATTTTCTCCAGTAAAGGAGTCTTCCTGAATGGCTAATAACCTGTTTTGAGGTTATTGTTTAAATCCACACTGAGATCCGATTCCCTGGCACTGCACTTCCAGAAATAGCAATAGAAGCAAAGCAGGTTCAAATAAATAATACCCAGAAGAAATACAAAGAACAAAGAGCAACACAGCACGGGAAACAGGTCCTTCGGCCCAACGAGCCCGCGCCGCCATCCTAACGTCTTAATGACATATCCATGACTTTAGGCTATGCCTATTGTGGAAGATTCCCATATAGAACATAGAACATTACAGCGCAGTACAGGCTCTTTGGCCCTCGATGTTGCGCCAGCCAGTGGACCCTCTAACCTAAACTATTCCAATATCATCCATATGCCTATCCACCGACCATTTGAATGCCCCAAAGTAGGCGAGTCCACAACTGCTGCAGGCAGGGCATTCCACGCCCTCACCACCCTCTGTGTAAAGAACCTGCCTCTGACATCCGTCCTATAACTACCACCTCTTAATTTAAAGTTATGTCCCCTCGTGTTGGTCATCACCATCAGAGGAAAAAGGCTTTCACTATCCACCCTATCCAATCCCTTGCTCATCTTATATGCCTCAATTAGGTCACCACGTAACCTTCTTCTCTCTAATGAAAATAACCTCAGGTCCCTCAGCCTTTCCTCATAAGGCCTTCCCACCATACCAGGCAACATCCTCGTAAACCTCCTCTGCACCCTTTCCAATGCTTCCACATCTTTCTTATAATGCGGCGACCAGAACTGTACGCAATACTCCAAGTGCAGCCGCGCCAGAGTTTTGTACAGTTGTAACATAACCTCACAGCTCCTAAATTCAATCCCTCTACCAATAAAAGCTAACACACCGTACGCTTTCTTAACAACTTTATCAACCTGGGTGCCAACTTTCAAAGAGCTATGTACTCGTACCCCAAGATCCCTCTGCTCAACAACACTATTAAGGGTCCTTCCATTAGCCCTATATTTCATATGCCTGTTATTCCTACCAAAGTGAATCACCTCACACTTATATATAGGGACCAATATAGAGACAATTTGTTACCCAATCAGCCTAAGAGCACATTTTTGGGATGTGGGAGGAAACCGGAGCACCCGGAGAAAACCCACGCAACCATGAGGAGAACGCGCAAACTCCCGCAGACACAGGCTCAAATCTATGTGTCTGCACAGCAACACCGATAGTCTCTGAGCTGTCATGTTGCCCATCAGATGGTCCAGTTTAAGCATACACTAACGACTTGAAGCACTAGGCAACTCCTGAAGCAACATCCAAGAGCAGCCCTCGCACGACCTGCCGAATGCATGCACCTTGTTGGTCAACAAGGTGGACCGAATTGCCTGTGGAAACAAATAAGATATTTAGACAGTCCTGCTATATCCCTCTATCTGCATACCGCTCATGTGGCTGTCCAAGAGACCCTTAAACAGCCCTAGCGTGCCTGCTCCCACCACCTTACTCGGCAGTGCATTCCACACCCCCACTACCCTTTGTGTGAAAAACTGCCCTCTACTATTCGTCTTATACATAGCCCCCCTCACCCTAAGGCCGTGACCCCTCGTTCTATCCTTTTCTAATGGTGGAAAAAGCTTACCACCATTTACTCTATCTATACCCCTCATAATCTTATGTACCTCTAAAAGATCCCCTCTCAGCCGACGTCTTTCAAGGGAAAACAACCCCAGTGCGTTCAATCTTTCCTCGTAAGACAGCCTTTCCATACCAGGCAGCATCCTGGTAAATCTCCTCTGCACTCTCTCTCCAGGGCATCCACATCCTTCTGGTAGTAAGGCGACCAGACTGGACGCAGTACTCCAAGTGAGGCCTAACTAACGTTCTATACACTTTCAACATTAGACTCCTACTCTTGTATTCTATACCCCTTCCTATGAAGGCTAACATACCATACGCTTTCTTTATCACATTCTCCACCTGCACTGACACCTTCAGAGACTTGTGAACCTGCACCCCCAGGTCTCTCTGCGTCTCTATACTCTGGATAGTTTTACCTTTTATCCTATAACTCCCCTCTACATTATTCCAGCCAAAATGCATCACCTCGCATTTATCCGGATTAAATTCCATTTGCCATCTATCTGCCCAATCTACCAGCATATCTATGTCCTGTTGTATTGCCTGGCACTGCTCCTCAGTCCCCGCCAATCCAAGTATCTTAGTGTCATCAGCAAATTTGCTGATCACACCACCTACCCCCTCTTCCAAGTCATTTATATAAACCACAAATAGAAGAGGTCCTCGTACTGAGCCCTGTGGCACACCACTAGTGACAGACCTCCAGTTGGAAAAAGAGCCTTCCACTACTACCCGTTGTCTCCTCCTCCCAAGCCAGTTCTCAACCCATCTACATACCTGGCCCTGTATCCCACGCGCCTTAACCTTTTCTATCAGCCTACCATGGGGAACCTTGTCAAACGCCTTACTGAAATCCATTGGGGAAATATTTATATATGGGGGAAGAATAGGGGAGAATGGTACTAATTGGCTAACTATACCAAAGAGCCAGCAGAGACACAATGGGGCGAATGGCCACCTGTGAGGCATCGCGCAATGATTTATTGTTACTCTTCTAGTCATTACACTCCTGGAAATATTTACCTGGATCGCACTTTGGCAAAGTCAGCTGTCCACTCGTGGCATCTACCCATTCAGCATTCTCCGAGCAGTTAAAGACAGCTAGTGGGAAAAGCACATAAAGGGAGAGATATCAGTTAGAGCGAGAGAGAAGAAATGTACAGTCACACCTTCTTATCCAGCCAGAATGTAGCTGATTGGGTCGTTCTCCCCAGTCATTCATTTATATTTTGTAGCTATCCTCCACTTACTGAAATTGTGTGAGCCATACCGCCATGATTTGCTTGGGAAATATTGCTGCAGTTTCAGCCATATCCTATTTGCTGTAATTCATAGAGACTTTTTTACTTAAATAGGCCCTGTGGGTTGTTTGCTGAATTGTGCGGTTCAGATAGAATCTTGTCATGTTCATTGCAAACACTTTTTAAACAGACTCTATAGATTGTTTAATTAAACTCTACTTGTTCATAGTTCATAGAAGTTTATTCTTTAAAAAAAAGCACTGTAAACTGTCTGCTGCACTGCACCGTTTAATAAGGTGCATCCTTGACCCATATTAGCAAATAAGAGGCCTAATACTCATGGGAAAGTAAATGCTCCAATTCACCAACATTCAATAGGGTGGCACGGTGGTTAGCAATGCTGTCTCACAAGAGGATTATTTAATTATTTACCATTATTACAATTCCAATCATTCCTACCCCTGCTTCCGAGATCCATCTAGCAATCATCTGGCTTCAAACTTCACTAACCCCCAGTGCTGATGGGATCTCGCAGTGTGCATTATCACTGCAAACTTCAGCTTCATTAGCTGTAAAGTGCTTTGGGATATCTTGATATCATGAAAGGAGGGAGAAATAACAGCCATAAGTGTAAAATGACCGTGATGATGCCTCCTACTCAATTCTCTATTTTCCTCACTTCATGAGAAGTGATTGCCAAGTGGTGTTATCGCTAGGCGAGAAATCCAGAAACTCCATTCTGGCGACCTGGGTTCGAATCCTGTCATGGCAGATGATGAAATTTGAATTTAATAAAATTATCTGGAAATAAGAATCTATTGATGTTGTCAATTGTTGGAAAAATCCATCTGGTTCACTAATGTCTCTTAGAGAAGGAAATCTGTTGTCCTTACCTGGTCTGGTCTGGGCTATATGTGATTCCAGAGCCACAGCAATGTGATTGAGTCTCAACTGCCCTCTCAACAAGGGCAACTAAGGATGAGGAATGCTGGCTAACCAGTGATACCCGTGCACTGACTGAAGTAGGGAACCCTGGATGGTTCGGACTATTGTGGCTTTGGTCAAGATGAAGAAGGAAGAATGTGATATGCATAGGCAGCTGGGATCAAATGGATTGCTTAAGGTTAAACCTCATGGGATCTAGGGTGAGGTGGTTAACTGGTTACAAAATTGGCTTGATGACAGAATACAGAGCTGGTTTTTTCAAACTGGAGGTCTGCAACCAGCAGTGTGTTCCAAGAAACAGTGCTGGGTCCACTGTTATTTGTCATTTATATTAATGATTTGGATGAGAATTTAGGAGGCATGGTTAGTAAGTTTGCAGATGACACCAAGATTGGTGGAATAGTGGTCAGTGAAGAAGGTTATTTAGGTTTGCAGTGGGATCCTGATCCATTGGGCCAGTGGGCTGACAAATGGCAGACGGAGTTTAATTTAGGTAAGTGTGAGGTGATGCATTTTGGTAGATCAAACCCAGGCCAGGGCAGGACTTACTCAGTTAATGGTAGGGCATTGAGGAGGGTTATAGAACAAAGAGATCTAGGGGTACAGGTTCATAACTCCTTGAAGTGGAGTCACAGGTGGACAGACAGTTGAAGAAGACATTCGGCACGCTTGGTTCATTGGTCAGAACATTGAATGCAGGAGTTGGGACTCTTGTTGAAGTTATCCAAGACATTGGTAAGGCTGCACTTGGAATAGTGCTACCACATTATAGAAAGGATATTATTAAGCTAGAAAGAGTGTAGAAAGATTTACTGGGATGTAAGAAACATAGAAATACCACAGGACAAAAAAAAGCCATTTAGCTCATTGAGTCTGCACTGAGCACAATCCCACCCAGGCCCTCCCCCCATATAGTTAACCACTAATCCTTCTAACCTACACACTTCAGGACACTCAGGTCAAACTTTAGCCCTTACTGGCCAATTTATGGCCAATCAACCTAACTTGCACATTTTTGGACTGTGGGAGGAAACCCACACAAATATGAGGAGAATGTGCAAAATCCACACTGGCAGTGACCCAAATCGGGAATCGAATCCAGGTCCTGGACTTGGACGGGTTCATGGATGAGAGGGGTGTGGAGGGATATGATGTAAGTGCAGGTCAGTGGGACTAGGCAGAAAATGGTTTGGCACAGACTAGAAGGGCCAAAAGGCCTGTTTTGAGCTGTAATTTTCTATGGTTCTATGGTCCTTGGAGTTGTGAAGCAGCAGTGCTAACGACTGTGCTACTGTGCCACCAATACTAGGATGCAGATTTACTCGAATTTAAGAGCAACGGGTGGCACAGTGGTTAGTACCTACTGCCTCACAGCACCAGAGACCAGGTTCAATTCCTGGCTTGTATCACTCACTGTACAGAGTTTGCACTTTTCTCCGTTTCTGTGTAGATTTCCTCTGGGTGCTCTAGTTTTCTCCCACAGTGGATGTGTGGATTAGGTGGATTGGCCATGCTAAATTGCCTCTTAGTGTCAGGGGGCTAGCTAGGGTAAATGCATGGGGATAGGGTCTGTTTGGGATTGTGGTCAGTACAGACTCAAAGAACAAAGAACAAAGAGCAACACAGCACGGGAAACAGGCCCTTCGGCCCAACGAGCCCACGCCGCTGTCCTAACGTCCTAATGACATATCCTTGTCTTTAGGCTATGCCTATTGTTGAAGATTCCCAAATAGGGACCAATATAGGGACAATTTGTTACCCAATCAGCCTAAGAGCACATTTTTGGGATGTGGGAGGAAACCGGAGCACCCGGAGAAAACCCACGCAACCACGGGAGAACGCGCAAACTCCCGCAGACACAGGCCCAAATCCATGTGTCTGCACAGCAACAGCGATAGTCTCTGAGCTGTCATGTTGCCCATCAGATGGTCCAGTTTAAGCATACACTGACGACGTGAAGCACTAGACAACTCCTGAAGCAACCTCCAAGAGCAGCTCTCGCACGACATGCCGCATGCATGCCCCTTGTTGGTCAACAAGGTGGACCGAATTGCCTGCAGAAACAAATAAGACTTAATTAAACATGCTAAAAAAAAACTAAGACATTCCCGAGACGAAACTAAAAGATAGTCTACTACTAGTTGGTCCTCCCGATATTCAAACAGTCCTGCTATATCCCTCTATCTGCAGACCGCTCATGTGGCTGTCCAAGAGACCCTTAAACAACCCTAGCGTGCCTGCTCCCAGCACCTTACTCGGCAGTGCATTCCACACCCCCACTACCCTTTGTGTGAAAAACTGGCCTCTAATATTCGTCTTATACATAGCCCCCCCCACCCTGAGCCCATGTCCCCTCGCTCTATCATTTCTAATGGTGGAAAAAGCTTACCACCATTTACTCTATCTATACCCCTCATAATCTTATATACCTCTAAAAGATCCCCTCTCAGCCAACGTCTTTCAAGGGAAAACAACCCCAGTGTTTTCAATCTTTCCTCGTAAGACAGCCCTTCCATGCCAGGCAGCATCCTGGTAAATCTCCTCTGCACTCTCTCCAGGGCCTCCACATCCTTCCTGTAGTACGGCAACCAGAACTGGACGCAGTACTCCAGATGAGGCCTAACCAACGTTCTATACACCTGCAACATCAGACTCCTACTCTTGTATTCTATACCCCTTCCTATGAAGGCTAACATACCATACGCTTTTTTTTATCATATTCTCCACCTGTACTGACACCTGCAGAGACCTGTGAACTTGCACCCCCAGGTCTCTCTGCATCTCTATACTCCGGATAGTTTTACCTTTTATCCTATAACTCCCCTCTACATTATTCCGGCCAAAATGCATCACCTCGCATTTATCCGGATTAAATTCTTGGGCTGAAAGGCCTCCTCCTACACTGTAGGGATTCTATGAGGATGCTACCGGGATTTAATGATTTGGGTTATAAGGAGAGGCTGGATGGACTGGTATTTTTTTTCCCCGGAGTGTAGGAAACTTAGGGGTGATCTTATAGAGATCTATAAAATAATGAGAGGCATAGATCAGCTAGATAGCAACATCTTTTCCCAAAAATATGGAAGTCTAAAACTAGAGGGCATGGGTTTAAGGTGAGAGGAGTCCAGAGGTGCAATTTTTTTTCACACAGAGAATGGTACCTGGAACGAGATGTCAAAGGTAGTAGTAGAAGCGGGTACAATTTTGTCTTTTAAAAAGCATTTAGACAGTTGCATGGAATGTAAGAAAGATTGGTATAGAGGGATATGGGTCAAACGCAAGCAATTGGGACTAGCTCAGTGGGTTAAAAAAAGGGACGGCATGGACAAGATGGGCTGAAGGGCCTGTTTCCATTCTGTAAACCTCCATGATTCTGTCTCAAATGAATAAAAAAAGTTAGATGGGGGAGGTGTGGGCAAAAGAACGCAGGGAACATCCAGATTTACACTATTGCTGGTGCTAAACATTACATAAAATAAAATTCAAATGATATACATAGTTGTAAAGGGAAACTGTTTAAAGAATATAAGGTGGCTGTACAGCTAGGTACATTGGTCAAGAAGGATTATTTGCCTTTTTTAACTGGTGTAGAAAGAAGAACTGGTTATATTTCAAACATGTGTCAAGCCAGAGCTGAAATACAATGAGCATTGTGTGATTCCAAGTTTACTAATGAGGGAAGACTGGAATTTCTTCCTTTGGAACTGAGTTGAAATGTATGAAAATATGAAGCGTCTGGATAGAATGATAGGAAGGCTCTATGTCTCCTTGATGAGGAGTCGATAACCCAGAAGCAAAGATTTAGGATCAGCGGTTTAGTGGGAGTTCAAGGGTAACTCTAATCACTCAGAGTGTGGTGAAGATTTGGAACTCACTGCCTCAAAGTGTGATAGAGACAAACACCCTCAGAGCAATTAATATTATGAAGGACGTGGGCAATGTGGAGAAGGAGCAGTTGTTCCACTTAGTTTGAAGCGTTAGTCATGAGGGGACACAAGTTCAAGGTCAGAGGCAGGAGATTTAGGGGGATGTGAGGAAAGTTTTTTTACCCTGGGGGTGATGACAGTCTGGAATGCACTGCCTGGGAAGGTGGTAGAAATGGGATGCCTCGCACTCTTTAAAAAGCACTTGAATGCGCACTTAGTATGTCATAACATTCAAGGCTAATGGCCAAATGCTAGTAAATGGGATTAGGTGAGAGATTCGGTGAGAGATTAGGTGTTTCACACATGTTGCTGAGTTGATGGGCTGAAGGGCCTCTTCTGCTCTACACGATTCTGTGATGCTGTGATTCTATGAATATTTAAATGGGAATTTGAAGTGTCACAGAACAAGAACTGGGAAGTGGGATGAGGCTCGGTGTCTCTGGCACAGATAAGGTTGACCTCACCATTTCCTTCAAGTTTGTAGTATGGCGTTTCACAGCGATATGTGTTCTGGGACTTGTAAATAGTGGATGTGAAGCTCCTGTATCCATTCTCCAATTCTACTGGACGCCCGCAATCCACAGCTGTGGAAGAAGGATCATTTTTAATAAATATCTGAGAAATATGAGATGTACCTTCAAAGTAAATATATATATATATATTTATTCAACTTTCTTTTCAACCAATTCTTCAGCCTGCTTTAGCCAACATTGTCTTCAGAACTTCGTAATTACCACTTTCTGAGATTAACACATTCCAGATTTCACATCTTCAAAATGATTGTGAAATTCCATCACATTATAATCGTTCTCCCCCAGAGAATTTTTAAAAGTTTAAGTTTATTTATTAGGTATCACATTTACATTATGTTAACACTGCAATGAAGTTACTATGAAAATGCCCTAGTTGCCACACTCCAGCACCTGTTCGGGTACACTGCGGGAGAATTTAGCATGGCTCCTTATCCTTGGACTGAGTCCCCATGTTCTAGATTCAGGCAACCCTGTTAATCCAGTGAGAATCTCATGTGTTTTAATGGGATCAGCTCTCATTCATCCATAGAATCTAGATCCAATTTATTCTGCCTCTCATTACAGGATAACTCTTTGACCCCAGGAATCAATCCAATGCAAGTCCATTAAACTATGATTTTACCTGAAAAAAACTGTATCCAACTGGCAGGAAACAGGAAGTTTTTCCATCTTTTTTTTGTGGTGAGCTTAGTGAAATGAATTTCTGTCACACTGTGCATCACAGACTCCATCCAGGGATTTGCACTAGTGGAGGTGATGGGGAGGGTGAGGGGGGAGAATGCATGGGAGAGGGCTAAACCCACCAGAGAGGCTGGCATTAGACTGCTGAGGGGGTCAATGTGCATGTATTGGTCTCCCAGTGTTTTGGGAGATTGGTTGATGTATGTCTCCCCCACAGACATTGCTGGCCTTCTAATTGTCAGCCCAGAACTCATTGACCTATACAGTCCTACTTCCCCCCCCCCACCCCCCCAAATCTCAAAGTCACCAGCTCTGAACCTCCACTTCACCCATGGTGGCATCCCTCACCCACATTTCTGACCCTACACCCCTGATGGCTGAACCCGGCTTCTGAGCACCAGCCCCTCTGGCATTGCCCACTATCCGTTGGGCATGACCACTGTGCCAGTGCGCAGTACCAGAGTGTGAGGCTGGCACTACTAATGTACCAGGCTGGCAACAGCAGGCAGGAATTGCAGTAGAGGCATCCCCCCCTCCCCCTCACCCTCACCTCCCAGTGGGCCTCAATGCCCTCTGGTCCCATCAGCAAAGCCCAGTCCCTATTGCTAAGGATCATACAGAATCCCCACTGATGTGTCCCTAGAATTGGCGGGGTCAGAGACGTTAGAACATAGAACACTAACAGCACAAACAGGCCCTTTGGCCCACAAGTTGTGCTGATCACACCCATACCTACCAGGCGATAGAACTATCTGTAACTCTCAATCCCATTAAATCCCACGTACTCATCCAGAAGTCTTTTAAAAGACCCCGACGAGTTTGCCTCCACCACCACCGACGGCAGCTGATTCTACTCACACCAGGATTTGGAGCAGTTTAGAATTCAGCAAAGGAGGACCAAGGGATTAATTAAAAAAGGGAAACATGGAGTATGAAAGTAAGCTAGCAGGGAACTTAAAAAACTGACTGTAAAAGGTATTAAAGAGAAGATTGACAAAAATAAATGTAACCCCCTTATGATCAGAAATAGGAGAATTCATAACGAGAGACAAAGAAATGAGGAACTAAATTCATACTTTGCTTCTGATTTCACAAAGGAGGACGTGAATAACATAGTTCTGAGAAATAATAGTTTTAGTGAGGAACTGAAGGAAATCAGCATCCGTAGAGAAATGGTTTTTGGGAAAACTGATGGATTTGATGGTGGATAGCTCTCCAGGATCAAATAATCTTCATCCCCGAGTTCTTAAGGCAGTGGCCCTGGAAATGGTAGATCTATTGGTGGATATTTTCCAAAATTCTTTAGACTCTGGACTGGTAGCTAATGTAAGCCTTCTATTCTAAAAGGGAGGTAGAGAGAAAATAGGGAACTATGAATTAGTGAGCCTAATGTCAATACTGGGGAAGTTGCTGAAGTCCATTTCAAGGATTTCATAGCTCAACATTTGGAAAGCAGTAGAATAATCAAACAGCATCAGCATGAATTTACAAAGGGGAAATCAGGTTTCTAGGACTGAGTTGAAGATAAATGTGGTGAATCTCTGGAATTCATTACTACAGAAAATAGTTGAGGCCAAAACATTGTGAGATTTCAAGAAGAAATTAGATTTTGCTCTTAGGGCTAAAGGAATCAAGGGATATGAGGGAGAAGTTTGATCAGAATATTGATTTTGATGATCAACCGTGATCAAAATGAATGGGGAGCAGACTTACTCTTCTCCTATTTCTATTTCTATCTTTCTTTGTGTTTAATAGTGTGCCTGCCCCCTTGTTATTTCTAAACTCAATCCTTAAAGATTTGTTTTGTTGACCTTATGTCATCCCACCTCAGAACGGGAATTGATTCTTTGACCATTGGTTGGGCCCCCCTTCTTTTTTTTTAATCTCCCACTGTATTGTGTCTGAAGACTCGATAATGAGGGATATTGAGCTGCCAATTCTGCCTCTCCTTTAGCCAGGTTTCCATTATAATAATATCATGCTGCCATGTGTCTGTCTGTGCCCTTAACTCATCTTCTTGCTGGACATAGAACATAGAACACTACAGCACAAACAGGCCCTTCGGCCCACAAGTTGTGCCGATCATATCAGTACCTACCAGGCCATAGAACTATCTGTAACTCCCAATCCCATTAAATCCCATGTACTCATCCAGAAGTTTCTTAAAAAACCCCAGCGAGTTCGCCTCTACCACCACTGACAGTTTCTAAACTTTCCTTCTGTAATTTCAAATTGATCACGACATCTTCAATATCACTCACAAACATTCTACTCCATTTTCCTGATCTCAGTTTGACCTATCTGATCCTAAGCCTGAGATCCCATCCCCCTGCCGCACTAGTTTAAATACTTCCCAATGGAATTAGCTAAAGCCCCTGCAAGGATGCAGCTCATCTAGTTTGTTCCACCTTTCCCAGAAGAGGTCCCATTTTCGGAATGCAATTTGTGTATTCCACAATTCAATGTCTCTGTCAGTCCCTCATTCCCCAGGATAGTTTTTCTAGTAACTGTCTCTGAGGGACCAACATTTATTTTAGCAACTTTCTTTCTCTTTCCTTTAAAGCTCCAACAATTTGTTTTTATATTCCTTGCCAGTTTATTCTTACATTTTCTTTTCTTTCCCTTTTTAATCAATATTTTGATTGCCTTTTTCTAGTTTCTAAAATGCTCCTGATTGTCTGATTTATTACAATTCTTTGCAACATTCTCAACCTCTTCTTCATATCTAAAATTGTCCTTAATCTTTTTAAGCTATGGGCAAGTCTTGCTGAGCTGTTATTTTTCAATGGAATATATTACTGATTTTTTTTTAATGTTTCCCACTGTTTATTCCCCACCACACCTTTTAATCTATATACCCAATAAACCTTAGCCAGCTCTACTCTTAAAATTCAATTCAACTTTAAGATTCTTGTTTGTGATTGGAGTATGTCATTTTCAAACTTAATGAAGAATTCAGTTTTATTATGATCACTATTTCCCAGTGCATCTTTTACTATGACATTACTAAATAACACTGGCTAATTGCACATCGCTAGATCTAAAATAACTTTATCTCTAGTTATTTCCACAAACTATTTCTCCAGGAAACTATCACAAAGCATTCTACAAATTCAGCTTCCGGCTCATCTTTGCCAATTTCATTCATCTGATCCATATGAAGCTTTTGCATTGCCTTTATTGCAAGCTCCAATAATTTCTTACTAAATGCTTTGAAATTACTCCCATAAGGGTTACATGACCTTTGGTATGTTTGCAGATGATACAAAGATGGCTGGACTTGCGGATAGTGAGGAGCATTGTCAGGCGATGCAGCAGGACATAGATAGGCTGGTAGCTTGGGCAGACAGATGGCAGATAGAATTCAATCCTAATAAATGTGAGGTGATGCATTTCGGGAGAAAAAATGTAGGGGGGGTATATGATAAAGGGTAGACCTATTAAGAGTATAGAAACGCAGAGGGACCTGGGGGTGCAGGTGAACAAGTCTCTGAAGGTGGCAGAGCAAGTGGAGAAGGTTGTGAAGAAAGCATATAGTATGTTAGCCTTTATAGGAAGGGGTGTAGAGTACAAGAGCTGGCCTTTAATGTTGCAGTTGTATAAATCACTGGTTAGACCTCATTTGGAATGCTGTGTCCAGTTCTGGTGGCCTTACTACCGGAAGAACGTGGAGACTCTGGAAAGAGTGCAGAGGAGGTTTACCAGGATGCTGCCTGATATGGAAGGTCTGAGTTACGAGGAGAGATTAGGCAAATTGGGACTGTTTTCCTTAGAAAGACATAGACTTAGAGGAGATCTGACAGAGGTGTACAAGGTGGTTGCGTGGGTTTTCTCCGGGCGCTCTGGTTTCCTCCCACAACCCAAAAATTTGCTCTTAGGCTGATTGGGAAACAAATTGTCCCTATAGTGAGAGTCTTCCATATTAGGAATAACCTAAATCTATAATAGGATAATGGAATTGCTACTATATAGTTATGACGGCGGCGCGGGCTCGTTGGGCCGAAGGGCCTGTTTCCCGTGCTGTTTTGTTCTTTGTTCTTTGTATTCCAAACCTCCACTCACACTGATTCTACTTCTTAATTTTCTGAGCCAAGCTCTTTTCTTACCAACATCCGTCATTATCAGGGCTGTTGTTCCTCCTTTTTCATTCTGCCTGTCCTTTTGAAATGGAAAACTTATTCTCCAAACCGATCATCTTTTAACCTGTCTCTGTATTGGTGATTAGATTTAAACAATTTATTTTTATTTGTAGCATTAATTGATCTATTTAATAAGTGGAAGTTCTGCAATTCAGATAAAGTGATTTCAGTTTCATTTTTAATACAATTCTCTGTATTGACCTTACTCTCTATTGAAGTATTGCTATGAAACTCTGTTCCTTCCAGTCTCACTTATCTTTGCTTTACTCAGATTGATAAACTTTCCCATTGCCTTAAAGTTTATATTTGGAATTCTAAATCTCTTGTCACTTGAACCCTCTCTACTCCTTGTCCCCAACTTGTTATTATTTTAAAAACACTCTTCTCCACTCTGCCCACATTTGCTTGCACTCTTATATTTGTACCTTCCTGACACACTCTTTTACTCATATCGATATCCTGCAACATTGCCTTGTCCTTTTCCTTTAACTGCCCAAATTTCCTCTCAATATTGAGCCCACTTTTTAATTTAAAACCCTGTCTGCAGATCGAGGCTCATCACTACATTACTCTTTGTACGTTTCAGGTACAGACCATCTCAAAGGTACAGCTCCCCCTTTCCCCAGTACTGGTGCCATTGCCTGAGGAAGCCATTTTTTCCACGTTGTCTTTGAACTATTCAATTCTCTTATCATTTATATCTTACACCATTTTGCTCATTCCTCAAATAGTAATGCAGAAATTATTACCTTTCAGCCTTTTAATTTAGTCGATAGTTGCCCATACCCCTCTAGCTGGATAACTAACAAGCTAAGCATCTGCAAAGCATTTTTTTAATTCATTTGTGGGAAATGGGTGACACTGGCTGGCAAGCATTTATTGTCCATCCCTAGTTGATGGTAGTGAGCTGACTTCCATGTGTTGTAGGTTGATCCACAATGCCATTAGGGAGGAAATTCCAGGATTTTAACCCAGCGACTGCGTAAGAAGAATGATATTATTTCCAAGTCAGGATGATGTGGGGCTTGGAGGGAAATCTGCAGATGGTGGTATTCCCATGTATCTGCTGTCCTTGTCTTTCTGAATGGAAGTGATTGTAGGTTTGGAAGGTATTGCCTAAGGAGCCTTGGTGAATTGCTGCAGGGCATCTGGGAAATGTGCACGATGGGAAAAGTAGCCAACCTTAAACAATCCAATGTCTGAGAAACAGCTTGTTTCTGCTAAGTGTGCTAAGATGTACTCAACAAAGAAAACAAAACCAGTAGATGTGGACAGTTTTGCAAGCTAGCATTAGGAAAAATGGATGACAGGTCGTCCATATACACGATGAAGGAACTTTCTCAATGCTGGAAGAAACTAGGTAAAGGGAGGAGTTAGCAGACTCTGCAAAAAGACCTTGAGGAATCAATCATCGCTTAAGAAGACTGGGCTTAATTTGCCAGTAAAGTTTTACAACACCAATTTTAAATCCAACCAATTTATTTGATAGTAAATTCGCGAGCTTTCGACTCTATAGCCTTCGTCAGGCAAATGCAGTGTTCTGGTCTGCAGAGGCACTCATATCCACACAGACAGTTACAGATTGCTGATTAGAATGCGAATCCTTACATCTAACCTGCTATTCAAGTGTTAAAGTGGCTAACAATGTGTGTGAAGGGAATCCTGAGCCTTGGTTAGAGAATTGTGTATTTTCTCCAGACAGCACAGTAAGTGAGGTTTTTTGCTAATCCAGGCAAGTTACAGGGGTTACAGATACTGTCCTTGATGGAGATGCGTCATGAAGCCAAGATCCCTATTAAGACCGTCCTCATGTGTGCGGAACTTGGCTATCAGTCTCTGCTCAGCAACTCTGCGCTGTCGTGTGTCACGAAGGCCCCCTTGAAGAACATTTACCCGCAGGTCGGAGGCCGAATGCCCATGACTGCTGAAGTGTTCGCCCACAGGAAGGGAACTGTTTTGCCTGGTGATTGTTGAGTGATGCTCATTCATCCGCTGTCGTAGTGTTTGCATGGTCTCCCCAATATACCATGCTTCGGGACATCCTTTCTTGCAACGTATTAGGTAGACAACGTTGGCCGAGTTGCAAGTGTATGTACCGTGTACCTGGTGAATGGTATCCTCACGTTTGATGATGTCGTCCATGTCTATGATCCGGCATGTCTTGCAGAGGTTGCTGTGGCAGGGTTTTGTGGTATTGTGGTCACTGTTCTCCTGAAGGTTGGGTAGTTTGCTGCGAACAATGATCTGTTTGAGGTTGTGCGGTTGTCTGAAAGCAAGAAGTGGGGGGGTGGGGATGGCCCTAGCGAGATGTTCATCGTCATCAATGATATGTTGAAGACTCTGGAGAAGATGTCATAGCTTCTCCGCTCTGGGGAAGTACTGGACAACAAAGGGTACTCTGTCCACCGTGTCCCGTGTTCGTCTTCTGAGGAGGTCAGTGCGGTTTATCGCTGTGGCACGTTGGAACTGTCGATTGATGAGTCGAGTGCCATATCCTGTTCTCACGAGGGCATCCTTCAGCGTCTGGAGGTGTCTGTCACAATCCTCCTCATCTGAGCAAATTCTGTGTATACGGAGGGCTTGTCCATAGGGAATGGCTTCTTTAAAGTGTCTAGGGTGGAAGCTGGAGAAGTGGAGCATTGTGAGGTTGTCTGTCGGTTTGCGGTACAGTGAGGTGCTGAGGTGACCGTCCTTGATGGAGATGCGTGTGTCCAAGAATGCAACTGATTCTGGAGAATAGTCCATGGTGAGTCTGATGGTGGGATGGAACTTGTTGATATCATCATACAGTTGTTTCAATGATTGTTCACCATGAGTCCAAAGGAAAAAGATGTCATTAATGTATCTAGTATATAACCTTGGTTGGAGATCTCGTGTGGTGAAGAAGTCTTGTTCGAACCTGTGCATGAAGATGTTGGCATACTGAGGTGCGAATTTGGTCCCCATGGCTGTTCCGTGTGTCTGGATGAAAAGCTGATTGTTGAAGGTGAAGACATTGTGGTCCAAGATGAAGCGGATGAGTTGTAAAATTGCATCCGGAAACTGGCAGTTGTTGGCATTGAGTACTGAGGCAGTTGCAGCAATACCATCGTCGTGGGGGATGTTGGTGTAGAGCATCAAGACATCCATTGTGACAATGAGTGTCCCTGGTTCAACTGCTCCATGTGTGCTGCGTTTCTGTAGGAAGTCCGTAGTACCAAGACAAAAGCTGGGGGTTCTTTGTACAATGGGTTTCAGGATGCCCTCAATATAGCCAAAGAGGTTCTCACACAGGGTCCCATTGCCCGATACGATGGGACGGCCGGGTATGTTTGCCTTGTGTATCTTTGGGAGGCAGTAGAGATCTCCAATGTGGGGAGTATGTGGAATGAGAGCCCGGAGGGAGTTACCGAGCATGTGCAGAACTCTGATTCAGCACATGCTCAATAGCAACTGCAGTTTAGGATTCAGAGGAGATTCATCGAAGGGAGCCTCACTTTGCAATGGCCAGTATTAAAGTCCAAACCATGAGTCTTGTGATTCACTGTATCTGATAAATATTCAGTACCAATACAAGTGAAGGAAAGAGCTGTTCAGTGTTTATGAAGGATTCAGACAGATAGTACTTTAACAAATGAGGACAGAGCTGTTCAATGTTTATCAAGTGCTTTTTCAAATATCTTGTGTCAGTGTCTCTTTGTCCATTGCATTTGCTGACACCCTAGTGTGAGAGTCAACACCCCCTCAGCACAAACATTTCCTTAATGCTGCCTATTTTGTTATTAGAAAATGTTCTCAAGTCTACCTTTGCTAATTTGAATTCTCCAATCTATGTGAAGGTTCAGGTTATTCACTATCATGGTGTTGTTTTTCTGACTAGCTGACATTATTTCTTAATTCACAGTCTGCCCTAAAGAAGCTAGTTTCAAGAGGTTTTTTTCCTTTGCTTCACCCAAACAGAGTTGATATTTTGATCTTTGTAACCAAGATCATTTTTCATGACTGTACTGATCCCGTAATTTGTTAATGGAGTTAGTCTAATCCCATTGTTTACTCACAGACAACTCATCCACCTCCTTTTCTTCCTAAATGTGAAGTGCTCTGAATAAAAAAAAATCAGAACCAAAATATTGATCACTGTACTCTATTGTAAATAGTAGGGCAGGTGGGTAATAACTTAATTTCACATAATGAATGACTGACTCCTGGTCTGATATTCCTAAATGGATAATAGTTTGATCAAATAGTTAACATTGAAACTGCCAGGATTTAAGGAGGATTGACAAAGAGAGAGACCAATTTCTCATCAATTCCTATCAGGATACATATACCGGAATTCTACTGCCCCGCCTCCCACAAGATCAGAGTCAGTGAAAGGTGGAAATGAAAATGTCCATAGACCTCATTTCCAGTCTCGCGTCGAGTGAGCTGTAAAATTCTACTCATTCGGCAGAATTTTATGAGATTGATTCTAAGTGTCAGCTAATGTGAAAATGGAAAAGTTCCTGATCCATTTTTTTGGGTGAGTTTTCATACTCAATTTTATGTGCTTAGTCACTGAAAAAATTATCCAGACTGTTTCTAGCTGCTACAGGCAGTGGGCTGGGCTTAATTTGCCAGCCAGCCTGTAGAGGGAGTTACCGAACATGTGCAGAACTCTGATTCAGCACATGCTCAATAGCAACTGCAGAGTCAGACAGATAGAGTGCTGTCAGCTTCAACCAGCAACATCCCCCCACCCTGCAATTGTGGGGGTCCATGGCCAATCGTGAACCCTGATATGGAGATGCTGCCATTGGACTGGGATAAACACAGTAAGAAGTCTTACAATACCAGGTTAAAGTCCAACAGGTTTATTTAATCATGAGCCCCACAGTCATGGACATTTAACCCATGCTGCCCCATCCCCACCCTCCTCCACTGCCCACACTGATCAGGCCACCCCCTCTTACATGATCTGCTTCCATCATGGAGCAGACTTTGGCTCCCCTCCACTTCCCTCGCTCGGGCCTCCCTTCATGTCCTTCCCCCAAAGGCCCTGCCTCCACAAGCCCTGCTCCATAGCCCCAGCTGCCTGGCACTGCCAGTGGGCATTGTCCAAGTGTCAGTCCGTCAGTGCCAAGGTGGCACGGCCCAAGGAGCAAACCCCCACGCCCCCAGTCCTTGCCCTCAGCCTACCTGGGAGGCCCCAGTGGCCTCCAGTTCAACCAGCGAGGCTAACAGGAATGTTCTCCATTTTTAGGGAGCAGGTGCTTTCCTTGCTGGAGTGATCCTCTCCTGGCGAGGCCAGGTGAGCCCAGAGGATTGCACAGCAGGTTCATTAAGCACATGGACATTCAAATTAAATATACTTAAATAAATTATTCAGTTTTTTGCCTATTTCCAGCAAGAAGCTAAACTTCTGAAAATTGCAAGAACTGAGAAATCGGATGCGATCCGATTTTATCCGCCCATCGATGGTAAAATTCAATCCACAGTGTTAATTCACTTACGTGTGCAGATGTATGAGTTGCTGTTCCAAGTCCCATCCTTCTGGCAACGCACCACGACAGAATCGTAGTACTGCTTTCTCTGTATATCCTGCAGAGTTACATTAAGGAAACAGGCTTAAAGCAGAACCATAGAAACCTGATGCAAGTTCTCAACATAGAACATAGAGTGAGGCTTCATCTGTGGTGATGTGACACCACCAGAATAGGGCAACAATGGGAGGGGTGACTAAGAGATGCAACACCTGTTGCAATTTAACTTCAATTAAAATAAATCTAGAATATAAACTTGGTGGGGGGGGGCATATTTTCTGGGTCCAGTTATTGCAGAATAAAGTCACACATTGTGGCACTAACTTCGCATGAGGTCCACAAAGAGATTAGCACGAGCAAGAACTCAGACACAATGTTCCTGGGTCCTCCTAATCAGGTGCAGGCCCAGTGACTGTTCAAACCAGGGGAATAATTGCCCTTTATCCACCCTGTCCATGGTCCTTATAATTTTGAACATGTAATCAGGTCGCCCTCCCCCGCCACTTCAGTCTTCTCTGCTCCAATGAAAACAACCCAAGCCTTCGCATAAATTCATAACTTAAATAATCCATCCCTGGTGGCATGTAGGTGAATCTCCTCTGCACCCCTTCCAGTCTCATCACATCCTTCCTACAATGTGGCAATCAGAGCTGCAGACAATACTCCAGCTGTGGCCTCACCAAGGTTCTAAATAACTCCAACATAACTTCCCTTCTTTTGTAATCCCTGCCTCAATTAATAAGAGGCAAGTGTCCCACATGTCCTTTCCACCACTCTATGAACATGCCCTTCTGCCTTCAGAGATCTATCCACAAACATACCAAGGTCACTTTGTTCCACAGAACTTCCTAGTGTCATGCTATTTATTTAATACTTCCTTGTGAACTTAGTCCTTCCAAAGTGTACCACCTCAAATTTTTCAGAGTTAAATTCCATCTGCCGCTTAAAAGCTCATTTGACCGTCCCATCTATAGCTCCTCGTAGCCCAAGATATTCAACCTCACTGTTAACACCTGTCCAATCTTTGTGTCATCCACAAACTGCTAATACTGCCCTGCACATAGTCATCTATGATATTTATAGAAATAATAACTGACAGGGGAGCCAGCACACATCCCTGTGGTATGCATTGGACACTGCTTTCCAGTTACTAAAGCAGCCTTCAGTCATCACCCTTTGTTTCCTACAACTGAGCCAATTTTGAATCCAGTTCATCAAATGTGCCTTCTTTATAAGTCTCCCATGTGTCACCTCTTCAAAGACTTTGCTGAAATCCAAATTTCCTCATCTACACAACTGGTCACCTCCTCAAAAAAAGTTCAGACTAATTTGCTAGGCATGGCCTTCTTTTGACAAAGTCATGCTGACAATTACTGATCAAGCCTTGCTTCTCCAAGATAGATCATCTTCTTCAGAATTTTCTCAAATAGTTTCCATATGGCTGATGTGAAACTCACTACTTAGTTGTTCCCTGGATTATCTCCACAAAAGTTTCCAAGTAATAGAACCACATTAACTTTTCTTCAGTCCTCTGGCAAGCCCACTCCTATGGCCAAACAGGAATAAAACATTTGGATCAGAACCCCTGTAATTTCCTCCCTTACCTCCTATAGTAGCCTGAGACACAATTTACTTGGACCTGGAGAGTTGTCCAATTTAAAACCTGCAAATACCTTGTCCTTTTCCTGTGTCAATTTGCTCAAGAACCTTGCAAGCTCTCTCCCTGAATTTCAAACTTCATCCCCATTCTCTTGGGTGAAGACGGATGCAAAGTATTCATTCAATGCTTCACTAATGTCTTCTGGCTCCATCCTCAGCTTGCCCCCTTGGTCCCAAATGGCCCTACTCCCCTTCCCATTGATATACTTATGGGATATCTTGGGATTTTCCCTACTTTTACCTTCTTTTTTTTCTTTTTTTCTCTTAACCCCTCTTTGCTCTCTGAATTGCTTTTCTTTAGTCGCTGATGCAGCTTTACAACTGCCTGAAAGGGCAGACTGAGCCTCAGTTTAATGAAAGATTGCACCTCCAACAGTGCAGCTCTCTCGCACTATCATGTTGGGTTAGATTCTTTCACTCAGGTGTGACTGAGTGGCACGGTAACACAGTGATTAGCACTACTGCTTCAGAGCTCCAGGGTCCTGGGTTTGATTCTTGGCTCAGTCACTGTCTGTGTAGAGTTTGAACTCAGTAAGAATTTAGCAACACCAATTATTAATCCAACTGATTTATTTGATAGTAAAAAAGCGAGCTTTCAACACTCTTGTGTCTTCCTCAGGCAAGTGCAGTGTTCTGGTCTGCAATAGCACACATCAGCACAGACAGTCAGAGATTGCTGATTAGAATGCGAATCCTTACATCTCACCTGCTATTTAAGTGTTAAAGTGGCGAACAATGTGTGTGAAGGGGATCCTGAGCATTGTTAGAGAATTGTGTATTTTCTCCAGACAGCACAGTAAGTGAGGTTTTTTTGCTAACCCAGGCAAGTTACGGGGGTTACAGATAGTGTGTCATGAAGCCAAGATCCCTGTTAAGACCGTCCTCATGTGTGCGGAGCTTGGCTATCAGTCTCTGCTCAGCGACTCTGCGCTGTCGTGTATCACGAAAGCCCCCTTGAAGAACATTTACCCGCAGGTCGGAGGCCGAATGCCCATGACTGCTGAAGTGTTCGCCCACAGGAAGGGAACTGTTTTGCCTGGTGATTGTTGAGCGATGCTCATTCATCCGCTGTCATAGTGTTTGCATGGTCTCCCCAATATACCATGCTTCGGGACATCCTTTCTTGCAACGTATTAGGTAGACAACGTTGGCCGAGTTGCAAGAGTATGTACCGTGCACCTGGTGAATGGTATCCTCACGTTTGATGATGTCGTCCATGTCTATGATCTGGCATGTCTTGCAGAGGTTGCTGTGGCAGGGTTGTGTGGTATTGTGGTCACTGTTCTCCTGAAGGTTGGGTAGTTTGCTGCGAACAATGATCTGTTTGAGGTTGTGCGGTTGTCTGAAAGCAAGAAGTGGGGGGGTGGGGATGGCCCTAGCGAGATGTTCATCGTCATCAATGATATGTTGAAGACTCCGGAGAAGATGTCGTAGCTTCTCCGCTCCGGGGAAGTACTGGACAACAAAGGGTACTCTGTCCACCGTGTCCCGTGTTCGTCTTCTGAGGAGAAGAACCGCACTGATCTCCTCAGAAGACGAACACGGGACACGGTGGACAGAGTACCCTTTGTTGTCCAGTACTTCCCCGGAGCGGAGAAGCTACGACATCTTCTCCGGAGTCTTCAACATATCATTGATGACGATGAACATCTCGCTAGGGCCATCCCCACCCCCCCACTTCTTGCTTTCAGACAACCGCACAACCTCAAACAGATCATTGTTCGCAGCAAACTACCCAACCTTCAGGAGAACAGTGACCACAATACCACACAACCCTGCCACAGCAACCTCTGCAAGACATGCCGGATCATAGACATGGACGACATCATCAAACGTGAGGATACCATTCACCAGGTACACGGTACATACTCTTGCAACTCGGCCAACGTTGTCTACCTAATACGTTGCAAGAAAGGATGTCCCGAAGCATGGTATATTGGGGAGACCATGCAGACACTACGACAGCGGATGAATGAGCATCGCTCAACAATCACCAGGCAAAACAGTTCCCTTCCTGTGGGCGAACACTTCAGCAGTCATGGGCATTCGGCCTCCGACCTGCGGGTAAATGTTCTTCAAGGGGGCTTTCGTGATACACGACAGCGCAGAGTCGCTGAGCAGAGACTGATAGCCAAGCTCCGCACACATGAGGACGGTCTTAACAGGGATCTTGGCTTCATGACACACTATCTGTAACCCCCGTAACTTGCCTGGGTTAGCAAAAAACCTCACTTACTGTGCTGTCTGGAGAAAATACACAATTCTCTAACAATGCTCAGGATCCCCTTCACACACATTGTTCGCCACTTTAACACTTGAATAGCAGGTGAGATGTAAGGATTCGCATTCTAATCAGCAATCTCTGACTGTCTGTGCTGATGTGTGCTATTGCAGACCAGAACACTGCATTTGCCTGAGGAAGACACAAGAGTGTTGAAAGCTCGCTTTTTTACTATCAAATAAATCGGTTGGATTAATAATTGGTGTTGCTAAATTCTTACTGAGTTCTTACCACCCCAATTCAACGGCGGCATCTTTACATCATGTGTAGAGTTTGCACATTCTCCTCATGTCTGTGTGAGTTTCCTCCCACAGTCCAAAAATGTGTGGGTTTGGTTTGATTGGCCATGCTACAATTATCCCTTAGTGTCCTGAGCTGTGTAGGGTAGTGGGATTAGTGGGTAAAATATGTAGGGATATGGGGGTAGGGCCTGCTTGGGATTGTGGTCAGTGCAGACTCAATGGGCTGAATGGCCTCATTCTGTACTGTAGGGTATCTGTGGAGTGAGAATTGGTCCCTCAACCTTTTAAATCTGAACAGAAAGTATGACATAAAAATGACAAGAGTTTTGGCCAGAATTAAAAGGGCTCCAATGTTCACGGCGCTTCTTCAACACAATTTAATGGTTAATAACTTACGTAGAGTTCAAACCCATTTTCACAGTGCAATTCCACAGAATCTTTATAATCATATTCCTCTTTCTTCGGCTTAATGAAGCTGTGCTCCATAATATTAGTGGGACATTGCTTAGCTGCAGGTAAAACATATAGGAAACCACGTTAGATTTCACAAACAATCTTTCCGCAGAGCAATACGAGAGACCAGCAGATGGAGGCCATTCAGCCCAGTGTGCCTCTAACAACCACTCGTTCCTCTCCTTAAAGCATGAAATTCTTTTTCCTTCAAATATTTACCATATTCCCCCTTTGAAGGTTATTTCTGAATCTGCTTCTGTTTCCTTTTCCAGGCAGTGCCTTCCAGATCACATCATGTGCTTCTTCAAATCAATATATTCTCCTCATTCCTCTCTGTTTCTTAAATTTGTGTCCCTCTGCTCATAGATCCTCCTGAGATTGGGAATAGTAATTTGCCATCTACATTATCAAAACTCCCCCTAATTTTCAACTTTGTTACATCACTCCTTAATAATACAAAACAATTATAAGATTAATAAGAATATGAGGAAACTATTTCACAGTTAAACCCAGTGAACCATCTTTCTCTGTGTTAGTTGCCAAGTATCAACGGTGTTTCAGTGGATACAAATATCACTTCGAAGTCATAATGCTGAGGTATCAAGTGCCAGGCAAGAGAGTGAATCCAGGATGATAATTCCAGTGTTACTGAGGGAGTGCCGCACTGTCAGAGGGTCAGTGCTGAGGGAGTGCTACACTGTCAGAGGGTCAGTACTGAGGGAGCGCCGCACTGTCAGAGAGTCAGCGCCGAGGGAGTGCCGCACTGTCAGAAGGTCAGTGCTGAGGGAGCGCCGCGCTGTCAAAGGGTCAGTGCTGAGGGAGCGCCGCACTGTCAGAGAGTCAGTACTGAGGGAGCGCCGCACTGTCAGAGGATCAGTACTGAGGGAATGCTACACTGTTAGAGGGTCAATGCTGAGGGAGCGCCGCACTGTCAGAGGGTCAGTGCTGAGGGAGTGCCGCACTGTCAGAGGGTCAGTGCTGAGGGAGTGCCGCACTGTCAGAGGGTCAGTGCTGAGGGAGTGCCGCACTGTCAGAGGGTCAGTGCTGAGGGAGCGCCGCACTGTCAGAGGGTCAGTGATGAGGGAGCGCCGTGCTGTCAGAGGGTCAGTGCTGAGGGAGCGCCGCACTGTCAGAGGGTCAGTGCTGAGGGAGCGCCGTGCTGTCAGAGGGTCAGTGCTGAGGGAGCGCCGCACTGTCAGAGGGTCAGTACTGAGGGAGCGCCGCACTGTCAGAGGGTTATATTGAAGGAAATCCTTCTCTTTCTGAAAGAAGCAAGACGTCTCTCTTGATCTCTCTCTCTCTCTCTCTAGGACTGGCAGCTTGAGTACAAGCACAATTCTGGGAGAAATCAACTCAGTCACCTTGACTGTCCTGTTGGTAGTTGAAGAACCCCTCCAGTGTCAAACAAGAGGAAGATCATCCACAATGGCTGTAGTAGAGTGCCTGGGCATAAAGGGCATGTAACTTCTGTAACTTCCCCGGATGTACTTGTCGGCTGATGGCTGAGAGATGCCACACAAGTTCTTGCTCAAGCTCCAGAATAATCTGGTGACAAAAAAAGGTTCAGGATTGCCATGACCCTCTCTCCAAAAAGGTGCCAGGTCTGTGAGGACATGGCACAGATGCTGCACTGTCTTCTTGCTTAGGCGAAGTTTCAGGCAGTATGTGGTGTCTGGCAGCTTATCATAGGACGTGTGAATCCGAAGCGGAGGCCTCCTTCCCCACTGTCTTCTTGTCCCCTCCTCAGTCTGATGAGTGGCTGTTTCCTGACCCTGACCAGGGGACTCCTATTGTTCAGGTGCAGACTCCAGACTGGGTTGGCCCAGAAGTGGGGTGATCATATACCAACTCATTAATGGGATTGAAATCAGACCAATTTAATGCTCTAGAATCTCTCTGAAATAGCGTTCCATCAGCATGTGTTTGAAAAATAGATGAGATAACAACCTATTCTGAATCTCCTATGATTAGCTCATAGGAAATCATTTATAAAGAGCATACAGATAATTAGTAGCACAAAGATTTTTAGCACCATGCAGATTATTAGCAACACATCAGTTACAAGCAACAGATTATCAGTAGCATACAGAGAATTAGCATAAGGATCATACTGGAAGAAGCTGCTTTAGGAAAGATGTTATTAAATTGGAAAGGGTGAAAAAAAGATTTACAAGGATGTTACTGAGACTGGAAGCTTTGAATTATAAAGAGAGGCTGGACAGGTTGGGAGCGCAGGAGGATGAGGGGTGATCTTAATCAAGGTTTGTAAAATCATGAAGGGCACAAGACAAGCCTTTACCCCAGGGTAGGAGAGTCCAAAACTAGAGGGTGTGGGTTTAAGGTGAGAGGGGAAAGATTTAGAAGGGACCCAAGAGGCAACTTTTTCACATAGAAAGTGGTGCATATATAGGGTGATCTGCCTGAGGATTCGGTAGAAGGAGATATTTAAAAGATATTTGGACAGGTACATGGATGGGAAAGGTTTAGAGAGATATGGGCCAAATGCAGACAAATGCGGCTGATTCAGTTTAGGAAAACTGGTCAGTGTGCTCCAGTTGGGCTGAAGGGCTTGTTTCTGTTCTGTATATCTCTATGACTCTGTATAGATTATTAACAGCAATTAGATTAAAAGCAACATATAAATTATTGGCAGCACAGGCACAGTGGTTAGCAGTGTTGGCTCAGGGACCTGGGTTCACTTCCTGGCTTGGGTCACTATCCGTGTGGAGTTTGCACGTTCTCCCTGTGTCTGAATGGGTGCTCCAGTTTCCTCCCACATAGTGTGCGGATTAGGGGATTGACCATGCTAAATTGTCCTTTAGTGTCAGAGGGACTAAAGCTAGATTAAATGCACGGCATTACAAGCATAGGGCCTAGGTGGGATTGTGGTCAGTGCAGATTCAATGGGCTGAATGGCCTCCTTCTGCACTGTAGAATTCTATGATTCTAGGTTAGAAGCAGCATATAGATTATTTGCAGCATATTGGCTTAAAGCTAATAGAGGCTCTGAAGAGGATTGGCCAAATCATCAGGTTGTAAAAAGTGAAATTCAAGGTTGTTTCAATTCTTATGTATTACCAGTTGATCTGTAAATGATCTTCCACCCTTTCTTCTCTCCTTGACCATCTGTGTTGAAAGTTATGTCCACCACGTTTGACAAATGTTTTTTTATACTTGGTGCTTCGTTCCCACAGAACGGCCCGTATTCCTTTCTTCCAGATGTGACCTGGAACAGGAGAAATCCACACTGGTTACAAAATCTCAGAATAGTTTGGTGGTGAAGGAGAACATTCAGCCTATCACATCTCCACCAACTCTCTTAAAGAATAATGGAGTTCATCACAGTAGTTACCCAATCCCCTTTTGAATGCTGCCAGTAAATCTGTTTCTGCCATGTTCTCAGGCAGTGCATTTCAAACTCAAACAATTGTTGCATAAATTGAAGATTTTTCTCATGCCCCCTCTGATTCTCCTTCCAATCACCTTAAATCTGTCTCTTTTGTGATTCCTGGCTTGTCAATAACTTTCTTCACTTCCTTTGTTTAAACCTTTCATTATTATAAATGCCTGCAATAAATCTCCTCCTGGTTTTCTTAGTTCTACAGGAGAGTAACTCCAGTTGCTCCAACCTCCCACATAACTGTTATTCCTGAACCCTTGGATCATTGAAAGATTGATGGTTTACATTCATTTCACCTGTGAGGAAAAACAAGAAAGTAATAAATGATTGCTGAAGATTAAAAATGACTATAAGTTATATAACATTAAGACTATACGTGGGCCAAATGAAGGCTAGTGGGGTTAGCTTAAATGGGCATTTTGGTCGCCTGGACCAATTTGGGACAAAGGGTTGTCTCTGTGCCATAAATCTATAATTCTATTATGTTCCCCCCAGTGGCACTGACCCCAAAAGTTAGTGAGCCAACTTGGGAGACTACAGGGAGGCTGAATGAATGTTTTTTCTATTCCTGTTTGACAAGATCTCTTCGAAGGTTAATGGGCTTTTTCTGTTCATGTGTAACAATCTTGGAGGGGCTGAATGGCCTCTCCTTGTCCTGTGTACCAGTCTTGGAGAGGGCTGAATGGCCTCTCCTTGTCCTGTGTACCAGTCTTGGAGATAGATTTTGTTAACAGGATGGAAACAGGCTCAATGGTCCTTCCTGTTCTGTATAACATCTACAGAGGGGTTAAATATGTATAACATCTACAGAGGGGTTAAATATGCTTTTTCTGTTCTGTGTAAGTTAATGACTTCAGCAAAGGCTTATTGAGGGTTGCCCTCTTTGAGTATGAGCTCCCTGATTAAGATCATAATTGCCTGTCCAATCAGGGAGCATCACCAATATATAAGTATGGGTGTCCAGCTCTATTTGCACTCTGGATTCTGATTCTGTACTTGAAATGTTCCTTTAGAGTGGAGTTAACTTTGTAAATAAAGGGAATCTGCTGAGGAAACGTCGACGTCTGAGGAATTATTTAGATAACAGGCCTGAAAGAGGTTGAATAGCCTCTTCCTGTTCTGTAAAGGCTGGAGAAGGAAGTAAAAGGAACTTGCTGTAGGGATAAAGGGACAGTTTTAAAGACAGCCATACCTTTAAGACATCAGATGTGCAACTGATTGAAGGATCCCCTTCCACGTCAAATTCCTCCGCGAATCCCAGGATCACCTCGAAACCTTTCTCAATCTCAATTTTATACTGACACTTTGAATTCTCCGCGTAATTGTTGGGATAGTTGGGGCTGGTGATAATGCCTTTGAAGCTTGTGAACACTTCCCCACTGCAGTTCACTAGAGATGAAAAGACACAAAAGCTTTAGGGACCCCTGACTGACAAGGAACATTGAGGCTCTGGTCAGGAAAAAGAAGGAAGCATACATTAATTTTCAGCAATCTGGGACAAGTGAATCCCTCAATGGCTATACAAAGTGGACACTTAAGAGGGGAATCAGGAAGGCAAAAACAGAGTATCAGATGGATCTGGTAGATAAGGGTAAAGAAAATCCCAATAGTATCTATAGTTATATTAAAAGAGTGGATAGAGAGTGTACAGGTCCCCATAACCATAAGCATGGCCATCTGTGTGTGCAGCCATAGGAGCTGGTGAGATTTTTAATCAGGGTGATAGCACAGTGGTTAGCAGTGTTGCCTCACAGTGCCAGGGACCCAGATTCAATTCTGGCCTTGGGCTACTATCTGTGTGGAGTTTGAACAGCCTCCCCAGTATCTGAGTGTGTTTCCTCTGGGAGATCCAGTTTCCTTCCACAGTCACAAGATCAGTAGGTTTGGGTGATTAGCGGGGTAAATGCAGAGACTGACAGGGATAGGATGGGGGCCGTGAGTAAGATGCTCTATCAGAGTCAGTGCAAACCTGATGGGCCAAATGGTCTCCTTCTACACTGTAGGGATTCTATTATTCAATCAGGTTGAATATTAACTTGTATATCCTTCCAATGTGTCCCAGTGATAGGCAGTAAGAGAGACTCCTGGCCAAGCATGTGATGAAAAGTTAGAATCTCCATAGTTTCAGTTTACAACATGCATGTAGAACTCTGCACTTCCACAGTAATGCAGACAGCCTGATGTGTAACATGTGGAGAATTATAGGTTATTGTCTACAACCTTTATCGCTTGTAAGAGATGAGAGGCTAAGTACTACTGAGACATCTGGTTATAGAATCCTGACAGAACAGAAAAGAGGCCATTCAGCCCATCGAGTCTGCACAACTGTCTGACAGAGTAACTCAGAGGGGGCAATGGCCTAGTGGTATTGTCGCTAAACATTTAATCCAGACCTCACCAATTTTCTGGGGAATTGGGTTCAAATCCTGCCACAGCAGATGGTGGAATTTAAATTCAATAAAAAAAAATCTGGAATTAAGAATTTACTGATGACCATGAAACCATTGTCAATTATCAGAAAAACCTATCTAGTTCATTAATGTCCTTTAGGTGAGGAAATCTGCTGTCCTTACTTGCTCTGGCCTACATGTGACTCCAGAGCCACAGCAATGTGATTGACTCAACTGTCCTCAAGCAATCAGGGATGAGCAATAAATGCTGGCCCAGCCAGCGACACCCATACCCCACGAAGCAGGGACTACTTCAGAAGATCACAACTTGATAAACCCAAGAGCTCCGTGTAACCTTAGGAAGCCTCTTTCATCAGTCTCCAAGGAGCTTTTAATATCTGATAAACCACAGATATTCTCCCAGTATCTAATATGGGCCAATATTTCAGCTTCAAGCAACATCACTTGAGAAAGTAGTTTTCCTACATTTTTTATATTTTGAGGTTTAGTGGTTATGGAGATGGTTTGCTGCCAAATACAATCTGCTGGATTTGCATTTCAACAAAGCAGTTTCAACTGCTGAAATTATGGACACTGACTGAAAGATGGTTGCCACATGTCACCTGGCCTACCTTCAGCTACAAGTTGGTCAAGTTTGTAGAAATGTGGATTACAAATAGGACAAATTGAGACAAGCCACCTGTGGAATTTCGCGCCTGCTAACGGCACTGATGACTTCATGGGTGGAATGAAAACTAAAATGGCTGCCTCAATTTACATCACTATACACAGCTTCATTCCACTTTATCAGGATGGAGATGGAGAGTCAATACAGAAACAACCTGAGGTGTTGATATCTTGCTCTTAGCTCATCAAACAGAAAAATAGGCGATTCAGAAATGTTTTTAAGACTTTAAAAGGATTAATCGCAAGGCCCAACACAATGACTAAGATCTGTCTAAATGTGAGCTAATCAATTATCCCTTAAGAAATATCTGATTATCATTGAAAGAAAGTTCATGTGATTGCAATAAGGCTTCGAAGGCAGAAACCCCTTCACCAAAATCTCTTTATTTAAAAACTCTAACACACAGAGTGCTGGCAGTTAGCAGACTATCTCAGGGGTGTCAGAGGAACTGAGACTCCCAGTTTAGTACAAGGCAAAGACTCCTTGATTGGCCCATCAATTGAATCTTTAACCAGGGAGTTCATATTCCAATAGGCCAACATCAATGGTCTGACTGAAGTCATTACAATGATCAAAAGCAACTTTATGAAATTACTTTTATTACTAAAACTCTGCAGGAGTAACATCAGAACTCAAACTATACCAGCAGCAGAAAGCATGCTAGCCTATCTCTATCTCAACTAATTTTGGATCCTAATTGTTTATGTAACTAGTAAAGTTGGCCAAGGTGCATTTGGTTTATTTAGACTTTCAGAAGGCTTTTAACAAGGTCTCATATAATTGACTACTGTGCAAAGTTAAAATACATGGGATTACAGGTAATGTCTTCAGACACATGGGAATCTGGTTAACAGGTAAGAAGCAAGGTGACTTTTTCTGATTGGCAATCAGTCACTAATGGGGTTCCACAGGGATTTGTGCTAGAACCCAACTGTTCACATTATATATTAATGATTTGGAAGACGCAACTGAATGTATTATCTCCAAATTTGCAGATGATAAAAGTTTAGTGAGTTGTGAGGAGGATGCAGAGATGCTTTCGCATGATTTGGACATGCTGAATTGTGGGCATCTGCCTGGCATATGCAAGTGGATAAATTTGAAGTTATTCACTTTGGTAGCAATAACAGGAAGACAGATTATCACTTGAATGGGTGTAAATTGGGAGAGGTGGATATTCAGTAAGATCTCAGTGTCCTCGTGCATCAGTCACTGAAAGTAAGCGAGCAGTACAGCGGGGCAGTAGAGAAAACAAATGGTATGTTGGCCTTCACAGTGAGAGGATTTGAGTATAGGGATAGGGATATTTTGCTTCAATTGTATAGGGCATTGGTGAGGCCACACCTGCAAAATTGTGTGCAGTTTTGGTGTCATTATCTAAGAATGTCCTGACCATAAGGTTTACCAGGCTGATTCCTGTGCTGGCAGATCTGTCATATGAAGAGAGACTAAGTTAGTTGGGATTATATTCACTGGAGTTTAGAGGATGAGAAACTTCTAAAATTCTAACAGGGTTAGGCAGGGTAGATTCAGAAAGAATGTTCCTGACATTCTGGAACTAGGGGTCATAGTTGGAATTTAGAATTGAGATGAGGAGAAATCTCTTCACTCAGAGAGTGGTGAATGTGTGAAATTCACAGAATGTAGTTGAGGCCAAAACATTGTCTGATTTCAAGAAGAAGTCAGATATAGCTCCTGGGACTAAAGAGATCAAAGGATATGGGGGAAAGGGGGGGAAATGAGGACATTAAATTCAATGATCATCCATTATCAAAAATGTTAGTTAGACCTCATTTGGAATACTGTGTCCAGTTCTGGTCGCCTTACTAATGGAAGGACATGGAGACTCTGGAGAGAGTGCAGAGGAGGTTTACCAGGATGCTGCCTGGTATGGAAGGTCTGAGTTACGACGAGAGGTTAGGCAAATTGGGGCTGTTTTCCTTAGAAAGATGTAGACTTAGAGGAGATCTAATAGAGGTGTACAAGATTATGAGTGGTATAGATAAACAGGGTTAAGCTTTTTCCTAGGATGGACTCAAATAGCACGAGGGGTCACGGGCTTAGGGTGAGGGGGATAAGGTATAATTTGGATGCTAGAGGAAGTTTTTTCACACAGAGGGTGGTGGGGGTATGGAATGCACTGCCAGTAAAGTGATGGAGGCAGGTAGTCTGGAGTTATTTAAGAGATACTTCGATGGACACATGAACAGAATGGGAATGGAGGGGTATAGAAAACTGATTTAAAATAGAGATCATGAGCCTTGGGAGTCCTTGGGAAGTGTGTTAATAGACGATGATATTGATGTACTTGTTTTTATCCTACAGTTGCTTTGGTCCACCTTGTTGTCTAACAAGGGGCAGACACACGATGGGTCATGAGAGGGCTGCTCTTGGATCTTTTTCGAGAGTATCCTAGTGCTTCACGTTGTTAGTGTACACTTGACCTGGACCATTTGATGGGCAACACGACAGCTCAGTGACTATCGCTGTGCTGTGCAGATACATGGATTTGGACTTGTGTCTGTGGGAGTTTGCGCATTCTCCCTGTGCTTGCGTGGGTTTTCTCCGGGCACTCCGGTTTCCTCCCACATCCCAAAGATGTGCTCTTAGGCTAATTGGGAAAACAAATTCTCCCTAAATTGTCTCAAATTTCGTTTTTAATCCATAGACCTATAAACATAGACAGGGATCATGGGTAGAGGTGGGAACATCGGAGTGGCGGCACAGGCTCGTTGGGCCAAAGGGCCTGTTTCCCGTGCTGTTTTGTTCTTTGTTCTTAGTATCACTGAGTGGGAAAAAGAGGTGATCCCTTTCACTCTCCCTCACATTAGCCAGCCTACATCAGAGAAGGAAAAACCTGTTCATTTCACAAGCTGAAAACTCTCGAAAGCCAATAGACTTTTGAAATGGTCACTGATTTGATTTAATTTGATTTATTATTGTCACAAGTATTAGCATACTGTGAAAAGTATTGTTTTTTGAGCATACCATTCATAGAGAAGGAAACAAGAGTGTATGTAATGTAATGTAATGTTACATTCATAGCTAGAATGCAGAGAAGGATCAAGTTAATGCAAGATAAGTCCATTCAAAAGTCTGACAACAACAGGGAAGAAGCTGTTCTAAAGTTGGTTGGAACGCGACCTCAGACTTTTGTACCTTTTTCCCAACAGAAGAAGGTGAAAGAGAGAATGTTGGAGTGCGTGAACTCCTTAATTATGATGATGCTTTGCATGATGGATTGGGCTGGATTTATGACTTTTTGTAGTTCCTCGCGGTCTTGGGCAGAGCAGAAGCCATACCAAGCTGTGATACACATAGAAAGAATGCTTTCTATGGGGCATCTGTAAAGGTTGGTGAGAGTTATGGCTGACATGCCAAATTTCTTTTATAGTGTCAGCATGGGGGGACCAGAACAGGTTGTTGGTGATCTGGACACCTCAAAACATGAGGCTCCCGACCCTTTGTACTTCATCCCATTGATGTAGACAGGGGCATGTTCTCCTTTACACTTCCTGATGTCGATGACAATTTCCTTCGTTTTGTTGACATTGAGAAATCATGTTCTGCACCAGTTCACCAGATTCTCGATCCCATTCCTGTACTCTGTCTCGTCACTGTCTGAGATCCAACCCACTATGATGGTGTCATCAGCAAACTTGAAAATCGAGTTGGAGGGGAATTTGGCCACACAGTCAGAGGCGTATGGCAGTACAGAAGGGGGGGGGTTGAGAACACAGCCTGTGGGGCACCAGTGCCGAGGATGATCATGGAAGAAGTGTTGTTGCTTATCCTTATGGATTGTGGGCTATGGGTTAGGATAACCAGGGTCCAGTTGCAGAGAGAGGTGCCAAAACCCAGACCACAGAGTTTGGAGATGAGTTTTGTGGGAATAATAGTGTTGAAGGATGAGCTGTAGTCAATAAATAGGAGGTAGACATAGGTATCCTTGTTATCTAGATGTTCCAGGATTGACTGCAGGGCCAGGGAAATGCTGTCTGCTGAGAACCTGTTGCAGTGGAAGGCAAACTGTAGAGGATCCAGGCAGTCCAGGAGGCTGGAATTGATTTGTGCCATGACTAACCTTTTGAAGAACTTCATAGAATCAGAGAAACCCTACAGTGTAGAAAGAGGCCCTTTGGCCCATCAAGTCTGCACCGACCATAATCCCACCAAGGCTCTACCCTTATGTCCCTCTCTATTATTACCGGCTAATCCCTCTAACCTAAGCATCTTAGGACACTAAGGGGCAATTTTAGCCTAGCCAATCAACCTAACCCGCACATCTTTGTACTGTGGGAGGAAACCGAAGTACCCGGAGGAAACCCATGCTGACACAAGGAGAATGTGCAAACTCCACACAGACAGTGACCTGAGCTGGGAATCGAACTCAGATCCCTGGAGCTGTGAAGCAGCAGTGCTAACCACTGTGCTACCGTGCCGCCATGTAACTTCATAATGATGGATATCAGAGCCACTGGGCGATAGTCATTAAGGCACGCTGCTTAGCTTTTCTTTGGTGCCAGTTGATGGTTATCTTCTTGAAGCAGATAGGGACCTCAAACTGTTGTACAGAGAGGTTGAAGATGTCTGTGAATCCCCCACCAGCTGATCCCCACAGGATTGAGTGCTTGTCCGGGTACCTCTTCTGGGCAGTCACTTTCTATGGGTTGACCTTTGAGAAATCTGCTGTGACACTGGCAGTGGTGACCCAGATACAGATTTATCCAGTGGCAGGGCGGGTTCTCACTGACCTCTTGCTCAAAACGGGTGTAGAATGTATTGAGCTCGTTGGAGCCCGCAATTTTACATGCCTTCATCTTGCAGTCTGTTATGTCTTATGGACCTTGCTATAGTTGGTGGCTGTCGGTGTGGCTGGCCTGGGACTCGAGCTTGGTCTGGTACTGTCTCTTGATGGATCTCCTTTGATCGTATCTGGCTTTCTTGTAGAGGTCTGGGTCGCCTGATTTGAATGCCTCAGGCCTGACTTCAGCAAGCGGTGGATATCCCTGTTTGTTCAAGGTTTCCAGTTGGGAAACACAAAAACGGCTGCAGCCAGTCTGTGCAAAGCAAGATCCCACAAATAGCAATGCGTGGGGAACAGACACAGTAATATGCTTTGTTATGATTGAGTGAGAAGATAAATATTGGCCCAGACTCCAGGAAAAATGTTCTTGACCTGTTTTCTTTGTTTGTAATTATGGTCGTGGGATCTTCCCCATTCACCCATGACAGCCTTGAGTTAATGCCCCCTTGTTCTAGTCTCAATTGCCAGTGGAAACAACTTCCCTGCTTCTATCTTATCCACTCCTTCATAATCTTATATAAGATCTCCCCTCATTCTTTTGAATTCCAATGAGTATAATCTCAGTCTACTCAGTCTCTCCTCAAAGCCAACTCTCTCAGTTCTGGAATCAACCTAGTGAATCTCTTCTGCACTCTCTCCAGTGCCAGTATATCCTTTCTCAAGTAAGGAGACCAAAACTGTACACAGTACTCCAGGTGTGGTCTCAGCAACACCTTATACAGCTGCGACATAACCTCGCTGTTTTTAAACTCCATCCCTCTAGCAATGAAGAACAAAATTCCATTTGTTTTCTTAATTCTCTGCTGCACCTGTAGACCAACATTTTGTGATTCATGCATTAAAAGTATTTAAAGTGGAGGTGGATAAATATTTGATAGATTGAGGCATAGAGGGCTGTGGGGAAATGGCACCGAAAAGGAATTGAGGCCCATATAGATCCATGAACTCAAGGCAAGGGCACCACCAAAGGAGCCATTGCTGTTATGATGACTGTGTTAATCTTGAAGAAGGAGTTTGTTGTAAAACACTCTGAGATGTCCTGAGATCGAGGAAAAGCAAGGAAACACCTGAAGAGAATAAAGGCTGCGATTTTTCAGCTGTGTTACACCCAGCACAGGTCGTGTCGGAATTTTTTGACCCTTGAGCATTGCGGGAATCCAGCAAGAATTACTACTGGTCCCACAAACGGAGACCAAACATGATGGCGATGGTGTATGGGAGGCTGGGAGACCATTGAAGCCCTCAGCTGGTTGAGTGCATGGCTGCTCAGTGCCCTTCTGCCAGTGCCAACCTGCACCTGTCAGTCTAGCATAAAGGGCAGCATGAAGGGAGGGTGGCAGAAAGTGGAACCCATTGGGAGGGCCCCAGTGCCAGTGACTTACATTGGGGATGGTGGGAAAACCTGCCTTCAATAAAAGGGTGGTCTCAATGTCTGCAGTGGATGAAGGGGATCTTCAATTTCACTTTGAGATCAGGGCGACCTTTAAAAACAATGCCTGCTCTCTGTGAAGCTGCGCTTGCCGCTGTGTTTAGATCCCGGCCTTCTCAGAACTGGTGCAAAACTCGCCTCTCTCTCTGTAAAAAAATGACTAAATTTGGGAAAATTGTGACTGGATTCCAGATATCCAGAGCGAATCACATTGGTTTTCTCATTCCCACTGATACTTCCAGCTAGAATTTTCCAGTCATTCACATCGGAGAGATTCTCCTGTGTCAAATTCTCTGTCCTCACTTGCAGTGGTATTGAGGTGTGAACAGCTGGAAAATTCTGGCCATTGTCATTTTGTGAGGAAATTCTGCACTTAAATTCACGGCTAAAGGAGAAGCCTTGGGGAGTGGGATTGACTGATTTATTATTACACTGAGCCTGCATGAATTCAACTAGCCTCTTTTCTGTATTTGAACTCCCTTCGGCACAGTGGCACAATAGTTAGCACTGCTGCCTCATAGTGCCAGGAACCTGGGTTCAATTCTGTGTGGAGTTTGCACATTCTCCCTGTGTCTGTGTGGATTTCCTCTGGATGCTCCGGTTTCCTCCCACCTTCTAAAGATGTGCTAATTAGTTTGATTGATCATGGCAATTTCTCCTTCATGTCAAGGGAATTTGCAGGGTAAATGTGTGGGCTTATGGGTGGAATTGTTGTCCATACAGGCTCCGTGGACTGAATGGCTTCCTTTTGCAGAGCAGATTGTGTGATTCCATGATTATCTATTGCTGCTATTGGAACAAATATAAAAGATAATGTTTTACCTCCACAGGTTCTTTGGTCTTCTTGCAAGAAGTAGCTTGGTCTACAGGAACAATGAAATCCTCCAATATAGTTGTTGCAGTAATGGGTACAAGGATTTGCCTCTTCACATTCATTGACATCTGTGATCAAATGGAGATATTGAGGGTTATTTCCTTCATTCATACTGAGTCTCCCCTGCATTCCCTGCTGGTGGAGGCTGGTGTTTTGTCAAAATCCCAGAGACACAAGCTGCTGTCCATTCTCTGAGCCCTTGAGGGGAAAGTGGAAGTGTGAGTTTCCAGGCCCATGTGAAAGTCAGACAGATCCACAGACAAACACACACACACACACACACACACACACACACACACACACACACACACACACAGAAACACACACACACTGAAACACACACACACACACACAGAAACACACACACAGAAACACACTTACACACACACACAGAAACACACACACACAGAAACACATGCACACACAAACACACACCCACACACAGAAACTCACACAGAAACACACAGACACACACAAAAAACAGAAACACACAGACACACACAAAAAACAGAAACACACATACACACAGAAACACACACACACACAAACACACACACACACACACAGAAAACACATCCACACACACAAACACACTCACACACAAGCACACTCACACACACAACCCATCCACACACACAAACACACACACACACACACACACAGAAACACATCCACACACACAAACACACTCACACACAGGTCAGAATTTATTGTCATCCCATGTTGAGTTTGGTGGAGGGAGGGGATATTTAGTCAGGTGGGAGATAGTGTGTGGGTGTCACCACTGACTTCTCACATCTGCCCTAATTTAATGTAGCTCTGCAAGATTTATGGAAGAGTTTTGCACCCCATTATCACTGATATCGATCCAATGACAGGTGGGGGTCTTGCCATCCTGATGGGAGGGGCTGAAAGCATGTCATAGAAACCACACTGGGATTGCTGGGAGTACGGGGACCTCAGTGCCTGAGCCGGGGGGGGGGGGGGGGGGGGGGGGGGGGGGTGATTGGTGCTGAGGGGGAAAAAGGCCTCTATCTTTGAGAGAGGTGCACCTGTCAGGGCAAGTGAGAGGTAGAAGGAAATTGAACTATGCAATCATAGCCAGCAGGGAAGTGATTGCTGGTGACTGCTAAGTAGTTTTATTTTCCTTCTCTTGGCATTTTGGTTGTTGTATACTACAATAATATTTCTGTGCAATTTCTGTGGTTTAGAGTTTGTAAAGGTTATTTTTGATAGTAGTGAGGAGCAGGAAATAAGGGCCCTACAGAATTGGATAAAATCTGAAACAAATCATCTTTCAAACCTTTAATTTCAAAGGTGAAGATGTGATAGGAGAGCTCCAAGCTGTGGTTTGTTCCTCTTGCTCTGTGTCCCCTGGGTCAGCATGCGTGCAGGAAATGTCTCCAGTTACAATTCCTGGAAGCTTGAGTGGTGGCTGGAGACACTGTGGAAAATCCATGATGTGGAGATGCCGGCGTTGGACTGGGGTAAACACAGTAAGTAGTCTGACAATATCAGGTTTAAATCCAACTGATTTATTTGATAGTAAACTCGCAAGCTTTCGACACTATAGCCTTCGAAGCTTGCGAGTTTACCATCAAATAAATCGGTTGCATTTAAACCTGATATTGTCAGACTTCTTACTGTGAAAATCCATGAGCCAGAGAGTATTGTGGATATAGAGAAGTGGTCACTCTGCAGGCAGGAAGGGAATGTGTGACCACCAAACAGCAATAGAGATTGCAGGAAACTCCTGTGGCCATTCCCCCGCAAAACTGATACTGGTCTGGATACTGTTGAGGGGAATGACCTTGTGGGGAAAGCAGCAGCAGCCAAACTTGTTACACCACAGTTGGTTCTGCTGCAGAGGGGAGGGCTGAAAAGTGTGTCAGTGCAATAGTTATAGGAAATTCAATTATAAAGGGGAATAGACAGGTGTTTCTGTGGCTCTAAATGAGACTATGTTGCCTCCTTGGTATTTGGGTCAAGGATGTCTCGGATTGGGTACAGGACATTTTGGAGGGGGAAAATGAAGAGCCAGTGGCTATGGTACACATTGATACCAATGACACTTTAAAGGTCTCTTGGACAGCCACATGAGCGGTCTGCAGATAGAGGGATATAGCAGGACTGTTTGAATATCGGGAGGACCAAATAGTAGTAGACTATCTTTTAGTTTCGTCTCAGGAATGTCTTAGTTTTTTTTAGCATGTTTAATTAAGTCTTATTTGTTTCCGCAGGCAATTTGGTCCACCTTGTTGACCAACAAGGGGCATGCATGCGGCATGTCGTGCGAGAGCTGCTCTTGGAGGTTGCTTCAGGAGTTGCCTAGTGCTTCACGTCGTCAGTGTATGCTTAAACTGGACCATCTGATGGGCAACATGACAGCTCAGAGACTATTGCTGTTGCTGTGCTGACACATGGATTTGGGCCTGTGTCTGCGGGAGTTTGCGCGTTCTCCCCGTGGTTGCGTGGGTTTCCTCCGGGTGCTCCGGTTTCCTCCCACATCCCAAAAATGTGCTCTTAGGCTGATTGGGTAACAAATTGTCCCTATGTTGGTCCCTATATGGGAATCTTCAACAACAGGCATAGCCTAAAGACAAGGATATGTCATTAGGACGTTAGGACGGCGGCGTGGGCTCGTCGGGCCGAAGGACCTGTTTCCCGTGCTGTGTTGCTCTTTGTTCTTTGTTCTTTGTTGACACAGGCAAAAAGGATGAGTCCCTAAAGGCTGAATACAGGGAGCTAGGAAGAAAGTAAGAAAGTTGAGGAATTGGACCTCAATGGTAGTGATCTCAGGATTACTACCAGTGCTAATGTTAGTCAAGAGTAGAAATGACAGGCTGTTTGTTGTTCGTCCATCATCATCGATGAAGACCTTGACACCATTAGTCATTTTGAGGCTGGCTGCAATTTGTCTGAAGGTGACGGACAGGCCAATTCGGGCACAGAATGTCCTGGCACATATTGGACAGACTTGCTTAGACACTGTAGTTGTTGTGCTGGTGGCTCTGGACTTACGCAGTTTGTGCTTAAGTTGTGCTTCAGCAATACACCTTGCTTTTGAGCTTGACAACTTTTGTGGATGACGCAGTGCCAGGTAGGGTGGTTTTGTGCCAGCATTTCCCAGGTGGTCATGTCAAGGTCAAGTGACTTCAGGGAGGCCTTGAGTGTGTCTTTGAAATGTTTCTTCTGCCCTCCACACGAGCATCTTCCAGTAGAGAGTTCCCCAAAAAAGAGCTGCTTGGGTATGCACTGATCTGACACATGGATGACATGACCTGCCCACCGGGTCTGCTCTCTCATCAGCAGTGTGTGGACTGATGGTACTGATTGCTTTAGAGAGAACTTCAGTGTCTGGTACTTTGTTTTACCATTGGCTGTGTAATATTCTGCGAAGACAAATCATGTGGAAATGATTGAGCTGTCTTGCATGCCTTTGATACACAGTCCACGTTTCACACCATACAGGAGGGTAGTGAGTACCACAGCGCTGTAGACCTTCAGTTTTGTTGCTGGGCTGATTCCTCGATGTTCCCATACAGTGGAGCGCAATCTACCAAAAGCAGAAGCTTGCCTTTGCTAGTCTGCAGTTAACTTCAGTATCAATAGTCACTGTTTGGGAGAGAGTGCTGCCAAGATAAGTGAACTGGTCCACTGCCTGTAGTTTCTGCCCTTTGATTGTGATTATGGGTTCTGTGTACGGTGCACGAGGAGCAGGCTGGTGTATGACTTTGGTCTTTATAATGTTGATGGTGAGTCCAAAGTTGTCACAAGTCGTGGAAAATTTGTCCATACTGACTTGCATCTCTGACTCTGAGCCAGCATACAGGGTGTGGTCATTGGCAAAGAAGAAATCTTTCAGAACAGTCTCTTTCACTTTGATAATAGCTTGAAGTCTCCTCAGGTTGAAGAGCTTCCCATCCACTCTGTACTTGAGGCTGATTCCCGTCCTGCAAGGCATCGTTCAGCATGGCAGTAAACGTCATGCTGAACAGTATGGCTGTGAGCACACAGCCCTATTTGGCGCCATTGGTGACTGGCAATGCTTCAGAGGTTTCTCCGCCATCCAGTACTCTGTCCGTCATAGAACTGGCGAACCATCTGAATGAATTTGAGGGGAGGCAGCCGAACTTTGGCATGGTCCTCCACAGGCCTTGTCGGCTTATAGTGTCAAAGGCTTTCGTGAGGTCAACAAAGGTTGTGCAGAGCTTGCGATTCAACTCCTGACACTTCTCCTGAAGTTGGCGCGCAGCAAAAATCATGTCAGTAGTCCCACGACCTTTGCGGAAGCCACACTGTGACTCTGGAAGCAGGTTCAGCTCCAGATGAGTGACCAGACATTTTAGCAGGACTCTTGTGAGGGTTTTTCCTGTGATGGAGATAGATTCCTCGATGGTTGTCGCATACTTGCTGATTGCCCTTCCTCTTGTAGAAGTGTTCGATGGAAGCATCTTTAAGTTCCTGAGGAATGGATCCTTGCTTCCAAAAGGACTGGAACAACTTGGTAAGCTTCTCAATAAGTGCAAGACCAGCACTTTTATAGATTTCTGCGGGTTAGGAGCTAGGAGAAACTGCGAGCTAGGAAGGAAATTAAGTAATTGGACCTCAATGGTAAGTGATCTCAGAATTACTACCAGTGCTATGTGTTAGTCAAGAGTAGAAATGACAGGATATTTCAGATGAATACATGGCTGAATACAGGGGGAGCGTTTCAGATTCCTGGGGCATTGGGAGAGATAGGACCTGTACAAATTGAACAGGTTACACCTGGGTAACACTAGAACTGATATCCTAGGGTGACTGTTTGCTAGAGTGATTGGGAAGGTTTAAACTGTATGCTAGGGAGATGGGAACTATAAAGGAGTCAGAAAAGGAGGGAGCAAGGATTAAAAACAAAAGGTAGAAAAGGTAATAAGAAAAGAGATGGGCAGAGAAACCAAGGACAAAGTTCAAACAGGGCTTTAGAGAAAAATATTGGGATCAAGGCAAACAATGTTAAAAAGAAAGTTTAAAGGCTCTGTGCCTTAATGCGCAGAGCATTTGCAATAAAGTTGATGAAATAATTGCGCAGGTAGATGTAAATGGGTACGATATAATTGGAATTACAGAGTGACCAGGGATGGGAATTGAATGTCCCAAGGGTATTCAATATTTAGAAAGGGCAGGCATAAAGGACAAGGTGATGAAGTGGCACTGCTGGTTAAAAAGGAAATCAACACAATAATGAGAAAGGATATTTGCTCTGACAATGTGGAGTCTGTATGAGTAAAGTTGAGGAATCAAAAGGTCAAAAAATATTAGTGGGCGTCATATATAGATCAGCAAACTGCAGCGCTGATGTTGGGAATGGCATTAAACACACACATAGAGATGTATGTGATAAGGGAATATCAGTGCTCATGGGTGATTTTAACCTGCACATTGGGCAATATAGAACATAGAACTCTACATTCTATGTAGTATTCCATGTCCAAAAGTGTGCAGGTTAGGTTGATTGACCATGATAAATTGACCCTAGTGTCAAGGGGATTTGCAGGGTAAATATTGTAGGTTTATGGGAATCAGGCCAGGTTGTGGTTGGTGCAGACTTGATGGGGCAAATGGCCTCCTTCTGTACTCTAGGGATTCTATGACTAAATCAAATCCTCCACAATGCCATAGAGGAGGAATTCCTGGAGTGTACATGGGATGGTTTTCTTAACTAATACATGGAGGAACCAACCAGAGAGCAGACCATCTTAGACTGAGTATTGTGTAATGAGAAGGGAATCATTGCCAATCTAGCTGTATGATTCCCCCTCGGGGATCAGCAACCAGAATAAAGTGAAGAGTGAAGTAGTTGATTTGGAGACTGGTTTGCAGAATCTAAAAGCAAACGATGAAGATATGAGGTGTGAATTGGCCTTGATAGATTGAGGAGAGTTACTTAAAACGGTGACAATAGATAGGCAATGACAAACGTTCAAGGAACGCATGGAGGAACTGCAGCAACTGTTTATTCCTCTAGGCACAAAAACAAAATGATGGCCAATCTATAGCTTACAAAGGAAATTAGTTGCATTCAATCCAAGGAAGAAGCCTCCCACTCCTTCCTCATCTTCCGTCTTCTCTCTTTCTCCTCTCTCCCCACTCTCCCATTCTTGCCTCTTCCTCACTCTACGTCCCTCTCCCCCCTCCCCTCCCTCTCCCCCCTCAAGCTTCTTTCTCTCCCTTTCCCTTCCTCCCCCTCTTTCTCTTCCACTCTCTCCCTATTCCCTCCCACTGTCATCCCCTCCTTTCTTTCACTCCGTCCTCATTCTGTTTTTGTCAGTGTCTCTCTTCTCCCCTCCCTTCTCTTTCTGTCCCTTCCTCTCTCCCCCACTTCTCCCTCTTTCTTGCCCCTTACTCCCTCTCTCTATTCCCTATCTCCCCTTCTCTCTCCCAATGCTGCCTTCTTTATCCTTCTCTCTCTCCCCTGCTCCTTCCTCCTCTCCCTTCCTTTTTCCCCTCCCTTCTTTCCCTCTCTCTCACTCTTTTCCTCTCCCTCTCCTTTTCTAACTCCCCCTCCCTTTTTCTCTCTCTCTGTACATGTTTTGTGTTGCTCTACATATCTCTTACCAACTGCTGTGTAATAGGCGGCGAATCCAGTGTAGCGTTCCTCATTGGAGAAATCCGATGTGAAGGTCACTCTCATCCAGTTTCCACTGGTGTGGTACTCGTGAGGGAATTGGAATTTTTTCTGCTCTCTGCTCATGCTGCCACAGATTCGGGGATTAGAGGCTTCATCACATAAGATCTGGGTGGGATTGGCAGGTGCAGGAAATGACACAAAATGATTGACATCTCTTCAACTGTGAGGTCCTCAAAGAGAGACATATGGAGGGAAATGGAAGTGGAGAAACAAGCCATTTGACCCAATCACTCTGTAATGGCGTATATACATCCTTCTTCTTTCACATCTCACCCCATCTGCATTATCTTTCAACTCCTTTCTCCATGTATTCATCTAGTCTTCCCCTATACTGCATCTATGCTATTCATCCCAACTCATTCCCTGCGGTAGCAACTTCCAGATTGGGTGGCACTGCTGCCTCACATATCCAGGGACCTGGGTTCAATTCCCAATTTGGTCTCTTCTGTGTGGAGTTTGCACATTCTCCCCTGTCTGCATGGTTTCCTCCAGGTGTTCTAGTTTCCTCCCACGGTCCAAAGATGGGTAGGTTAGGTGCATTGGCCATGCTAAATTGTCCTTGGTATTCCAGGATGTTTAGGTTAGAGGGATTGGCAGTGTAAATATGTGGAGTTGTGGGATAGGGCCTGGAGAGAATTGTAGTCAATGCAGACTCAATGGGCCAAATAGCCTTCTTCTGCGCCATAGAGATTTTAATTCTCACCATACTCTGGCTAAGAAAGTTTCTTCTGAGTTCCTGGTTGGATTTCTAGATAATATCTTATACACTCCCATTCCAGTTTTGCTCTCAACCATCGCACCCGCCCCCCCCCACACCACCACAAAGGGAAAAGCCCTGTTTGTGTGGATTCAATGAAAACTTTTCAAAATATGAACCATGGCTCCTCTTCTCTCTTTCACCAGCTCAACATGGTATGACCTTTGCAAATAGTTTCTGTAACCTCTCCAGAGCTAATACATCTTATCTCAATATATCAGTACATAAATAGGTGATAAATACACAGAAATATGATGGATTGGCAGTTGAATAGCTAGAGAAATATGTAAATAGAGTTAGACAGAGAGAGAGAGAGAGAGAGACAGATAATAGTTGAGATGGATGATAAACAGAAATGGATAGGCAGATGCAGAGATATAATAATCTTGAAATGAATAGACAGATGTTGGATCTATTCATTTTTATAGGATTGGGAGGCATGGTGGCATAGTGGTTAGCATGACTGCCTCACAGTGCCAGAGACTCAGTTTCATTTGCTGGCTTGGGTTACTGCCTGCATGAAGTCTGCACATTCTCCTTGTGTGTGCATGGGTTTCCTCCAGGTTTTCCACTTTCCTCCCACGTTCCAAAAGGTGCTGGTGAGGTGCATTGGCCATGCTAAATTCTCCCTCAGCATACCCAAACAGGCACTGGAGTGTGGTGACTGACGAGGGGATTTTCGCAGTAACTTTATTAGAGTGAAGCAGTTGAAGCTACTTCACTGAATGTTTTTAAGGCAAAGATAGTGAAATTTTTGAACAGTAAAAGAGTTAAGGGCTATAATGAGGCAGCACTGCACCATCTAAGGGTCAGTGCTGAGGGAGTGCCACACTGAGTCCATGAAAAGATCAGCCATGATCTTGTTGAATGGCAGAACAGGCTTGAGGGGTCAGATGACCTATTCCTGCTCTAAGTTATGTTTTTATGTTCTTAAGAATTAAGACTTATAGCAGAGATAAGTAGGATATATAAGGAAGCAATATCGCTGCTTGGAGGAGAGGCTGATAATTAAATTCTGAAAACTGAAGCGTTGATCTGATCGAGAAACAAATTACCTGCAGATTGTCGTAGGCACACTCTGGCGATGTCTCAATGTCAATGTGTGTGAAGGAGAGCTTGATGCCATAACCATCTGGAACCTGTATCTCCCAGCTCTGCTTTATGTTACTGGGGTAACCCTGGGGGTAATTGAGAGATGTGAACTGGCCTTGCAAGCCGCTCAGTGAGACGATGCAGGAAGCCGGAGGCAGGAAGAGGAGAGAAAAAATCACCCTAAAGAATCAGAGAGAGACCCACACAAACACAAAGTAATATGCTGAATCAAGTGAACAGGGAGACACAATTATTCTTTCTTGTTCTTAATTAGTTATCATTTCACTTGTCCAATTTTTATGTATCCGTCATGTATATATCCATCTACACTGTCAGCATCAGTATTGAGGGAGTGCTGCACTGATAGACGGCCAGTATTGAGGGAACACCACTGTTTAATGGTTAGAACAGAGGGAGTGCCTCACTGTCAGAGGGTCAATACTGAGGCAGTGCAGCACTGTCTAAAGGTCAGTACTGAGGGACTCCTGCACTGAGGGACATTACTGAGGGAGTGCTGCACTGTCAGAGGGTCTCAGTATTTAGGGAATGCTGTACTGGGAGGTCAGTACTGAGGGAGTGACACACCACATTAGCATCAGTATTGAGGGAGCGAGGCAGTCTAGGAGGGTCAGTACTGAAGGAGTGATGCTCTGTCAGAGGGACAATATTGAGGGAGCACTGCACTGTCAGTCAGTACTGAGGGAGTGCAACATTGCCAGAGGGTTAGCCCTGAGGGAGTGCCGCTCTGTCAGAGGGTCAGTACCGAGGAAGTGCAACATTGTTGGAGGGTCAGTACTGAAGGAGTGCTCCAGAGTCAGTGGTTAAAGCTGGAGGTGCACTGCGTCATTGGACTAGAGAGTTTTTGAATCAGATATGAAGTTGATACCTGTCTGCTGATCCACTGTATGCTGAGCTCTATAAGAACTGAAGCATTTTAACAGGTCACCTGAGGCCAACATTTGTTCCTTATTTAAAACGATAAAAAAAATTCAAATATCTAATCATTCCCTGATGTTGTGGGATTTGACTGGGAGTAGATTGGCTGCCACATTTCTGATACAACAGTGACTATACTACAACGAAAAAAATGTTCTTGATTGGATGTGAAGCATTTTGGGATATGCAGAGGTCATGAAATGTGCTGTACGATTCCAAGAGTCTTTTTATCCTTTTAGCTTTAATTTCTCTCTCTCTCCCTCCTGTCTCTCTCTCTCTCTCTCTATCCTTCTTACTCACCACATTCCCACTGGTTTTTCGAACCACTCAGAAGAACGAGAGTCTCTGCGTCTGTCCTTTCTTCCCAGTCAAACATGAGTTGCTTTGCTTTCCTGGGGTCAACACTCTGACTCTTGTTCTCTGGGATCCAAGGTTGTTTGGCAGCCATCCCTCGCTGGCTGCTTAGATAGACATCGGGACCTCCGGTCACTGAACAAAATCATGCCCAAAAAGTCCAGCTCTTAAAGATTGTCTAGATCCCACCTATTCTCAATGAAACTTCGACCATCATTCCAAGTTTGTGGTTGAGGTACTTAAATCACAACTTGTATATGTGGGTCCCTATTTCTTCTAAATAAATTAACCTTAGGGCGGTTTGGGGTAGCAGTATGATTAAAAATTAACTGAGTGACCCACAACCACTTGAGGACAGTAAACAGATTTGTTTCGGTAAACACTTGTCATAACAAACCCCAGCCTGATCATTTCCAAGAATAATATGCAGTCAAAATACCGATTAGACATGATTACTTGAAAAAGCAAAATCAAAATTATTAACAGCGCTAAGTAATCTGAGACAGACAGATTCTTCAAACTTGTGTAAAAGTCAATCTTGAATCAAATTGAACCCCATGATTACTGGCCTGAAAAAATGATTTTTTTTTTCATTTACTGTGTGTAAAAGCTGATCCTTGTTCTTCAAAGACATCGTGCTTATTAATTACTTGGGTAATTGGTGCAGTTCACTAATCTGCCGTTATACACTGGAACTATTAGATTTTACCTCTCAATTACCAGGGCAGTGCAGTTGATGTTGCCTAATGGACTTTAGCAAAATGGACTTTGTCAAGATACCGCATGGTAGATTGTTGTTTAGGGTTAAATCTCAAGGGATGCAGGGTGATGTAGCCAAATTGACATAAAACTGTCTTGATGACAAAAGACAGATTGTGGTTGTAGAGGATTGCTTTTCAAACTGGAGGCCGGTAACCAGCGGTGTGCTTAGGGATCGGTGCTGGGTCCACTGTTATTTGTCATTTATATTAATATTAGGAGGCATGGTTAGTAAGTTTGCAGATGACACCAAGATTGGTGGCATAGTGGACAGTGAAGAAGATTATCCAGGATTGCAACAGGACCTTGATCAATTGAATAGCAAATAGACAAATGTGAGGAGATGCATTTTGGTAGATTGAACCAGGGCAGGATTTACAGGATAGGTTATTGATGAGAGTTACAGAACAAAGATCTAGGGGTACAAGTTCATAGCTCCTTGAAAGTGAAGTCACAGATGAACAGAGTGGTGAAGAAGGCATTCAGCATGCTTGGTTTCATTGGTCAGAATACTGAATACAAAAGTTAGGACATCTTGTTGAAATTGTACAAGACATTGGTAAGGCCACAGTTGGAATACTGTGTAAAGTTCTGGTCATTCTTTATAGCAAGGATATTATTAAAATAGAGTGTAGAAAATTACTAAGATGCTACTGAGACTTGATGGTTTGAGTCATAAGGAGAAGGCTGGTACTTTTTTCCCTGGAGCATAGACTTTGGGGTGATCCTATAAAGGTCTATAAAATAATGAGGGGTATAGATAAGGTAGGTAGTCAACATCATCTCAAAAATTAGAGGGCATAGGTGAGAGGGGAGAGATACAAAAGGGTCTAGAGGGACAATTCTTTCATAGAGGTTGTGCATGTCTGGAACAAATTGCCAGAGGTAGTAGTAGAGGTGGGTATAATTTTCTCAAGATGAGTATAGAGGGATATGGGTCAAATGTGGGCAATTGGAACGAGCATTGTGGCCCTTTAAAATAAAAGGGCAACATGGACAAGTTGGGCTGAATGGACTGTTTCCATGCTGTAAACATCTATGACTCTATATAACTGACTCAAGAGCAGTTTCTTCCCTAATGACTTTTGAATGGACCTACCATATATTAAGCTAATCTTTCTGTATATCCTAGCTGTAACTGCAACACTACATTCTGCACTCTCTTCTTTCATTCTCCCCGATGTACCCTATGAATGGTATGTTTTCTGTGTAGCACAAAAATCAATACTTTTCACTGTATCTCTGTACACGTGACAATCAAATCAAAAAGGCTAATGTATACCATGGTCTCTTCTTCTAGACTAGTGAAAAATGTAGGAAACTTTGGCACCATTGGACCATTCCAGGAACATTCCAAGAATTGGAAGTCTCAATCTTGCAGTCTAACCTGGTCTCACTGTCAGTCCGTAACAATCGATCACAGCTTCCTCTGGTCTTCCTCTCTGTTTCAGCAACACAAGATTCAGTGGTTCCTTAGGCTTCTCTGCAACAATTCCATGGCAGGCAGGACTTCTCTGTTTTGATGTGAGTAGCCACCAACTGACCCATGTGTCTCCTCCCCAGACTCATTCGTTCATCCTGAGTTCACATTGTGAATGCCACTGGCCCCATTTGGGCCACCACTGTGGCAGGAACCCATTTTTCCCTGCGTGTAGTTCCTCACCAACACAGTTTCTCCTTGCTGAACTTCCTTGTCTTTCTCTCTCCAGGCTATCTGCCCTTGGTTCTTTGTTACCAATTCTCATGACTCCTCTGGCCACATCAGATCAAAAGACGCTGGGGAAACCTGGGTCATTGCATGAGATGTGTAACGAAATATGTTTAAGAATCAATTCACTCGCTTTCCAATGGACGTCTTCCCTTGGGAAACCTTTAGGACCTGTTTTAAGGTCTGGACAAAAACTTTCAGCCTGGTCATTTGTCACAGAGCAGTGAGGTACTGACTTTACCTGTCGGACCCTTTTGTTGAGATAGTCCACAGATTCCTTCACCATAAACTGTGGCCCGTTGTCGCTCACTATTTGATCAGGGCTTACAAAACAAGCAAACAACTGGTCGAGTCACAGTTTACTCATCTCTGGGGACTTCATAATTGCTACTCTGGCCATTTTGAGTGGGCACCAATCACTATCAATCGCATCTTTCCTTTATGCAGACCTGCAAAGTCTACATAGATCCTGTGCAAAGGAACTTCATTCCTATATTAAGTTTATTTGTGTCACAAGTATGCTTACATTAACACTGCAACGAAGTTACTGTGAAAATCCCCTAATCGCCACAGTCTGATGCCTGTCCATGTTCACTGAGGGAGAATTCAGTACAGCCAATCCATCTAACCATCATGTCTTTTGGACTGTGGGAGGAAATGAAGTACCTGGAGGAAACCCACACAGGCACTGGGAGACTGTGCAGACTCTCCACAAACCAGGATTTGACCCCAGGTCCCTGGTACTGTGAGGGCAGCAGTGCTAATCACTGCTGTCATGGCACCCAATGGGCAGAGGGGTGATAATGGCAGTGCTTTCCAAAGTACCACACATGATTCACAAGCTTTCTCTTTGACTTGGGTGTCAACATCTGGCCACCATAGCTACTGGCAACCTCTCTCGTCCATACCACACGCAGGTGCCCTTAGTACACTTGATATAGTACCTTCCTACATACATGGGAGGAATGACCATTTTCATACCCCACAAAAGGCATCTACCCATTACGGACAACTCCCATCTCCTTGACAGGTAGGGACTAAAATCAAGTTGATTCTGATGAATAGTCTTCTCATGTTAGATTAAATCCATTACTTGTCATAAGACTAAATTGTTATGTTTTGAACCAGGGTCTCTGAAACAGCTACTTTAGCAGCTGCGTGAAAATACATAATTTTCAAATGCCAATCAGGAACATTCTAAGGATAGGCAGCCTCAGAAGTGCATCAGCTTTGCCATGCTGTTCACTCTATACCATATATCATCAGTGAGCTGCCAAAAGTGGTATCCATCGTTGTAACCATGCTGCTGCCATAGACAGTATTCCAGTGTGTGGCCTGAAGATGGTGGTCAGGGTCTGTGATTAGTTAACAGCACAAAATGCCAGCTCTATAGAAAATAGGAGAATCTTTTCATCCCAAATGTGATATTTAACCCCTCTTTTCTCTGCTTTATGCTGACTGGCCTTATCCACAAGTTTTTTAACAAATGAATATAAATTTATGTTTAGTTTGTTTACAGTCAGAATATACAACATATTACACATGAACATGCAAAGATAGATTTCATGAGCCCAGTGGGCAGTCTACTCACCCAATTTCCACCACCAAGTCCTTTTAAAGCTCTGGACCTCCTTGGGAAGAATTCAAGCTCCTTTTCTTCAAGGATTTAGCCACTGCTTCTCAAACTAGAGCAACTCCCAATCAAACACAGCTCCATGGCCACAGTCTTAAGCAAAATGTCACAGTTCTCCAGATGCTCCTCAGCAATGCTCATTAGCATTATCTTTATCCACTTATCCATCAGCATGACCTTTAGTTGAACTCTCAATAACAAGTGTTGTACTGCTCAGTCAAGCCATTAATTTGAGTAATAGAGACTGCTGTTTATTGCTAGCTCCAGCCTCAATTTTCTGTGTTCTGATAAAATCACTTCTCATTCTGTAAAATTCAATGGGTATAAAGAACAGTACAGCACAGGAACAGGCCCTACAGCCCTCCAAGACTGCACCTTTCACTTTGTTCTATCTAAACCAACCACTTGTATCCCTCCAATCCCTATCTGTTCATGGGTCTATCAAGATAAATCTTCAATGTGGATAACACATCTGCCATGACCACCTCACTTGGCAGTGCATTCCAAGTCACCACCATCTGTGTTTAAAACAAAACTTCCCTGCACATCTCCACTGAACTTTTCCCCCCTTATCTTGAACTTGTGCCACTTTGTAATTGCCACTTCTGTCCTAAGAAAAAGCTTCACCCTATCCAAACTGCCTCATAATTTTATAAACTTCTATCACGTCGTCCCTTGATCTCAGTCTTTTCGGGAGAACAATCCCAATCTTTCCTCATAGCTAATACTCTTCATACCAGGCAACATCTGAGCAAACCTTTTCTGTACTCTGTCTCCAAAGCCTCCACATATTAACCTGATCAAGCTTTCCACATAGGATAAAGCCTTCATCCCAGCAGTCAGTGGAGTGAACCTTTTTTAACTGCTTTTTAAATCATTACCTGAACTCCCACTGGGTACTCAATGGGTTACATTTTATCAATGATTTCTGATTTGAAAATCTGATTTTCCATGATCTTTGCTATGTTGATTTCACTGACACATTATGATTTGTTCCAACCATTTAGAATTTCACCATTTTAATATAAGTGAAATAATCCTTGCCAATGTTAAATGGCCAGTTGCATTCATTAATTTGTCAAACTTGGCACAGTGACACACCCATAGTTCTATATAGCATGGGTTGAACTGTCATTGGACACAGAGGTATCCATAAGTGGGGTGTTCTGTAAACTGTTTCTGCAGCACGATTTTTAATGTGAGTATAAATCCCACAGGGTGGTGTACTGTGTTTAACTTGCACAAAATTCTCATGAATTGAATTGATTTTAGTTATTATTGTCACATGTATTTGGGATATAATGAAAGGTATTGTTTGTGAGCAATATAGACAAAAGTCTATCATTTCATAGAGTACATAGGGAAGAAGAAAAGGAGAGGGTCCTGAATGTAGTGTTTCAGTCATCGATGGCATAAAGAGAAAGATATATTAGGACCATTCGAAAGTCTGATGGTGGCTGGGAAGAAGCTGTTCTTCAATTGGTTGGTACGTGATCTCAGGCTTTTGTATTTTTTTCCCAATAGAAGAAAATAGAAGAGAATGTCTGATATGTGTGGGGCTTTTGGTTATGCTGGCTGCTTTATCGAGGCAGTGGGAAATGTAGATGGAGCCAATGGATGGGAGGTTGGCTTTTGTGATGGACTGTGCTACATTCACAACCCTTTGTAGTTCCTTGTGGTTTTGAGCCATACCAAGCTGTGATACAACCAGAAAGAAAGCTTTCTATGGAGCATCTATAAAAATTGGTGAGAGCGATAGAAGACATGCTGAATTTCTTCAGCCTTCTGAGAAAGTAGAGGCATTTGTGAGCTTTCTTAATTATAGTGTCAAACGTGGAGGGACCAGGAGAGACTGATCTGAATGCCTAGAAACTTGAAGCTCTTGACACTTCATCAGCTTTAATGTACACAGCAACGTGTTCTCCAGTAGGCTTCCTGAAATTGAATACTATCTCCTTTGTTTTACATACATTGAGGGAGTAATTATTGTCACTGCACCCGTTCACCAGATTCTCTGCCTCTTTCCTGTACCCTGTCTCATCATTGTTTCAGATCAGACCCACTATGATGGAGTCATCAGCAAACCTAGAAACTGTGTTGGAACAGAATTTGGCCACACAGTCAGGTGTATAAGGAGTATAGTAAGGGGCTGAGGACACAGTGTTGCAGGGCATTGATGTTGCAGATAGTCATAGATAAGCCTATCTTTACTGATTGTGGCCTGTGGGTTAGGAAGTCTAGAATCGAATCCAATCCAAGAGGAAGGAGCCGAGCCCTCAGCCATGGAGTTTGGAGATGAGTTTTGTAGAAATAATGGTGTTGGAGGCTGAGTTTCAAAAAAATCCCCTGTGGAATTGGCATTCTCATCACTGCCAGCTTATATTGATACACTTCACCTACACAGCACCTCACTCAATAAGACTTTATGGGAGTAAGCATAATGTTGGGCCTGCATACTTCAATCTACTGAGTGAACCGGTTGATAACAAGAATTGTAGAATCCCTACAGTGCAGGAGGAGGCCGTTCAGCCCATCAAGCCTGCATCGACAACAATCCCACAAAGTCCCTATCCCCATAACACATTTACTCTGCTGATTCCCCTGACACTAAGGGACAATTTAGCAAGGAAAATCCACTTAACCCTCACATATTTTGACTATGGGAGGAAACTAGGGCACTGAGAAAACTCATGGAGACATGGACAGACTATGCAAACACCACACAATCAACTAAGATTGGACTTAAACCTGAGGCAAACTTGAAGCTATGAGACAACAATGCCACTACTATGCCACTGCACCACCATTAACATGGGCATAGATAAAATTAAACTGGAATGGTGGCAGGGATTCAATGAAATCAATCTCCAGGTGAGTCCAGGGGCCATCTGGAGCTGGGTGACTCTGGAGGAGAGTCTGAGTACATGTGGAAGGATCCTGCTAGGAATAGAGTAGACAAGGGAGACATGAAGATTCAGAGCCTCTTTCAATCCTGACCATTGTGCAGGAGAAGGAACTTTTTTTCCCCCAAGAGTGAAGCAAAAACTTCTGACCTGGGTGAGGTTTTCCAGCATTTTCTGGTTTTGTTTCAAATTCCAGCAGCTATAGTAATTTGCTTTTATTTTTCCAAGCGTGGTTTTGGCAGAATAGTGTCCAGCAATGGAGTGGGAATAGAACAAAAACAAAAGTTAATCTCCCAACATATGTTTCAGTGCTTGCTGGTAATAAGGTGGTGCTTCAGGGAAAGGAGAATCAAAGAAACTCACAAAAATAGGTACATATATCATAGCTCATAGAACCTTACGGTGCAGAAAGAGGCCCTTTGGCCTATCAAGTCTGCACCAACCACAATCCCACCCAAGCCCTACCCCTCTAACCCTCTAACCCTACATATCATACCCACTAATCCCTCTAACCTACACATCGCTGGACACTAAGGGACAATTTCTTAGCATAGCCAATCAACCTAATCTGCACATCTTTGGACTGTAGGAGGAAACCAGAGTACCCAGAGGAAACCCACACAGACACAAGGAGAATATGCAAACTCCACATAGACTGTGACCTTAGCCAGGAATCAAACCCAAGACCCTGAAGCTGTGAAGTAGCAGTACTAACCACTGTGCTACCTTGCCGCTACCATACTGTGCCGTGTGCAAAGGCTGACCTTGTTCACTGCAATAGATAAGAATCTGGTATGGGCCATAGTCAGCTTGGAGAGAAGCCAAATCAATTGATGGGCCAATGACGTATGGAGGTTATTGTCCCCTTAGTTTCTGGCAGTAGATTTGAATAGCAGATTAGCTGTAAAGACTCACATTTCTAATCAGTTCTGTAAACTGTATGTGCCTCATATGCCCTGTTTCTGATCAGAACTCTCCACTCAACTGACAAAACAACAGTGTTCTGAAAGCTTGTGGCGTTTACTATCAAATAAAGCTGTTGGACTTTAACCTGGTGTTCTGAGACTTCTTACTGAATAGACTGCAGACAGAGCAGCTTCCTTTGTGACTGTAAATGCAGCAACATGGCCTTGAATATGCTTGGAATCGGATCATCAGTGGGCAGGAGCTTTATAATATGGCAAGGTGTCTGACGTTCTTTTTTTTACACCTGTTAAAGGAGATGGGGTTAACAGGGATCTTGGCTTCATGACACACTATCTGTAACCCCCGTAACTTGCCTGGGTTAGCAAAAAACCTCACTTACTGTGCTGTCTGGAGAAAATACACAATTCTCTAACCAATGCTCAGGATGCCCTTCACACACATTGTTAGCCACTTTAACACTTGAATAGCAGGTTAGATGTAAGGATTCTCATTCTAATCAGCAATCTCTGACTGTCTGTGCTGATGTGTGCTATTGCAGACCAGAACACTGCACTTGCCTGAGGAAGACACAAGAGTGTTGAAAGCTCGCTTTTTTACTATCAAATAAATCAGTTGGATTAATAATTGGTGTTGCTAAATTCTTACAAAGGAGATGGAGCCATGATCCACAGACCAAAGGTTTTCTGAGATAAGTAGAATACAAATTTTTGTGGCAGAGAGGGAGGGGTAACACAGCATCGATGGTGCATGCTGTTTGTTTATTGGCAAGAACAACATGGGAAAAGTCAATGTAAATGGTGTTGTGCTGCTGACAAAGAATAGTCAACATGGCCTCATTATAATAAACATTCTCTTCCATCAGGAGCACAAATCCAAAAGCACATGGAAACATCCTCAACCAAACCACTGAATGATGTCACTGTTCAGGTTGAAGATGTACTCGATCATTGTGGGAGACTGATGTGAGCCAGACCGATCATAGACCACGCAGCTCCAAGGCATCACAGATCAGTGAGAGAAGATCACATCTCTGCCCTGAGACAAAGAGCAAAGAGAGGAATTCCAAGTGCAGCTCACAATCAATCTGGAAAATCTTCACACATCCAACTCAATTTCACAACACTGGGAGTCAGCTGCAGACTCCTGTATCCAGAATCCAGGGTTCCAGCATCGCCACACTCATTCAATGAAAATAATGCAGAAATGTGTGACCTTTTGGAATCTCTGGCAATTCGGGGTGGCTAATAAATGCTGAGCTCACCAGTGATGTCTGTAACCCTTGAATGGATTTTTAAAAATGAACAGCTTCCGTTGTCTGTCAGAGCAACGCCAGATTGCAAATCAGGAAAGCAGCATTTTAATAGCTCAAATTATCAAGCAGGAATTGTCAAAACTGAAGAAGGAAGCTGGCAAGAAAACATAAATGTTCATTGTTTAAACAAGAAGAATAAATCTGATATGAAAATTTCAAAAAAAAGGCTGACTCAAAAAACAAATCCAGAAGATAAAAGGGTTTTAGAAGGGTCCTTGGAGCAGTATGTGGATAGCCTGACTAGAGAGGGGGCTATACTGGATCTGGTTCTGGGGAATGAGCCAGGGCAGGTGGTTGACGTTGTAGTAGGAGAGCATGTGTCTAATAGTGACCACAACTCTGTCTGCTTTAGGGTATTAATGGAAAAAGATGAAGCCTGCCCTAAGGGGAGGGTGTTAAACTGGGGGAGGGCTAGATATAGCCAGATTAGGCGGGATCTTAGGGATACTGACTGGGATAAGCTGTTCGAGGGTAGGTCGACACTGCACATGTGGGAGTCTTTCAAGGACTTGCGAGAGCTGCTCTTGGAGGTTGCTTCAGGAGTTGCCTAGTGCTTCACGTCGTCAGTGTATGCTTAAACTGGACCATCTGATAGGCAACATGACAGCTCAGAGACTATCGCTGTTGCTGTGCTGACACATGGATTTGGGCCTGTGTCTGCAGGAGTTTGCGTGTTCTCCCTGTGGTTGCGTGGGTTTCCTCCGGGTGCTCCGGTTTCCTCCCACATCCCAAAAATGTGCTCTTGGGTTTCAAATTGGGTATCAAATTGTCCCTATATTGGTCCCTATATGGGAATCTTCAACAATAGGCATAGCCTAAAGTCAAGGATATGTCATTAAGACGTTAGAACGGCGGCATGGGCTCGTTGGGCCGAAGGGCCTGTTTCCCGTGCTGTGTTGCTCTTTGTTCTTTGTTCTTTGAAAAACACAAATGGGGGAAGTGATCGGAGATCCAACAATATGCTGATTATCACAACATGCAAAGCTGAAACCACCAAAGATCAAAGGGACAAACCTCCTTCACTCACAGGACAGTATTTCTCCTTTTAAGGATGATAGTGTCATTCATCAAAGCTGGAGAGAACATTCCCAATGACTCAATGAATCCAGAGAGCTGATTCTATCCAGTCTATTCCCCACAATACTGTGGCAGGATATATGGGTGAATCATCATCGATGCTCATTTCAGCTTTGCCAATCAAACAGATTAAAAAGCAGTGAAGCCTGTGGCCCCACCAGCATTCCAGCCAGCACTTTCAAAGCTGGTGAATGTTTGCTCACACTCAACCTACAGATTTGAGAGAAGAAACATCCTTACTTCACCCCCCACCCCCCAATTCTGTGCACGCACAACACACAGACACATATGCACACCTCGGCAACTTCAGAAATGAAGAAATCAAATGGATTACATTGTGGAAATTATCGGGGTATTTCCCTCTTGCACAGAACAAAAAATAAAGAAAATTACAGGACAGAAACAGGCTCTTTGGCCCTCTAAACCTGGACCGACCATGCTGCCCATCTGAACTAAAACCCATATCCTTCCAGGGACCATATCCCTCCATTCCTACTGCTTAAAAGTCACTACCTTATCTGCTGGCAGCATCTCGCCCGGCTATGAGGTCCAGACAGCCACCACCCTCTGCTGGGGGGAGGGAGGGGGAGAAAAAACTTGCCTCATACATCTCCTTTGAACTTTTCCCTTCGCACCTTAAACCTATGCCCCCGAGTAACTGACTCTTCCCCCCTGGGAAAAAGCTTCTGACTATCCACTCTGCCCATGCCTCTCATCTTGTAAACCTCTATCTGGTTGCCCCTCAACCTCCATGTAAACAAAGTTTTTCCAACCTCTCCTCATAGCTAACGGTAGTCTAAATCTTTTCTTTACCATCTCCAAAACCACCACCTGGTAGTGCCGTGACCAGAATTGAACTCTATATTCCAAGTGTGGCCTAATTAACGTTCTATAAACTTGACTTGTCAATTTTTAAATTCATTGCCCGTCGATGAAGGAAAGGTATGTCATATGTCTTCTTGACTACCTTCTCCACCTCATTGCCACTTTCAGTGATTTGTACATCCAGATCCCCTGTCTATCAATACACCAAATGGTTCTGCCATTTACTGTCTATTTCCTATCTGTATTAGACCTTCCAAAATGCATTTCCTCACATTTGATGGGATTAAGCTCCATCTGACATCTCTCCACCCAAGTTTCCAAATGATCTATAGAACATAGAAATAGAACATTACAGCGCAGTACAGGCCCTTCGGCCCTCGATGTTGCGCCGGCCAGTGGACCCTCTAACCTAAACTATTCCAATATCATCCATATGCCTATCCACCGAACATTTGAATGCCCCAAAGTAGGCGAGTCCACAACTGCTGCAGGCAGGGCATTCCACGCTCTCACCACCCTCTGTGTAAAGAACCTGCCTCTGACATCCGTCCTATAACTACCACCTCTTAATTTAAAGTTATGTCCCCTCGTGTTGGTCATCACCATCCGAGGAAAAAGACTCTCACTATCCACCCTATCCAATCCCTTGATCATCTTATATGCCTCAATTAGGTCACCGCTCTAGGTCTCGCATTAGAGATGTCATCTCTCTAATGAAAATAACCTCAGGTCCCTCAGCCTTTCCTCATAAGGCCTTCCCACCATACCAGGCAACATCCTGGTAAACCTCCTCTGCACCCTTTCCAATGCTTCCACATCTTTCTTATAATGCGGCGACCAGAACTGTACGCAATACTCCAAGTGCGGCCGCACCAGAGTTTTGTACAGTTGTAGCATAACCTCACGGCTCCTAAATTCAATCCCTCTACCAATAAAAGCTAACACACCGTACGCCTTCTTAACAACTTTATCAACCTGGGTGCCAACTTTCAAAGAGCTATGTACTTGTACCCCAAGATCCCTCTGCTCGACAACACTATTAAGGGTCCTATATCCTGCTGTATCCTCTGGTCCTCATGGCTATCTACAATTCTACCAATCTTTGTCTCATCCATAAACTTAATAATCAAACCAGTTATACAGTGCAGGGAAAATCCTGAGATATTTTCTCCTGAATTCTCTGCTTCCTGTGGCTCAGGGAATTCTCCCAGAAACAGTGCAACCTTAACAAAGAATAAAGAACAAAACAGCATGGGAAACAGGCCCTTCGACCCAACGAGCCTGTGCCTCGATGTTCCCACTTCTACCCATGATCCCTGTCTATGTTTATAGATCTATGCATTGAAACCAAATTTGAGACAAGTTTGGCAGAACAAATTCTCCCTATCAGTCTACGAGCACGTCTTTGGGATGTGGGAAGAAACCGGAGCACCCGGAGAAAACCCATGCAAGCATGGGGAGAATGAGCAAACTCCCACAGATACAGGCCCAAATCAATGTATCTGAACAGCACAGCGATAGTCACTGAGCTGTCGTGTTGCCCATCAAATGGTCCAAGTCAAGCGTACACTAACTACGTGAAGCACTAGGATACTCTCGAAAAATTCAAGAGCAGCCCTCTCATGACCCAACGTGTGTATGCCTCTTGTTAGACAACAAGTCAGACCGAAGTACCTGTAGGATAAAACAGTACATCAATATCATCGACAATTTATACACTTTCTAGGGACTCCCAAGGCTCATGATCCCTATTTTAAATCAGTTTTCTATATCCCTCCATTTCCATTCTGTTCATGTGCCCATCTAAGTATCTCTTAAATAACTCCAGACTGCCTGCCTCCACCACTTTACTTGGCAGCGCATTCCATACCCCCACCACCCTCTGTGTGAAAAAACTCCCTCTGGCATCCAAATTATATCCCCTCACCCTAAGCCCATGACTCCTCGTGCTATTTGAGTCCATCCTGTTTACTCTATCTATACCCCTCATAATCTTGTACGCCTCTATTAGATCTCCTCTAAGTCTACATCTTTCTAAGGAAAATTTGCCTAACCTCTCCTCGTAACTCAGACCTTCCATACCGGGCAGCATCCTGGTAAACCTCCTCTGCACTCTCTCCAGATTCTCCACATCCTTCTGGTAGTAAGGCAACCAGAACTGGACGCATTATTCCAAATGAGGTCTAACCAACATTTTATACAACTGCCACATTAAAGGCCAGCTCTTGTACTCTATACCCCTTCCTATAAAGGCTAGCATACCATATGCTTTCTTCACAACCTTTTCCATCTGCTCTGCCACCTTCAGAGACTTGTGCACCTGCACCCCCAGGTCCCTCTGCGTTTCTATACTCTTAATAGGTCTACCCTTTATCATATACCTCCCCTCTATATTCTTTCTCCCGAAATGCATCACCTTGCATTTATCAGGATTGAATTCCATCTGCCATCTATCTGCCCAAGCTACCAGCCTATCTATGTCCTGCTGTATCACCTTAGATCTTTTAGAGGATCCTCTGACATGGTCTTTGTTCTTTTTAGAAATTTATCTGTCAATATGCATGATCTTCTTAGAGATCCTCTCCACTCAGTCCAATGCTGGCATCTCAACATCATTGTCTTTGTTTCCAGAAATATCCATGAAAAATGTTTAGAACAAAACCCAGGAGTTCTTCATTGAATTCAAGACATGACCAAATCATTTGAGTAAATTTGGGGTCTGTGAATTGAGTTCCAAAGATTTGAATGTCCCAGAAATTTTGACACAATTCTGCAACTGCTCCATGATAATGTGACTGCAAACAAAACTGAACACCATAGATAAACATGATCTCAAATGACTAATGTTCCAGGTAGGACAAGGAAAAGGTTTTGCAGACTTTGAAACTCTTGCTGAAGCTCGGCAGTGTTGACATTAATGACCAGGGAGGAGCTTGCTATTAATCCTCCAAAATGGTAACAATTTGTCCATTCAGCCACATCATCGCTTTGAGTCCCAGCGTCTCGATAAGGCTCAGCTGCACCAGAAATGGAAAGAAAAGGTTCAAATCCTGCACTCTGAATCCCAATAGTTGTCCTGTCCCATGTGCCCAAAGACTTGTGGATCGAGAATCTGCTGGTTGAGTCACAGTGGCAGGCTAGCACAGTGGTTAGCACTGCTGCCTACGGCATTGGAGCCGGGTTCAATTGTGGACTTGGGTGATTGGAATTTGCATGTTCTTCCTGTGCCTGAGGGGCTTTGCTCTGGTTTCCTCCTATACTACAAAGATGTGTTAGGTGGATTGGCCATGATAAATTGCCCCTTAATGTCAGGGGGATTAGCCAAGTAAATAGGAGTAACAGAGATAAGGTCTGGGTGAGATTGTTGTCAATGCAGGCTCGATAGGCCAAATTGCTGCCTCCTGCACTGTAGGGATTGAATGATGAGGACACATGGCAGCAACTTTCTACCCTGAGTCAATGTCACCCTGAAAAACAGTGATAGTTGGTGATGGTGACAATGGCTGATGTGGAAAATCAATCTCGTAGGCGCAGCTGTATGCAATCCTAGAGAAAAATCATTGAAAATGGGTTTCTTTTGCAATTTGTTTACACTTCTCTTTACCAGCTGTAGCAATACTGAAAATGGCAAATAAAGCCTGACATTCAAGCATTTTCATAGTAACTTCATTGCAGTGTTAAGGTAAGCCTACTTGTAACAAATAAATTATCCAATTGGGGAATGAGTCTTTTGGTTTTCCGATGGGAAGCAGTATGGCAAGGATGGATCTAGCTGGAGTGAAATCTTTGGGAATATGTTTAATCACAGTGGATACTTGACAGGCAGTCAGAAATCTCACTTACTGCAGTTAAGAGGCCATAATTCTGGCACAATGAGATAAACGTTGAATATTTCAGCTGGTCTTTTCAAATAAGATCACTGTGAATCCTGTGTGTGGGGAATCCCAAATGTGGTATAATGAACTGTCAACATAGACATTAGCTGCCCCTTTAATTAGTGTGTAAAATCCTGGATATGATTGATAGACAAGGTGAAGTAACCTTAATATCCACCTGCTCAGTCTTTGTAAAGAGACAGTGAATCCCCAGGTTTGAGATGCAAATTTAGTGGAGTGTCTGGGGAATGGATAATCTTCTGTACGTTGCTGATGCAGGGGAGGTGATGGCTGAGTGGTATTATTATTATTAGACTATTACTCCAAAAACCCAACTAATGTTCAGGGACCTGGGTTCGAATTCTGCAAAGGCAGATGGTGGAATTTGAATTCAATAAAAATCTAATTAGGAATCTACTGATGTCCTTGAATCCATTGTAGGAAAAACCCATCTGATTCACTAGTGTTGTTTAGGGAAGGAAATATGCCACCCTTACCCGTTCTGACCTACATGTGACTCCAGAGCCACAGCAATGTGGCTGACTCTTCAAGGGCAATAACTGCTGGCCAGCAAGTGACACCCATGTCCCACAAATGAATGAAAAGAAGATAAAACGCCGGAAGGCCCAGAAGATTGCCAGAAGGTGGCACTCACATACTTTCCGCGCCTGGGAGAAAACAAGATGTACATTCAAATCAACTGCAATCAGCTTCTGTACAAAGGGATGTTAAGAAGTATTTAACCATTTCATTACCCTGCCTTCACTCACCATATTTGCTGGTGCTCTTTTCATGGGATTTGTCGTCACTAGCATGAATTGCCTATTGCTAATTGCCCTTAAAGATGATTGTGAGCTTTCTTCTTTATCTGCTCCAGTCAGATGGTGTAGGTACTGAGTTAGAATGGAAAGTGAAGTCAGATGAGTGAGAATGGATCATCTGACAAGCACTTTTGTTGGAAAGGTGAATTAATTGCCAAAAACAGAATGAGTAAAGTATATTCATTACTCACAAGTAGACTTACGTTAACACTGCAATGAAGTTACTGTGGAAAAATCCCCTAGTCGCCACACTCCAGCATCTGTTTGGGTATACTGAAGGCCAATGCACCTAACTAGCATGTCTTTCACGCTGTAGGAGGAAACCAGAGCACCCAGAGGAAACCCACAGAGACACAGGAGAATGTGCAAACCTAGCCAGGAATTGAACCTGGGTCTCTGGTGCTGAAAGGCAGCAGTGCTAACCACTGCTACCATGCCATCCTGAACATCTGATATTTTGACCAAAGCACTACCTTCTGTGCCTCAAAGAAGGAAAGAGGAGGGAGAATGGAGAACTACATACGTAGAATCATAGAACCTTACAGTGCAGAAAGAGGCCCTTCGGCCCATCGAGTCTGCACCGAACACAATCCCACCCAGGCCCTACCCCCACATCCCTACATACTTTACCCATAAATCCCTCTAACCTACACATACCAGGATACTAAGGGTCAATTTTCTTTTCGCATGGCCAATCAACCTACCCCACATATCTTTGGATTGTGGGAGGAAACCGGAGTACCCGGATGAAACCCATGCAGACACGAGAATGTGCAAACTCCACACACAGTGACCCAAACCAGGAATCCGAACCTAGGTCCCTGGAGCTATGAAGCAGCAGTGTTAACCACAGTGCTACCTGCTCGTTTAACATCAGTTGTCAGGAAAATATTAGAATATATTATAAAAGATGTGCTAACTGGACCTTTAGAAAAACATGGTAAAATTGGGCAGAGTCAATATGGGTTTATGAAAGGGAAAACATGTTTGACAAACCTGTTGGAGTTTTTTTTGAGGCTGTTACTTGTAGAAAGTAGTAAATGTGAAATTTGATAAGTTTAAAATCTGACACAGGAGTTAGCAAACAAAAGGAGAGCGTATGGGATTGTGAGAAACATACTAATAAGGACTGAGAATTTGTTAACTGACAGAAAGCAAAGACAGGAATAAACAGATCATTCTCAGGGTGACAGATTTTTACTAGTGGGCTATTGCAAAGATCCGATCCATGCTAGGCCCACAGCTGTTTCCAATCTCTATAAATGTGGGGACCAATTGCAATATTTCCAAATTTATTGATAACACCAAACTAGGTGGGAAAGTAAGTTGTGAGGAGGATGCAAGGAGGTGTCAAGAGGATTTGGACAGACTAACTGGATAGGTTAGAGCAGGGCAAATGGAATCTAATGTGAATAAGTGTAAAATTATTCACTTTGGTAGAAAAAAAGCAGAAAGATAATTTTTTTTAAATTGAGAGAGATTAGGAAGTCAGGGTGTCCAAAGGGACCTGAGTTTCCTTATTCAAGAGTCACTAAAAACTAGTATGTAAGTTCAGCAAGCAATTAGGGAAGCAAATGAGTGGATTTGAATACAAGACTAAGGATATCTTGTTGTATTTAAATAGAGCTTTGATGGGATCTCCTTGGTAGAGAGTGGTGTACAATTTTGGTCCACTTAAGGGAGATACACTTGCCACAGAAGGAGTTCAATGGAGATCTATCAATTAATTCCTGAGGTAGTAGGATTGATTTCTGTGGAGAGATTGAGGAGACTGGGTCTATATTCTCTAGAGCTTTGAAGAATAAGGAGTGACCTCATTGAAACTTACAGGACAATGACAGGATGGATGTCGATAAGATGATTGCTCTGGTTGGTGAGTTTAAAACCAGGAACATAAAATCAGTATAAAGAAATGGCCATTAAGACTGAAGAGTAATTTCTTTATTCAAAGGGTTGTGAATCTTTGGAATTCTCTACTGCAGAAAATGTGAAAATTCAATCACTGAGCATGTTCAAAGTAGAAATGTGGAGATCAATGACATCAAAGAGTATGGACACAGAGTGGAGAAGTGGCATTGAGATAGATATCAGTCATAATCAACTTGAATGGTGGAGCAGGCTTGATGGCCTGAATGTCTCCCTTCCAGTCCTATGTTTCTGATTGTAACAAATGATCACCTCATGCTATGTTAGAACATCACTGCCCAAAATTCCTTTACCATCAGGGTTGCCATCAGAACAAGTGACTCAGCCATTATTGGAATAGTTTTCACATGGGAATAATTCTCAAAGTGCTGAATTGGTGGGAAAGCAACCGTTCTAAATCCCGACTGTTTTGTCAGTCCAGCTTCTCACCTGAATCTCTGCACTCTGTCCACTGCAGAGGTCAAAGTGGTGAATCTCAGGAGCTGGGGCTTTTTGCACTGGAGTTTGGCCGTTCTGGAACTCTGCACGTATGTAATGGCCCTGATTTGTAGGACTCCTGTCTGCTGGCCAGTCTGGGAGCACTGCAGTGCTGCCCGTCCAGCACCCTCCCACAGCCCTATCGCTGTCCCCAGGGCCTGCCCTGACCCCTCCCATCCGGGAGCACCCTTGAAACTTTCCAATAACGAACTGCTAAGCATTTAAAACAGCACAACATCGAGGGCCAAAGGGCCTGTACTGTTCCAAAACATTTTAAAAAGATTCAAATTACTTACCTTCCTTCCTGCGTGGTGTCTCATGGCTGGTCGCTTGGTCTGAATACTACCTTTAGCCTTTTCCCCAAGTTCTTAAAATGTGATGCTCTATAAAGGTTCACGGTGGTAACAGCATATCCTAAAGCTGATCTTAGCTCTGGGCAGACCTACATAAAGAAAGTAAATGGGGTTTGGTCAAATCTTGCAGCTTGGGTGAGAGCAGCTTGCCCTAGTGAAAAAAACAAAAGCCACACAGCTGTCAGATTCTAGGATGTTCTTCAGATCCCTGTTCTTCATTCCATCATTAATACTCAAATCCCTTTCCTCTTTGGCTTCTTTCCTGCATGCCAAGCTCATAGAATCATAGAATTCCTACAATGCAGAAGGAGGCCATTCAGCCCATCAAGTCTGCACTGACCACAATTCCACCACGCCTTATTCCCATAACCCTACATATTTACACTCGGGTCAACTTGTCGGTGACAAGTGGTGTGCCTCAGGGGTCTGTTTTGGGGCCCCTGCTGTTTGTAATTTTTATAAATGATCTGGATGAGGGTATTGAGGGATGGATCAGTAAATTTGCAGATGACACTAAAGTCGGTGGAGTGGTAGATAGTGAAGAGGGGTGTTATAGTTTACAGAGTGACTTGGACAAGTTGCAGAGCTGGGCCGAGAGGTGGCAAATGGAGTTTAATGTGGAAAAGTGTGAGGTAATGCACTTTGGCAGGAACAATAAATGTGTAGAGTATAGGGCTAATGGTAGGGCTCTAATAGTGTTGAGGAACAGAAGGATCTTGGTGTATGTGTCAATAGATCCCTGAAAGTAGGCAGTCAAGTGGATAAAGTTGTTAAGAAGGCATATGGAGTATTAGCTTTTATTGGTAGGGGGATTGAATTTAGGAGCCGCAGCATCATGTTGCAACTGTACAAAACTCTAGTGCGGCCGCACTTGGAGTATTGTGTGCAGTTCTGGTCCCCACATTATAAGAAAGATGTGGAGGCATTGGAGAGGGTACAGAGGAGGTTTACCAGATGTTGCCTGGTATGGAGGGCAGGTCTTATGAGGAGAGGCTGAGGGATTTGAGGTTGTTTTCGTTAGAAAGGAGGAGGCTAAGAGGGGACCTGATCGAAACATATAAGATGATTAGAGGTTTAGATAGGGTGGACAGTGATAGCCTTTTTCATAGGATGGAGAAAGCTAGCACGAGGGGACACAACTTTAAATTAAGGGGTATGAGTTATAGGACGGATATCAGAGGTAGGTTCTTTACTCAAAGAGTGATTAGGGAGTGGAATGCCCTACCTGCAGCTGTTGTAGATGCGCCAAGTTTGGTGGCGTTTAAGAGGTTAATTGATAAGTATATGGCAGAGAAGGGAATGGTTTAGTTTGGAGGGGCATTGCTTTTTATTTTGGTCGGCACAACATCGAAGGCCGAAGGGCCTGTTCTGTGCTGTAATGTTCTATGTTCTATGTTCTAATTTAGAATGGCCAATAAACCAAACCTCACATCTTGGGAGGAAACCAGAGCACCTGGAGGAAACCCATGCAGACACAGGGAGAATGTGCAAACTCCACACAGACAATGACCCAAGGCTGGAATTGAACCTGGGATCTTTTGTGCTGAGGCAGCAGTGCGACCTAATGTGCTACACTCATTGAGGTTCCCACTTTTATATCCTCCCAGGGATATGCACATTAACCACCCCCGCCCCCCCCCCCCCGAACTCCCCCCCCCCCAAAATGAAGGCTGGAGTTTTCTTTCTTTTGTTTGGCTAAGTGTAATTATAGATGGGAAGAGTGGTGATGAGCACACTGACAGTAGCAACAAGTTTCTATGTCGTCTTTTTAGGTACTACAGAAACAATTTTCATGGGTTTCACGCAGACTCTAAAACACCCACCCCACTACCAGCTGGGTGCCTTAATCAGCAGGGGTACTCCATTTAAATGCCACCCCAAGGTCCAGTAATCAGAATGGCTGCTAAGAAATCGGGATTCAGACAGAATCCCTTTGCAGAATGATGGAGGAGTAGTGGCACAACCTGTACCCACAGATGGGGAGGAGATCGTCAAGTAAGATCACCCAACCTCGCTCAGGAGGCAGTGCTGGTAAGTCCCAGTTACCTGAAGAGGAAAATGGCCATCGCAAGTGGATGAATGCTCTCTTTCTTTGTGTCAGGGTGGATTGAAAGGCCGAATCGAGGAGTCCTAATGCTTTTGTCTGAGGAGATCATGCCAGCTGAGGCAACCGAGTCAACACTGAAGGGTGGCAGACACAGTGGAGACCTTGGTTCAAGGGAGAGCATGAACTCCATAATGCAAGTACTTAAGGGCATTTATGAATGCCAATGGCAGAGAATGAGTGCTTTCTCGACCTTAATCCAGCTGCCCTTTTATCCCAAGAAGGAAGCCAGATCTTCATCAGCTTTCACAGGGAAGAAGAGAGGTTGCTCAGTAGCCTGGGAACTTCAATCCAGGAGACTCCAGGACGTCCAGCCCATCTAACTCCCTTCTGTGACTGAATCAGCTCCAGCCTCACAGGCTGAGGAGACACAAGGGCAGGAGGCTCCTCCAGCCCTTGGCCATCCAGGCAATACCTGCCAAAGTCATCACAGCCAACAGTGTGCGGCAGACAACAGGGTACCTCCACCTTCACTGTGGGTCCTGGGAATACAACAAGATATGGCAGTAGGATTGGAAAGCTTAAAAATTAATTCAGCCTTGGGTGACTTTCAAAGCCAAAGGCAGTGAATACCTTCCAAGTACGTGCAGTGCCAACTGCAGAAAGTAGCACAGGTGAGCCACTGTTTCTGTAGATAGGCAAAGTTTTCACCGACATTGTTTCTCAAAAGAACGAACAACAAAGAACAGTACAGCACAGGAAAAGGCCCTTCAGCCCTCCAAGCCCATGCTGATCATGATGCCCTAAAAAAAACCTTCTGCCGTATCCCTCTATTCACTCCCTATTCATGTACCCATCCAGATGCCTCTTAAATGTTGCTAATGTATCTGCTTCCAGCCCCTCCTCTGGCAGCGCATTCCAGGCACCCAGCACTCTCTCTGCATGAAAACCTACCCCTGCACATCTCCCTTAATATTCCCCCCTCTCAACTTGAATCTATGCCCCCTTTGTAATTGGCAATTCCGCCCTGGGAGAAAGCCTCTGACTTTGCTTGCAGAGACTCTATGACTCTTGGCTCTATGACTCTATGAGCCACTGATGTAAATTTACCAACTAACATCCAGAGAAGGAAATCTATTTGAAATATTCTGACTAACTCCCTCTCCTTGAATGGAATTTTATCAATAAGCCATTTCTGATGGTGGAACTGGGAAGAATCAAACACTTCCATTTTTTTTCCCATTTTCCATGAATGGCATACACAAGGTGATTCCACAAAGGTGCAAGGCTGCGGGTGGGTGGGGGGGAGGACTGAATTTTTCATGTGAAACCATTGTCAGCTGTCAATGCAGGTACAGATCCTGGTCACACTAAGATTCTTTATCATGGTAAATTGTACCGGCATGCTTCAAGGATGACACACATTGATTACAAGTGAAGGAGGGACATTTCTTCTATTGTGGGGGAAGAAATATTTTTATTTTGTTCCCTCCTCAGTGAATGTTGACATTAGTGCTCAGTGTTGTACTCACTACTCCGAGACATGACGAAACCTGCAGGCTCAGCTGGATCTCCCTTCTTTACATTGTAAAGGAGATTGTGCAAACACAGTAAGTGCTAATAGAAAAGTTGAAGAAGTACCCTGCCCATACCCTGTATGGCCTGTCCTTAAGATGGGCCCATGTTATGACAGTACTGCTTGTGCCTTTAGTCCCTCATTTTCTCACCTTGATTGGTTGTCCCCACTGCACCAGAACCTCAAGCCCTTCCCACTTCGCTCCTCATGCCCTAATCCCAACTTCCATTCTCCCACGGATATCTCTTCCACTCCATCATGCAACAAACTCCCAACCTTTCAATTCCCAAAAGTCCCTCACCTCTGATTCACTCTTACTGGTTCTTCGCCCCATTGTGAGCTGTCGTTCTCCCATTCCCTTCCCTAATGCTGCAGAGTTCAACAGGGAAACCAATGACCTCATACACAACTGCACAAAGCTGACTACATACCATCATAAAATGAACCAGTTGCCATGAGATTGTGAACCACTGACTTTATTTTGAAGATAGAACTTGATTAAAAATGTTCTGTGCTAGTGAGTATTACAAGTCTGAACCCACTAGAGAACAGTATGAGGCTTGACAATCTAAACACTGCCTCTGATTTAATGTCCTCACCTGAACCACCAGCAAGAAATCAAAATTTAGCATAATTGAGTCACTTGGCATGCCACTTTCCCCTCTCTTTTGCAGGCTCCTTAAACATCCCATCTAATACCCCATTCCATATGCAATATCCCCTTTATAATTCAACCATGTGCAAACCCCTATATAATTTCTGCTTTAGCAGCCTTCCCCCCACAATGAAACTCTTTCTCAAGATGAATCTCCTCATATCTCCTTTCATTTATAATTCCTCGAAACAGCAAAAATATTGTGTAAACTGCTTTTCTAGGTTTGGATACACCTCACAACAATCATTAATTCCTGATTGAATAAACAGCTGGAACTCAATAAGATCTCCAGCCAAATGGAGAGATAAAAATAGATCAAGAACACACAGAAGCTGACTGGTATTCTGACCCTTCTATACATAGGATGATCCCAGCCTCATACATTTCCCTCACTGTGGAAAGAAGTTTCATCTGCACTCCCATCAATATACGAGGAATCCAACCCCAAACCTGAGCTTGGTGATGTGGAAGGGTGGATGTGGAAAGGGATTAGAAAGTGATAGGGCAAGTTGAGAAAGCTGTTAAAACTGTTTTAAAGGAAGTATTAAAACTTGACTTTACAAAAGCAAGGGGGTTTTACTGAGCATTAATGATTTGATGGTAAATTACAGCTGGAATATTGTGTTCAATTCTGGGTACCATACTTTAGGAAAGATAGTGTCAAGATCAGAATATAGAGCTGGTGTGGGAATTCCCTGCGGCAAAGACCGCCCAGATAACTTAATGCTATCATAAATCTGCGCAGAACAGTGTTTCTTTACATCATTGTAAACTGTCAGCAAATTTGCAAGTAGCATAACTACCTGTAGCAGCAGACTGTAAATGTTCTCATGTTACAGAAGTTATCTATCATCAGCATTACTTATTTCTACTGAAAGCAATTCAACTTAAGATGTCGAACTGTGAGCACAATGGTAAGAAAATACTTTGATTTAGAAAATAGGTTGTTTGTGTCGGTCAGCTGATTTACTGCTGTTGTAATTAAAACAAGTTCTTCCTTGAGTATCTAACTTCAGCAAGTTCCTTAAACTAAAATATTATCTTTATGGGTAATTTCATTTTCTACCATGCTTCATCAATCTAAACTCTAATTCTCACTTTCGGCAAGTTCCGAAGTAATTATTCTTTGTCATTCATCCTCACAATATATCAAGAATGAAAGTAGAACTAATGGAATCGTTCCGAACACTGTAAAGATCGGAAACTTTAGTGGCATTCTGGGTCGACACATAAAGTGAAGTATCTTGTCATATTTTATAGTTTAAATTATTTTCCTGCACAAAAGCCATTCATCTAACGCCATCACAGCCCCTCCTTCCCTTTCCTGTATTCTGCCACTAAATGTAATCCCATTTGCCCCCTCACCACTCATTCCTGTAACATCTCACCCAGTCTAATCCTATTCTTCCCTGACTCTCCATTCCTGCAATTTCCTCCTAGACTAATCCCATTCTACCCAAGCTCTCTATTCCTGTAACATCTCACCCAGTCTAATCCCACACTTCCGTCACTTTCCATAGCCCTGTTCACTCCTCACATCCTAAATTGTCAAAAACAATTCAATTTTCTTTTAAACATACTCATGGATTCTAGTTCAACATCAGTTTTCATTCAGAGACACACAGAGAAATGGTGAGATTTCTACAATAGGTATTGATCGGAAGAAGATCTTGGTTGAGAGGAGAACTAATGTGAGCTCCAGAGCTCGGCTCACCAGAAGTCCAGGTTAAGTGATCCAGAGAAGTGAGGAAAGAATTCTAATAGTGATATTTCCCAACTCCTAGTAGGACTGAGGGAATAAACACACATACATGCATTAATTAGGAGCAGAGTGGGTCATTGGATAAGTCAAACTTACTCTGTATTTTGACAAGATCAAGCTGATCTGATTATGGCACCAATTTTATACTCCCTTTGACTCCTCTGTCAGTTAAAAATCTAATTCAGCTTTAAAAATTTTCAATATCCCAGCCTCCATTCCTTCCTGGGAAGAGAACTCCACAGACAAATGATAGAATAGAATAGAATCATACAGTGCAGAAAGAGGCCCTTCAGCCCATCGAGTCCGCACTGCACAATCCCACCCAGGACCTACCCTCATATCCCTACATATTTTTCCCGTTAATCCCTCTAACCTATGCATCCTGGGACACTAAGGGACAATATAAGCATGGCCAATCAACCTAACCCACACATCTTTCAACTGTGGGAGGAAACTGCAGCATCCGAAGGAAACCCACACAGACATGGGGAGAATATACAAATTCCACACAGACAGTGACCCAAGCCGGGAATCAAACCTAGATCCCTGCAGCTGTGAAGCAGCAGTGCTAACCACTGTGCTACCGCGCTGCCCTAATTTTCTGAGAATGTTTTTAAATCATTCATTCAAGGGATATGGGCCTCACTAGCTAGGCCAGCATGAATTGTTCATCTCTAATTGCTCTCGGGAAGGTGGTGGTGAGCTATCTTCTTGAATTGTTGCCGACCATATGGCATACCCAAAGTTCTGTTAGGAAGAGCATTCCTGGATTTTGACCCAGCGACAGTGAAGGAACAGCTTATGTTTCTAAGTCAGGGTGGTGTGTAACTTGGAGGTGAACTTCCTGGTGGTGGTGTTCCTATATGTCCACTGTTCTTGTTACTTTAGATGGCAGTGGTCATGGGTTTAGAAGGCGCTGTCGAAGAAGCCTTGGAATACATGGCTGCCAGTGTTAGTCGGTGATGGAGGGAGTGAATGTTTATGGATATCAGAAAATGCAGATGTGTGGAATAGAGGGTGATTTAGCTAATTGGATTAGAAATTGGCTGGCAGATAGAAGACAGAGGGTGGTGGTTGATGGGAGATTTTCATCGTGGAGTTCGGTGACGAGTGGTGTGCCTCAGGGGTCTGTTTTGGGGCCCCTGCTGTTTGTAATTTTTATAAATGATCTGGATGAGGGTATTGAGGGATGGATCAGTAAATTTGCAGATGACACTAAAGTCGGTGGAGTGGTAGATAGTGAAGAGGGGTGTTATAGTTTGCAGAGAGACTTGGACAAGTTGCAGAGCTGGGCCGAGAGGTGGCAAATGGAGTTTAATGTGGAAAAGTGTGAGGTAATGCACTTTGGCAGGAACAATAAATGTGTAGAGTATAGGGCTAATGGTAGGGCTCTTAATAGTGTTGAGGAACAGAAGGATCTTGGTGTATGTGTCAATAGATCCCTGAAAGTAGGCAGTCAAGTGGATAAAGTTGTTAAGAAGGCATATGGAGTCTTAGCTTTTATTGGTAGGGGGATTGAATTTAGGAGCCGCAGCATCATGTTGCAACTGTACAAAACTCTAGTGCGGCCGCACTTGGAGTATTGTGTGCAGTTCTGGTCGCCACATTATAAGAAAGATGTGGAGGCATTGGAGAGGGTACAGAGGAGGTTTACCAGGATGTTGCCTGGTATGGAGGGCAGGTCCTATGAAGAGAGGTTGAAGGATTTGAGGTTGTTTTCGTTAGAAAGGAGGCGGCTAAGAGGGGATCTTATTGAAACATATAAGATGATTAGAGGTTTGGATAGGGTGGACAGTGATAGCCTTTTTCCTAGGATGGAGAAAGCTAGCACGAGGGGACACAGCTTTAAATTAAGGGGTATGAGTTATAGGACGGATATCAGAGGTAGGTTCTTTACTCAAAGAGTGATTAGGGAGTGGAATGCCCTGCCTGCAGCTGTTGTAGATGCGCCAAGTTTGGTGGCGTTTAAGAGGTTAATTGATAAGTATATGGAAGAGAAGGGAATGGTTTAGTTTGGAGGGGCATTGCTTTTTATTTTGGTCGGCACAACATCGAAGGCCGAAGGGCCTGTTCTGTGCTGTATTGTTCTATGTTCTATGTTCTATGTTCTATAGTGTCAATCAAGAGAGCTGCTTTGTCCTATATGCTGTCAAATTTATTTGGTGTTGTTTGAGCTGCACTCATTCAAGCAAGGGGAGAATATTCCATCACACTCCTGACTTGTGTCTTGTAGATGGTGGACAAGCTTTGGGAAGTCAGGAATTCACAGGATTCCTAGCCACTGGCCTGCTAATGTTGCCACAGTATTTATTTGGCAAGTCCAGTTTCAAGTCAATGGTAACTTCCAAAATGTTGAGAGCGGGGAATTCAATGATATTAAAGCCATTGAATATCTCCTCATCTCCATCTTAAATGGGAGACCCCTGTGTCCGTAAGATCTGGGGCTGTATTTCACATGGCACTACCAGATGCATTTTCAGACGTGAAATATAAAGGAGGGTAGATGTCCAGCCCATCACTTTTGACCCAACTTGAGCTCATGACCATAATGAGAAGGATGGGCAGAGACCGATATCCATTTCATGGAACAGCATTATAGAATCTCTACTCTGCACAATAAAGCCATTCGGTCCATTGAACCTACACTGACAACAATCCCAACCAGGCCCTATGTATTTACCCTGTTAATCCATCTGACACTAAGGGGCAATTTAGTATAGCCAATCCACCTAACCTGCACATCTTTCTTTAGTCTGTGGGATTAACTGGAGCAGCAAGGGGAAACTCATGCAGACACAAGGAGAAAGTGCAAACTCAACCTGAGGTTGGAATTGAACTTGGTTCCCTGGCACTATGAGGCAGAAGTGCTAACCATGCCTCCCTCTGCCCCAGATAATCAAGGGTCAATTAGGCTTGTTGTCAAATCTTATCATAAAATGTTTAGGTGGGAGTGTGGAGCCGAATTTGTAAACAAATCCTTCAAAGGCAGGAGGAAGGTGGTGCTCTTTGCCAACAAGATAGAACAATCACCCTCCAAATCAACTTTTTCCATTTCACTTTTAATTCCTCCCAAGCCCTCCCTGACCCAGGCTGGTAACTTACCTGTCTTCAGGGATCCATGGGCTTTCTTCCTCCTCCTCTTTGAGGCCACAAATGCCCCTTTAGCACTCTGGGACCATTGAGGCTGCTGACCCATCCAATTGGCAGGAAGATCCGATATGGTGGGATTTCCTTCCTAGAGCGTGTAGCAGCTCCACTCAGCGCTCAGTCTGTTATGGTTGTGAGGCACATGGCATGGGACAGGTTGAGAGTGAGCAAGCCCTGTCATCTCTCTATAACATCCAAACCCTATCAGTATCCACCCTGTCAAATGCCCACAGATTCTACATGTTTCAAGACGTTTGCCTCTTGTTCTTCTAAACTGTAATGAATAAAAGCCCAACCTCCCCTCACCCCTTCACCCCAGGAAACAGCCAGTGAACCTTCTCTGAACTGCTTCCAATACAAATGTATCTTTTCTGAGATAAGGAAACCAAAACTGTACACAATACTCCAGATGTGGTCTCACCAATGACCTGTGTAAATGTGGCAAAACTTCCTTACTTTTATATCCAATTCCTCCTGCCGTCTTCCTAATCACTTGCTGAAGTTATATGCTAACTTTTTGTTTCATGTACCAGGATAATCAGATTCCTCTGTACTACTGGGTTCTGCCATCTCTCTCCATTTAAACTATCTGCCCCTTTTCTATTCCGTCAAAGTGGTTAAGTTCACATTTTCCCACATTATACTCCATGTATCAATTTTATGAGCACTCATTTAACCACTAATCTATATCCCTTTGCAGATCCTTATATCCTCTTCACAACTTATCTATCTTTGTGTCACCAACACATTTAGCTATTATATCTTAGGTCCCTTCTTTCAAATCATTGATGTAAATAGTTAAGGCCAATACTGATCTCTTTGGCACTCCACTTACTGCATCTTGCCAACCTGGACATGGCCTATTTCAGTGGTTAGCATTGCTGCCTCACAATGTCACGGATTTGGGTTCAATTCCAGTCTTGGGTCACAGTGTTGAGTTTGCACATTCTCCCTATGCCCTACGTGTATGTCCTCTGGGTGTTCCAACTTTTTTTCCCACAGTCCGAAAGATGGGCTGGTTAGGTGCATTGGCCATGCTAAATTCTCCCTCAATGTACCCAGATCTGTAGTTAGGAGGTTTAGTAGAGCATGTAGGTGGGGCAGGGAGTGGATCTGAGTAAGCTGCTATGTAGAGAGTTGATGCAGACGTGATGTGCCAAATGGCCTCCTCCTGTGCCGTAGGGATTCTACGATACTCTCTGTTTCCTGTTTACAAACCAATCCTCATATGTTAATATGTTACCCCAATGCCATGATTCTTACTTTACACAGTAACCTTTGATGTGCACCTTGTAAAATGGTTCTGAAATCCAGGTACATTAAATCTATAGGTTCCTCTTTATCTAAGTTAAAAAGAAAGGGAAAGAAATTACTATTTTCAAATGTCTATAATGCTCTTTTGATTGCATTGAAGCATCTCAGGATGCAACATGATCTATAGAAAATACTTGAATATTATTGTCCTTTCTATGATGGCTATTTTGAAATGTTTCGTAATATTCTTTCAGATATGAATAAAGTATATTTTTGAAAAAAAAGTTAGCTCAGTTATAAGAGTTCTGCTGAAATTCTTGTTAAAGTCAAAGTAGGCCAATGAATTACTAATTTTACTGCATTGAATTTCTTAGAGAAAACTGAGTACGACATTTATGCAGAATGCCTTGGTAAAGCTCTGTGTTATATCCCCACTCCCACAACAGTTGGACTGTATGCACCTTGGGGATCTGGAATCAACCGGCTTCTGCACAATGTCCAAAGTAAGTTCATTTTGTTTTGACATTTTCACTGAATCATTTGAGCCAATTCCTTATCCATCTAAGTGGCTTTAAGTGGAATACTCAACCTGTCTGTTTAATAAGATACTCATTTATCCTTGTCCTTAATGCTATCACAAGGACTAAGAAATTCTGAGGTGTCTGTTAATACTTGTTAGGTGTCAAAACACTGCTACAACCCCTTTCATGTGAGACTGGTACCAAAAGTAAGTTGTGTCACGGACCTACTGGGCACTGGAAGCATTCTTAACAGAATTCATGTGGTTATGGTTGTGATGAAGGGTGTTAGTTTTGACAGAAACAAACTTTAATTCACACTGATTAATGTCAGGATTAATTTTACACAACTGTCTTGCAGTATCACATTGAATGGCAAAGAACAAGTATAACTTGTTTACCTATACCTTGCTCGTTCAAGTCTCATTCAAGTTACTCACACCTGAGGAGAAATCTGTTCAATCATCACCATTTTTGTCGATTTCCTGGGGGCAGACAGAACCATTGGAAACTAGCATTTCCAGGGGTAAATCAGCTGCCTGGATGTCACAACATGATGAATTTAGAAATAGTTAGTGTGAAGAAATGGGAAAGGAATGCTGATGAGCGAGCTTGGTGCCAGATAGACTGGAAACTGGAAGGGAGAGTGTGAAGCTCCAATAAAACTCATTGTAAATTATGTCAGGTCAGCAGAAAAGAATGGTTAATCACCTAGCTAGGAAAATTACAAAGACTTGAAATTAATATGCATTGCACAAGCACAGAAAGAAGAATTGCATGATACGCAATGACACAATGAACAGTACAGCACAGTACAGGTCCTTCGACCCTTGATGTTGTGCCGAAGTAAATCAAGTTATCCCACTCCCTATCGTTCTGGTGTGATCCATGCGCCTATCCAATAACTGCTTGGAAGTTCCTAAAATGTCTGACTCCACTATCACAGCAGGCAGTGCATTCCACACCCCAACCACTTTCTGAGTGCAGAATCTACGTCGGACATCCTCCATGAACTTTATAGTTATGCCCCTAATAACAGCTACATCCACCCAAGGAAATAATCTCTGCACATACACTATCAATCCCCCTCATCATCTTATAAACCTTTATTAAGTCACCTCCTCCACTCTAAAGAGCAAAGTCCCAGCTCCCTCAACCTTTCCTTATAAGACCTACCCTCCAAGCCAGGCAGCATCCTGGTTTGGATATGCAGATCTAAAAAGAGTGCAGATCTCCTCTGCACTCTCTCCTATATCTTCTAAATGCCAATAAATATCAGCTTGTTATGTTAGTGAATAGAAGGGGAACAAAAATTTGAACACGCAAGAGACTGAGAATGATAAATATCTGATCAAGTCATGGCCCACACTGAGATAAGAGGCAGTTGCTAAGGTACAGCATTCAAGCAAAACTGGAAGCTTGTCAAAAGGCCAAGAAAAGATTTGTAGAACAGAGCAGATGAAAGGAGAAAGATTGAAGGAAGTTATGCATTGCATGTGGATGCAGCATTTAGGAACTTAATAACATCAGGGGACATGTTTCTCCCAAAGATGCGAGAGCTCTGGATATCAGAAGCCCATCCACAAACAAAACCAGGGGGAAGAAAATTGTTCACATGTACACATTCTTTAGCAGCTGGCACTGCCACCTATGACTTTCATATTTTGTTCCTTTTACCCATGCCTGCTTTCAGCCACATATCAATCTCAGACTATCGGGCGCCAATCTTTATTACCATCCTCCATGGTCTTGTCTAAACCTAATTTAGATTTTAAGACCTTCTCCCAAACTCTGAACCCACTTAGTTACAAATTTACTTACTAATTTTTTATTTCCTCTTAGTTTACTCCTATTTAATATGGGATATCTAATATTCTCTTCTATACTTTTTACTATTCTCACTCGATGTGAGACTTATTCCTCTTCTACTTTAATATTGACACCTAACCCCCTGCCAATTTAACTTAAATTTTCCCTAAGTGTTGAATTCACATAAAAACTGGACTAAAACACACTTATTTTTAAGCGGGATTTTCAAAATGAATCTCCCACACTCTTGTACATCACAAAATGTCCGAACAGAAATCCTGACAAAAATCTGTGTTGGGCGGGGCCTATTCCCATTGGAGAGGCCCGCAGTGTGAGTGGCCACTGCACATATACCAATCTGTTATACTGGAGACCTGCGCATGCCAGCCTCCCAATCACTCTCAACCACAGCAAACCCCCATCACTGCCTCCCCAACCCCAATCGCTGGCCTCCTGCACGTGTCCAGGCCTCGACTTCCCCCATCCTCACTGGCTGAACCTCTCCTTCCCCAGCCTGATGGCCAGCCCAATCACTGCCTCCCACCCTCTACCACCAATCCCTGTGCAGGGTTGCAGAAGGACCCCCTTCTCCTCCAATTCCCCCCCCCTGCCCGTCACAGGCCCTGCACCCAGTAGGTCCCGCTCCCACTGGTCCTACCTCCTTGGCACTGCCTAGGGGCATCTCCCCTTATTCCAACCTCGTGGGGGCCTCCATGGCCTCCCTTCACTCCAGCAGGGTCGGGCCGCCAGTTCCCCGTTAGTGGGCAGTTGTGGTAAACCCTGCTGGACTGAACCACCCAGTCCAGGTGGGAAGATGGCAGCAGGCCTGAAGACTTCAGTCCCATCACTGATCAACTGTCTTTTCTAATAAACTCCTTTCCTGGTCCACTCCAGCAAGCATCCTCACTGCCTTATAATGGGTGGCATGGTGGTCAACTCTGCTGCCTCAAAGCAATGCCCACAATCACAAAAATGTGCAGGTTAAATTCACTGGCTATGCTAAGTTGTGGTGAGAAGTCTCACAACACTTGGTTGAAATCCAACAGGTTGTTTGGTAGCACAAGCTTTCAGAGTGTTGCCTCTTCTTCAGATGAAGAAGGGGTGACATTCCAAAAGCTTGTGCTACCAAATAAACCTGTTGGACTTTAACCAAGTGTTGTAAGACTTCTTGCTGTATTTACCTAAGTCCAACGCCGGCATCTCCACATCATGCTAAATTTCCCCATAGTGTCAGGGGACTAGCAGGATAAGTACATGGAATTATGGCGATAGGGCCTGGATGGCATTGTTTCCGATGCAGGCTTGATGAGCTGAATGGCTTCTGCACTGTACAGATCCCATGGTTTTGTGGCTACTTTTGCCAATTTGATTTTCCCAATCTAGGTGAAAATTAAAGTCACCCATGATTAATATACTGCCTTTTTTATATGCCCTCATTATCTCCTGATTTATTCTCCATCCTACAGTATTCCGTACTGTTGGGGGGGGGGTTGGTCAATATACTTCCCCACCAGTGTCTCCTTTCCTTGTTATTTTTCACTTCTACTCATTTGGATTCTACATCTTCTGATCCAAGAGCTTTGCTTTCTATTTTTTTATTCCATTTCAGACTAACAAAGCTAATCCCCCACCCGTTCCTTCCAGCTTGTTTTATTAAAATTTACATACTCTGAATATTTAGCTCTCAGCTTTGATCTCTTAATAACCATGTCTCTGTAAAGGCTTAAGATCATATCCGTTAATCTCATTTTGTGCCAATAATCCATTCATTTTGTGCCAAATACTACATGCATTTACGTAGTCATTAATTTTGCCTTTTACCATATTTTCCTCCTTTGACCCAATTTTCTGGGTTTTTTTAAATATTTGTACACTCCTGTCACACTCTGGTTAATTACTTAAATAGTTGCCTTGCAATGCTGCAATATCTTTCAGCTTTGTAAGCCTACTGATTTCCTCTCCAGAACCATTCCCTTCTATTTAGGTTAAAGCCCTCTCTACTTCCCTAGTTATGCAATTTGCAAGAACATAGGTCCCAGCACCGGTCAGATGTAGGCTGTCCCAACGATACTGACCCCGCTTTCCCCAGTACTGACGCTGGTGCTCCACAGACTAAAACCCACTTCTCCCACACCATTTGAGCCTCGTCTTCAACTCTGATTTTATGCACCCTGTCCAATTTGCATGTGGCTCAAGTAATAATCCAGAGGTCATAATCTTGGAGGTTCTGTTAATTTAGTGCCAAGCTCCTCAAACTCTCTCTGCAGAACTTCCTTTCTCAATCTATCCATGTTGTTGATGCCCACATGAACCATGACAACAGGAACCTCCCCCTCCCACTGCAACTTGCTCTCCAGCCCAAAGCAGATGTGCTAAATCCTAGCAGGGAATACAGCTGACTGGGTTCTGGCTCTTTGTGCAAAGAAGTGTCAATCTGCCTCACTATATTGTCCCCTAAACCCCCGTCCCCCCCTCCACTGGAATGGTTTCCTGCACCAGGATTTAGGCAGCAGGTTGGTGCAGTGGTTAGCACTGCTGTCTCACAGCTCCAGGGATCTGGGTTCAATTCCAGCTTCAGGTCACTGTCTGTGTGGAGTTTGCATGTTCTCCCTATGTCTGTTTGGGTTTCCTCTGGGTGCTCCAGTTCTCTGCCCCCACCCTTGCTAAATTGATCTTTACTTCAGGGGATTAGCAGAGTAAATATGTGAGGTTACAGGAAATGGGCCTAGGTGGGATTCTGGTTGGTGCAGCCTCCGTAAGCTGAATGGCCTCCTTCTGCACTGTAGGGATTCTATGATTTCACCACAGTGCCACAGTCAGCTTATCTGCCCTGCAGCTTTCCCCTACACTCATCCACATAAACTGAAAGAACCTGAAACCTCCCGGACAATTACAGAGGCTGAAACTCCTGCCTCAGCTGCAGTCACATCTCTGACCACTTTCTAAACCAGAACACCCTATCCTAAGGGTGTGACCGCATCCTTAAACTGAGAGTTCAGGCTGATACATCACCTGACCTGCCATCCTTAATGTGTTTTAAATAATAACTAAAATGATGTACTTATTTATGTTGCTTTTTATCTATTTCATTAAATAGCCACCAATTTGTGCACTGCTTTAAACCCTAAGATGCAGCCTGTTTACTTCCCTTAGATTAACTCTATTTTATTTTGAACTACTTCTATCACCTTTCTATATTGGCCCTAATTTTCTAGACAGAAGTTTTCCACACATTTGCCAGCCAGACAAATTACAAGTTTCATGTAACATCTCTGTTGTTTTATGCTGTCTCAAATTGATTGAAATACTCACAGGATACTGCTCTACTCTGACAGCAAGGTAAGACCACTTTCTGAAGGATGAAGAAGTTAGAAAGTAAAAAGCAAAAGAGCAGATCTTACCACTCTATACCAAATTCTACCTTTGTTCCAATTTTTTTTTATTCATTTATGGGACATGTGGGCATTTATTACCCATCCCTAGTTGTCCTTGAGCTGAATAGCTTACTAGGCTATTTCAGGGTCAACTATGTTGTTGTAGCTCTGGAGTCACATTAAAGTTAAAAGTGAAGTTTATTTATTAGACACAAGTAGACTTACATTTATACTGCAATGAAATTACTGTGAAAATCGCTTAGTTGTCACACTTCGGCACTGTTTGAGTACACTGAGGGAGAATTTAGCATGGCCAATTTGCCTAACCTGCACATCTTTGGACTGTGGCAGCACCCAGGGGAAACCCATGCAGATACAGGGAGAATGTGCAAACTCCACATAAACAGTGACCCAAACCAGGAATTGAACCCGGCTCTCTGGTGCTATGAGGCAGCAGTGCTAACCACTGTGCCTCCCCATCATGGCCCCACATAGGCCAGACCAGGTAAGGATGGCAGATTTCCTTCCCTAAAGGACATTAGTGAACCAGATGTGTTTTTCTGGCAATCAACACTGGCTTCATGGTCATCAGTAGAATTTCAATTACAGATACTGCCGTGGTAGGATTTGAACCTGGGTCCCCAGAACATTAGCTGAGTTTCAGGATTAATGGTTTAGCGATAATAATAAAGTAATCGCCTCTCTAAAATTCCCAATGTGTCCATTTGGACTCAACCTGAACAAAGAGATACGTTAGTATTTCGTAAGGAAATGTGTGCCCTGACAATGTCATTCTTTTACAGGGCAAATGATATTGGAAGTGCTTCGGAGAGAAAAGAAGGAATTGATGAGGACTGAGGAGAAACCTCGATCGACCACTGGTCTTGGGTTTATTTACCTTTTGTTGCATTTGGTTTTCCTCCAGCCCCAATTGACAGAACGGCATCAAAAGCGGAAAAATGTCCGTTTCATATTCATTCAATTCAATGCATGGCAATTTGCAGGAAGTGAAAAGCTATGGGCTGGACTCATAACAACAATGTGTGACAACATTAAAGATCACTTTGGATGCATTCCGACCAGCATTGTTAGGGCCCTTGGTCACCAGGCCACTATAGAAAGAAGCCAATCCAATTGCGAATGGGTGTCTAAAAAAATCCTTGGAATTCCAATTTGGCTTATCATCAGTTTTCTCCTAGTGCTATCTCTGGCACTATTACTGGTCATCTCAAAGTTTGGCTTTTCTGTTGGCGAAATGGGAAGTGATTACATCATGGCCCTTGAAGGTGTTGGTTTTGGATTAATTGGATGCTCTGCCCTTCTGACAATGAAGAACTCCTTAATGGTGGGCAAGAATATTTTAGTCAGCCAAAAGGCCAAAATGGAAAGTCTAATGAATAAAACAGACTTCAGTAGTCAACTGGGGTTTATGAATGATATCAAACAAGAAGTTAAAGTTCTTACAAACTTCATCCACTACATAGAAATATTTGAACGAAGAAAGGTTAGAATTGTGCTGGAAATCATGAGCCTTGACAGGTGCACTCCAGATAAAGTTGTTGGAGTCTTAGATGCTATGAATATCCTTCTTTCTGATCCAGATGCGCCTTTTATTTCTGTGTTGGCTGTTGATCCGAGCATTATTGTAGCTTGTGTGGAGAAATCTAATACTCTTAAAGGTATGGCAGACAATGGCTACGAGTACCTTAATAGGATTGTGACACTCCCTTTCTCTGTCCCAAAAATGGATACTCAGACCAAACTCAACTTTATTCAGGAGGTAGTGAAAGGCAAGGATGCTCTGATGGAAGACACCCCAATGCAGCCTGAACGATTTGAAGCAAACAAGTGCCAGGGAAATTGTTTGGAAATTGAGCCGCTGATTAATGTTTCTAGTGGGCATGGCCAACCTTCTGTGCAAATAAATAGAAAAATGAACATAGGTTGCCATATCCGTCAGACTTATCAGTGCTTAATGGACAGAGATAGCAATCTCCATGAATACATCGAGGAGAATTTCCTGCAAATGAGGAGGATAGTGAACATAATTCCAATTATGGTGATGCTCATGTTAAATACAAATGTTTCAATGAGTTCCTTTCCTCCTCAGAGAATTGCTGCTTGGGTTATTCTAGCCAGCTGCTGGCCATGTCGCCTCAGTTGGATCTGGCAATGCTTGGAAGATGCAGAGCAAAGGAATGAATTAAGCGAAGAAAAATATATTAGTGATGAGATGCTACTGTGGACCATTTATGAAAATTCCTCGGATAAATTGATATTAATTCAATCCAGTATCGAAAAATTACTGTCACTGGATGGAGACCCAGAAATTTTTCAGAAGTTTCTATCTATCAGTTACAAATTCACCGTTAAAGATGCAAAACTTATCCTGCCACATACAATTAATCTAGATTATTCCTTAAAGAGGAAAATGGAGTTATTTCTTGGAAATAAGTTATTAGGAAGTAAAACAATTTCTCCTTCTGCCAATGCGACAAGTTTGGGATGAATGGTCATGTATAATGAGAAAGAAATTATTTTTAAAAGCAATTAAATAATTATTTGTCTACAGGTCAATGATTCCTCAAGTATATCAGCTTGACTGTTGAACCACATTGCTGAAATATACAAGGATAATAATGGATGTGAGGTAGGCAAGAACAAACTTTCCTAAGAACTGAACAGTCAGGAGGAGATACCTGAATTATATCATAGTCAACAAAATTGTGCACTTTGCTACATTAAGTACACATCTGAAGAAACTCCTGCTTCAGTTGCTGAATTTAATTTTATTACTTTTAGTGTAGAGGCACAGATCAGCTACATAGTCAACATCTTTTCCTGAAGGTAGGAGACTCTGAAACTAGAGGGCATAGGTTTAAAGTGAGAAGGGAGAGATATAAAAGAGTCCAAAGTGACATTTTTTTCACACAGAGTGCTGAGTGTCTGGAATGAGCTGCCAGAGGTAGTCGTAGAGGCAGGTACAATATTGTCTTTTTAAAAGAGTTTAGATAGTTACATGGGTAAGATGGGTATAGAGGGATATGGGAATAGCTTAGTAGTTAAAAACTGGGCGGCATGGACAATTTGGGCAAGGCCTATTTCCATGCTATAAACCTCTATGACTATGAGGTTTAGTCAAAACACGACCCTATTCTTGGATGATGCAAAACTAAATTAATGATCGTCATGTCTTAGTGGGTAAAAATTATGCGTGTGAGTCAGAAGGTTTTGATTCAAGTCCTGCTCCTTTAACAGAGACTTTAGCAGGAAAACTCTAGACCAACAACCCAATACAATCTGAGAGAGTGTTGAAAAACCTGTGGTTGAGGTGAGGCAATAAAGGGAGGCTCTATCAGCCCTCTTAGAACATAGAACATAGAACATTACAGCACAGAATTAGATGGAGATAAGATTCCATGGCACTATTATGAAGAAGAACAAAAGAAATCTTCCCAGTAGCCTGGTCAACATCCATCCCTCAATCAACATCAAGTTTATTTACTCATCATCACATTACTGTTTGTGGGATCTTGCTGTGCCCAACCTGACAGCCATGTTTTCTACATTATAATAATGATGACATTTTGTTGATTGTTTGTGATGTCTAGAAATCGTTCCCCATCATCTTCCCTGCTTTTTTCTAATCTTTCCAAATATTCAAACTTCTTTTGAAAAGGTTGACTTAATTTACTTTCAAAATCCTGGTGGGCTGTGCATTCCAGATTATGACAACTTGCTTCATTCAAAAATCTCAGCTAGAATTCTCTGGCAATTCACATACTGCCACTGCTGCCAGCGAGAATAGAGAATTTAGTGCTCAGCCAAATCTCCATTCACTGCAGCGGGATTGGAGAATCTCAGCTGAGGGTGAGGTTGGAGAATCCAGCCCCTCATCTCCCCTTTTGCTTGTCCTGACCTGCTCTATTATAATACCTTGCCATTTTGAACACTTCCATTAAATCATCCTGTAACCTTTTCTGTTCCAAGTTTTGTTCCATGGGACAGCACAATAGCACAGTGGTTAGCATTTCTCCCTCACAGCTCCAGGAACCTGGGTTCGATTTCCCAGCTTGTGTAACTGTGTGGAGTCTGTATGTTCTCCCCATGTCTACTCCAGTTTCCTCCCACAGTACAAAGATGTGTGGGTAAGGTTGATTAGCCATTTTAAATTGTGTCCCAGGATGCGTAGGTTAAAAGAATTTGCAGGGTTATGGTGATAGGCCCCGAATGGGATTGTGGTCAGTGCAGTCTTGACGGGCTGAATGGCCTCCCCAAAGTGCTGAATTGGCGAGAATTGGTCTAGATCACAACTGTTCTGACAGTTCAGCTTCTCACCCAAATCTCTGCACTCTGTGCAATGCAGAGGGCCTAATCATGAATTTCATTAAACCCTTGGGAGATAGAGACTAAGAGCCTGAAATTGGTGGGATGGAGCGGGAACCCAAGCATGAGCACATCGCTGGAAGATCACAGGTAAAACCTCCCAGCATCCAGATCATTGCCATCAAAACCCCACACACATCGCTGGCCTCATTGCATGCTCCCAATAACAGCAACCCCCTGCCCTCGCCAACATCACTGGCCTCATTGCTGGCCCCACACCTTCTTCCCCCCACATCGCAGGCTCCCACAAACCTATCCTCCCCATATTGCTGGCCTTATTGCTGCAAACCACCTCCTCCATCTCTCTCCACACACAGATAGGGCTGCCCACTCACCTCATTCCCCAATGGATCCAAATAATGTGTTCCCTCCATCATTGAACATACTGTTCTCACTGCTGCCCTGCAGAGGGCTGACATGCATAACCCTACCTTGTGATCATTCCCTCTCTTGAATGGGAGCCTGGAGTATTGCTCTCCCCCCCCAAAACCCCAACCCCCCAACCACCTTCCCCTCAACACAGCAGCTAATCAATTTGGAACCCTACATATTGCACCACACCTCCCCTGCCCCAGCCCCCGGCCGCACCCCTCCCCCAGCTCTCATCCCCTCCCTCCCCTATTGAATAGCAGCCTATTGAATGGCAGTCAATCAGCACCCTGAGTTGTGAATGATGCTCAGCTGAATGCAGTCTTCAAAATCCTTCACGAGTATTTGTTGCTAATGGACTCTTGACCCGCCACACTCAATGCACCTGCACTCGCCAGTAAGCCAGAGCTGTATATAAGCTGCAGGAATGGACATCATGCCATAACGATGTGCTGCTCATAAACCAGCTCCCAGATTCTCAGAGGCAGACCAGGAGCCGCTGCTAGATGCTTTGGAGGAGAAGAGTGATCGTCTGTTCCCTGGCCAAGGCACCAATCCAAGGGGTGCATCTGCCACGGCACTGTGGGAGGAAGTGGTGAATAGCAGGAGCCTGACACCTGTTCTGGCAGGCACTGCCACAAAAAAATGAACAATCTTCTGCAAACTGTAAAGGTGAGTGAGCATCTCTCTTGGAACTGTGCACCTGATTGACACGCATCTCCAACCCTGCTTGAACACCTGAAGGGCATACAACAAGTGACCCTTCCCCCAGGAACAGAATCTAACCCCTTCCCTGTCAACAAGCACCCTTCACTGGTGACTGCTTTCCCAAAAGTGTCAGCACAATGTCTGAGGCACAGATACACATAGCACATCATGCACTGCAAAATTTTAACGCTTGCTGTCCACCTTATGTTCCCACAATACATGGGAGATGACACAGACTAGTGGTGGTGTGCCTGTCCATTTCTGTACTGCCTGACCCCTGGCAGCTGAATGGCATGGAGAAGCATACCATGGAGCTGGCAGGGGGTGTTGGGTCATCCCAAATGGTCAGCCACTGCCAGGTTGGTGTACGATGTAGAGATGCTGGCGTTGGACTGGGGTGGACACAGTAAGAAGTCTGATAACACCAAGTTTAAGTCCAACTGATTTACTTGACAGTAAATTCTGTCCATTCTGACCATTCTGGGATAGGTGGGACCTCTTCAAGAGAGATGGTCTACACCTGAACCAGAGGGGGACTAATATCTTGGGGGGAAAATTTGCTAAGGCTATGATGGGGGCGTTAAACTGATTCGGGGGGGGGGTGGGATCCTAAGTAGTTGGGGTGCTGAGAGGGATGAGAGTAAGGGGGTTATAGAGGAGAGTTGTAAAACACAGCGGCGTACGGGTGGGGTGGAGCATGGTTTGAGATGCGTATACTTTAATGCAAGGAGTATTCGCAATAAGGGGGAGGAACTTGCAGCTTGGACCAGTACCTGGAACTTCGATGTTGTGGCCATTTCAGAGACTTGGGTAGAGCAGGGACAGGAATGGATGTTGCAGGTTCCGGGGTACAAATGCTTTAGTCGGAGTAGAGAAGGGGGTAGAAGGGGGGGAGGAGTGGCGTTACTGGTCAAAGACTGTATCACGGTGATCGAAAAGAAGTTTGATGAGGACTTGTCTGTTGAGGTAGTATGGGCTGAGATTAGAAACAGGAGAGGAGAGGTCACCCTGTTGGGAGTCTTTTACAGACCTCCTAATAGTTCTAGAGAGGTTGAGGAAAGGATTGCGAAGTCAATTCTGATTAGGAGTGAAAGTAGTAGGGTAATTGTGATGGGGGACTTTAACTTTGCTAATATTGATTGGAATAGCTATAGCTCTAGCTCGTTAGAGGGGTCAGTTTTCGTACAGAGTGTGCAGGAAGGTTTTTTGACTCAGTATGTAGATAGGCCAACTAGAGGTGAGGCTACATTGGATTTGGTGCTGGGCAATGAGCCAGACCAGGTGTTAGGCTTGGAAGTTAGTGAACATTTTGGTGATAGTGACCACAATTCGGTTACGTTCACCTTAGTGATGGACAGGGATAGGCATGAAGCTGGGGGCTGTAGTTATAGCTGGGGGAAGGGTAATTATGAGGCCATCAGGAGAGAATTAGGGTGCGTAGATTGGACTAGGGAACTACAGGGACTGGGAACATCTGGAATGTGGTGCTTATTCAAGGAGCAGCTGCTGCGAGTCCTTGATAAGTATGTCCCTGTCAGGCAGGGAGGAAATGGACGAGTAAGAGAGCCTTGGTGTACGAAAAGAGTTGATTTGCTGGTTAAGAAGAAAAAGGAGGCTTATGTCAGGATGAGGCTTGAAGGCTCAGGTAGTGCAATGGATAGCTATAGATTAGCCAGGAAGGAGGTAAAAAGTGAATTGAGGAGAGCTAAGAGGGGACACGAGAAGATGTTGGCTGATAGGATTAAGGAGAATCCTAAAGCTTTCTTTCGATATGTTAAGAATAGAAGATTGGTTAGGGCAAGATTAGGGCCAGTCATAGACAGCAGTGGGAAGTTGTGCGTGGAGCCTGAAGAGATTGGTGAGGCACTGAATAAATATTTCTCTTCGGTATTCACGCAGAGTGCTGGAAATGTAGCTGTGGAGAGCACTGAGGTACAGGGTTGCAAATTGGGGAGTATTGTAGTAGATAGGGAGGATGTGTTAGAAATTCTCGAGGGTTTGAAGTTGGATAAGTCCCCTGGGCCGGACGGGATTTACCCTAGGATTCTCTGGGAGGCAAGAGAGGAGATTGCAGAGCCTCTGGCTCTGATCTTCAGGTCCTCGTTGGTTACGGGTGTGGTTCCGGAGGACTGGAGGATAGCGAATGTGGTCCCATTGTTTAAGAAGGGGAAGAGAGACCTTCCTGGGAATTATAGGCCAGTGAGTCTTACTTCTGTGGTGGGCAAGGTATTGGAGAGAATTATTAGGGATAGGATTTATAGTTATTTAGAGAGAAATGAATTGATTGGGGATAGTCAGCATGGTTTCGTGAAGGGTAGGTCATGCCTTACTAACCTCATTGAGTTTTTGAGAAAGTGACCAGAGAGGTGGATGGGGGTAAGGCGGTTGATGTAGTATATATGGACTTTAGTAAGGCGTTTGATAAGGTGGCCCATGGAAGACTTCTACAGAAAATGCAGATGTGTGGAATAGAGGGTGATTTAGCTAATTGGATTAGGAATTGGCTGGCAGATAGAAGACAGAGGGTGGTGGTTGATGGGAGATATTCATCGTGGAGTTCGGTGACAAGTGGTGTGCCTCAGGGGTCTGTTTTGGGGCCCCTGCTGTTTGTAATTTTTATAAATGATCTGGATGAGGGTATTGAGGGATGGATCAGTAAATTTGCAGATGATACTAAAGTTGGTGGTGTGGTAGATAGTGAAGAGGGGTGTTTTAGTTTACAGAGTGACTTGGACAAGTTGCAGAGCTGGGCCGAGAGGTGGCAAATGGAGTTTAATGTGGAAAAGTGTGAGGTAATGCACTTTGGCAGGAACAATAAATGTGTAGAGTATAGGGCTAATGGTAGGGCTCTTAATAGTGTTGAGGAACAGAAGGATCTTGGTGTATGTGTCAATAGATCCCTGAAAGTAGGCAGTCAAGTGGATAAAGTTGTTAAGAAGGCATATGGAGTCTTAGCTTTTATTGGTAGGGGGATTGAATTTAGGAGCCGCAGCATCATGTTGCAACTGTACAAAACTCTAGTGCGGCCGCACTTGGAGTATTGTGTGCAGTTCTGGTCCCCACATTATAAGAAAGATGTGGAGGCATTGGAGAGGGTACAGAGGAGGTTTACCAGGATGTTGCCTGGTATGGAGGGCAGGTCTTATGAAGAGAGGCTGAGGGATTTGAGGTTGTTTTCGTTAGAAAGGAGGCGGCTAAGAGGGGACCTTATCGAAACATATAAGATGATTAGAGGTTTAGATAGGGTGGACAGTGATAGCCTTTTTCCTAGGATGGAAAAAGCTAGCACGAGGGGACACAACTTTAAATTAAGGGGTATGAGTTATAGGACGGATATCAGAGGTAGGTTCTTTACTCAAAGAGTGATTAGGGAGTGGAATGCCCTGCCTGCAGCTGTTGTAGATGCGCCAAGTTTGGTGGCGTTTAAGAGGTTAGTTGATAAGTATATGGATGAGAAGGGAATGGTTTAGTTAGGAGGGGCATTGCTTTTTATTTTGGTCGGCACAACATCGAAGGCCGAAGGGCCTGTTCTGTGCTGTATTGTTCTATGTTCTATGTTCTATGTTCTAAACTCACATGAACTTTCGAGGCTGTCCTCTTTGTCAGGTGAATGAGGTGTTCTGGTCTCAAACAGCACAAATTGTTTACAGATTACTGATTAGAAAAAACCTCACTTAATGTACTGTCTGGAGACAATACACATCTCTTTAACCTGTGCTCAGTGCTCCATCCACACACATTGTCGACCACTTAAGACTTGAATAACAGGTTAGGTGTAAAGATTCTTATCAGTAATCTGCAAACAGTCTGTGCTGTTATATGTGCTGTTTGAGACCAGAACATCTCACTCACCTGATGAAGAGGACAGCCTCGAAAGCTTGTGTGAGTTTACTATCAAATAAGTCGGTTGGACTTAAACCTCGAGTTGTTAGACTTCTTACTGAGGTTGGTGTACAGCATGCAAGTGAGCAGAAACACGCTCTCAATCTTGGTTCTCCTCTAAGTGTGATGCCACCAAGTGTTTTCTTTCCAGCTCTGGACCCAGAGGAACTCGGCCCTTTGGGTGTTGTCGCCGTCCACGCTGCTCTGGAACAAAGGCCCGCAACCCGTTGGGTCACACCTTGGAAAGTGACACTGAGGAATCCTCTGAGGGCAGCACTGGCACGTACCACACAATGTACCAACACCAAGACAAGCACCATTGTGGGTACCTTTAGTGTTGAAGCTGGCAAGCACATCGTAGCTGCTGATGTACATCTGATGGAGCCCACGTCCAAGGGCTCAGGCACATGGAGGTTTGCTGGAGACCAGGATTCACCTGTCCCCAAACCAGCTGCTGGGCTTCTGGGTTTGTTCCTCTTGAGGCTGGTGCAGAAATCCAGGGAGCTGTGGAAGGGCTGTCAGCAACCATACTGTGATTGCAAGGCAGTTTAGGGGAGTCAAACAGAGTGCTGTTGCAGGAGCTGAGACCCAGGCCAACACTGCAAGGGTGGTGACCACAGTGAAAAGTCAGTCCTCATGGGTGACAGGGGCCAGGCCATCCTGGAGACACTATAGGCCATGGGCAAGTGTGTTTCCAGTGTCCAGGAGGCACAGCGTTCAAAGGCCATGGCTGTCAGTGGCATATGGGAGATACTGCTTACCATGGCTAGGACTCTCGCTGGCATTCTGGAGAGACAGTAGGCCATGGCTGTGAGCCTCGACAACTTAGTCCAGGCTCAATGGTCTACTGCTGAGGGACTCCAGAGCCTAGCTTAGTCACACAATGTTGTAGTGGAGCTTGGCCGAGTCTCAGAGGACCAGAGCTGAGGGATAGCACATCATGGGAGAGATGCATCTTGGCCTCCAGGACTGGCAGAGCCAGGTGATGCTGGAGCTTCTGAAGCTCAGTCCAGTTACCCTGGCATCCCAGGGAGTGGTCCCAGGGTCTCTGGACACCCTAAAGGTGGAAGTAGGGTCTGAGCCCATGCCAGGATCTTCCACCTAGGAGATCCTGGACATCCAGAGATCTCCCGATTCCTCACACTGAAGCATCTCAGGGCCAGCAAGATGAACAGGGTGACGCCAAAACAAATGCCTCTACAAGTCAGCCGGGACCCTCCAGGTCCCAGCCACCCAGGGGACATCCACCAAGAGCATTACAGGCAATGGGGCGTGTATCACAGCTGGACCTGTAGCACCTCAAAAACAATAGACAGCACAAAGTTAGAAAGATGTAGTTCACTAGAGGGCACGGGTGAAAGTCAGCATTAGTCGGGGTTTGGTAATCATTTACATTGAGAGAACAATAAACTGTTAACTGCACATCATAATGTTACTAATGTATCTGATTCACAGTTCAGTGCTCCTGTCTGTTGAGCTTGTAGATTCAGCCCATGTTTCAGAGTGCCTGTCCTACCTTCCTCAACATCCACCAGACCCTTGGTGCACCACTCCCGTCGCCCCTGCCCCCCGTCGCCCCTGCCCCCCCCGCTGCCCTGGCCAAAAAAACATGTGTTCACAACTCTTACAGTTACATGGGCAGGGTGTGGCAGTGTGCGTTCGGAGTACATGTAGGAGTCAGACTTAAACTGCACCAGTGGCAGGATCCCAGTGTGTACTACAGCAAATCATCATCATCCTCCAGCCTTCAAACAAGACTCTCAACTATTGCCAACCCAGGCACATTAATAGGGTTGGATGTTTCTGGGGGAAAGGGTAGTGTATTGGCTACATCCAGCTAGGTGAAGCAATCTGCAATCACAGAGTCAGAGGTTTACAACACGGAAACAGGCCCTTCAGCCCAACTTGTCCATGCCATCCTTTTTTTTTTCAAAAATCTCTAAACTAATTTAGAGATTTAAACTAATTTAACTAAAAATCTCTAAACTTTTCTAAAAAGCGTTTGATAAGGTTCCCCATGGTAGGCTACTGCAGAAAGTGCAGATGAATGGGATTGAAGGTGATTTAGCAGTTTGGATTAGGAATTGGCTAGCTGATAGAAGACAGAGGATGGTGGTTGATGGGAAATATTCAACCTGGAGTGCAGTTACAAGTGGTGTACCTCAAGGATCTATTTTAGGGCCACTGCTGTTTGTCATTTTTATAAATGACCTAGATGAGGGTGTAGAGGGTTGGATTAGTAAATTTGCTGACGATACCAAAGTGGGGGGAGTTGTAGACAGCGAGGATGGATGTTACAGTTTGCAGAGGGACATAGATAGGTTGCAGAGCTGGGCCGTGAGGTGGCAAATGGAATTCAATACGGATAAGTGTGAGGTGATTCACTTTGGTAGGAATAACAGGCATATGAAATATAGGGCTAATGGAAGGACCCTTAATAGTGTTGTCGAGCAGAGGGATCTTGGGGTACAAGTACATAGCTCTTTGAAAGTTGGCACCCAGGTTGATAAAGTTGTTAAGAAGGCGTACGGTGTGTTAGCTTTTATTGGTAGAGGGATTGAATTTAGGAGCCGTGAGGTTATGTTACAACTGTACAAAACTCTGGTGCGGCCGCACTTGGAGTATTGCGTACAGTTCTGGTCGCCGCATTATAAGAAAGATGTGGAAGCATTGGAAAGGGTGCAGAGGAGGTTTACCAGGATGTTGCCTGGTATGGTGGGAAGGCCTTATGAGGAAAGGCTGAGGGACCTGAGGTTATTTTCATTAGAGAGAAGAAGGTTACGCGGAGAACTAATTGAGGCGTATAAGATGATCAGGGGATTGGATAGGGTGGATCGTGAGAGCCTTTTTCCTCGGATGGTGATGACCAATACGAGGGGACGTAACTTTAAATTAAGAGGTGTTAGTTATAGGACGGATGTCAGAGGCAGGCTCTTTACACAGAGGGTGGTGAGGACGTGGAATGCCCTGCCTGCAGCAGTTGTGGACTCGCCTACTTTGGGGGCATTCAAATGTTCGGTGGATAGGCATATGGATGATATTGGAATAGTTTAGGTTAGAGGGTCCACTGGCCGGCGCAACATCGAGGGCCGAAGGGCCTGTACTGTGCTGTTATGTTCTATGTTCTAATTCCAATTGCCAACATTTGGCCCATATTCCTCTATACCCATTGTACACATGTAACTGTCTAAATGCTTTTTGAAAGATAAAATTGTACCCTACTCTACTACTGCCTCTGGCAGATTGTTCCACACACTCACCATCCTCTGTGCGGAAAAAATTGCTCCTCTGGACAATTTTGTATCTCTTCCCCTCTCACCTTAAACATATGCTGTCTAGTTTTAAACTCCCCTACCTCTGGGAAAAGATACTGACTATTTACCCTGTCTATGCCCCTCATTATTTTATAGCGTCCCGTGCTGTCGTTCCTTGTCAGATACTGCCTTTGCCACCCGCTGTCTTTCTCCTGGCTACTCCTCCTCCTGCTCCAGCTGATCTCCCTGCTGCTGGGCAATTTTTTTTTAGAGTGCAGTAAATGATCACAATGTGTGAAGCACGTACAGGATCATACTGGTGGGCTCCCCTGTAGAAAGACAGTGCCACTGCTGTGGAGAGGGGGAAGGGGAACAGGAGGCCTCGAGGCTGCCTCTCAGTGCACTTCACTGCTGCTTGGAGGCGATGTGAGGGGGGAGGGTGAATGGGAGTCCTCGAGGCTGCCTCTTAGTTGCTTCAGTGCTGCTTAGAGGGGAGGGGGCGAGAGGCTGCTTCGAACAGTTAGCCTCTGCGCTGCTTGGGGGGGGGGGGGGTGTTGTGGCTCCCTAATGGAACTTCACCCAGGGAGCTGTGAGGAAATGGAAGCTCCCGCTGCTCAGATGTCACTCGTCAATGGGCCAAAACGTGAAGGTAGCAGGAGGAAGGCCACCAGACATCTCCCACGCTCCGCTAGCAGCACTCTCACAAGGCTATCACATCTTGATGCGACTCTTAAATACTCTGTTCTGATGCATGCCAAAGTGATGGGAGATGCAGACATGGACGGAGCTTGCCGTGTGAATTCCGCTAATGGCATGCAAAAGTATGTAAACTCATGCCAAACCACCGATTTTCAACGGGTTCTCGACAGCACCATTTGTTTCCAGCTGGGAGATGCGCGCTGGTTGAAAAAACTTTCATGGGGAACCCATAAAATGGCCAACACATGCATCTCCCAGAAAAATGGCAGGCCGCAATGGGAGAAGTTCAGCTTTATTCAGTTTCCTGCATGTCTGAAATCATTCATCCTTCCTTTAATATTCCTGTAGAGCTCCTCTGACAGTAATCAATTGGGGCACTCAAAGTGAACCTTTTAAGTGCATTTCACAAGTTATTTCTCTGATTGTATCAGAGAGTACTATAGCACTCAGTTAACACAATATACTAATATGTGAAAAATGTTAGCTAGAATTTAGAAATAGAAAATCAGTAAAAAAAATTAGAGAAGGAAAATTAGCAACAGTGACTAAATACTCCCAGACTACAGACTGACAGACTTCAGAGGTTGAGAAAATCCAAAAATGTGTGGATTAGGTTGACTAGCCATGCTAAGTTGTCCCTTAGAGTTCTTGGATGCACAGGTTAGAGAGACTAATGGGGTAAATTTGTGGGGTTAGAGCCTGGGTGGGATTTTGTCAGTGTAAACTTGATGGGCCGAATGGCTTCCTTCTGCAATGTGGGGTTTCTATGATTCTATGAAAATCGCTGATGTTAAAAATGTCCTTGCTCAAATATTTAATTTGTAAAAATTGAACTAAGTTTGTTTTGTGCAAGTAATAGATTTAAAAAACAATTTTTGTTACTCTGCTGCATAAATTACAATGGCTAATTGAAATACTAAGGGCAATGAACAAAGAACAGTACAGCACAGAAAAAGGCTCTTCAGCCTACCAGTCCTATACTGTCACATGCTACCTTTCTAAATTAAAGACCTTTTGTCTCTAACACAGGCCATTTCCCTCTACACCCTGCCACTTCATGCATCTGTCAAGAACCAGACACAATAACAACTCACATAAACAGGGATCATGAGTAGAAGTGGGGACATTGGGGTGGCGGCATGGGCTTGTTGGGTCGAAGGGCCTGTTTCTCATGCTGTTTTGTTCTTTGTTACTTGCCATCCTCTGTGCAAAAAAAACCCTGCTTCTCACATCTCCTTTAAATTTTCCCCTTTTTCCCTTAAACCTATGTCCCCTCAGACTAACATTGCTACCCTGGGAAAAAGACTCCGACTGTCCATTCTACCCATGCCTTTATATTTTTGTAAACCTCTATCAGGTTGCTCCCTCAGCCTTTGATGTTCAAATGAAAAGAAACCAAGTTTGTCTAATTTCTCCTCATAGCTAATACCCTCCAAACCAGGCAACATCCTGGTAAACCTTTTCTGTACACTCTCCAAAACCTCCATATCCCTCAGATAGTGTAGCAGCTGCATGTAATATTCTAAATGTGGCCTAATGAAAATGCTACAGTTGCAACATGACTTGCCAATTTTTATACTCTATGCTCTGACTGATGAAGGCAAGCATGTCACATGTCTTACTTGTGTTGCCACTTTTGGGGAACTGAGGACCTGTATATAGGTTACTCAATTCAAAGATAATTGACAGAAGAACCAGAAGGAAGATGAGGAGAATTTTTGTCTATGATCTGAATTAATCTCCTTTCATGCAGTACAGAGATGTAACTTTAGATATAGAACATTACAGCACAGAACAGGCCCTTCAGCCTTCGATGTTGTGCCGACCAAAATAAAAAGCAATGCCCCTCCAAACTAAACCATTCCCTTCTCTTCCATATACTTATCAATTAACCTCTTAAACGCCACCAAACTTGGCGCATCTACAACAGCTGCAGGCAGGGCATTCCACTCCCTAATCACTCTTTGAGTAAAGAACCTACCTCTGATATCCGTCCTATAACTCATACCCCTTAATTTAAAGCTGTGTCCCCTCGTGCTAGCATTTACAAAGGGAAAGGGATAAGTACTTCTAGGGAAATCAAAGGACAGGGCTATGAGGAAAAAGCAAAGCAGTGGGAGCAACTGAGCTAGCTCAAACATCGGTCTACTATCACTTCTGATCATTGTTACAAAAGGGACTTCATTAACAGCCATCCTAGATACATCTGTACATGTCTGTGTGTTTAACTCCGCCACACTTGAGTTCAACAATTCCATTATCTTATTTAATGCCAACTCCTTTACTTTACTTGGAGTTATAATAAATCTGTACAAAATGCCGCAACTGTATTGCATCCAGTTTGGGACACTGAAGGATGTGAGGGCATCGGGGAGGATGCAGTAAAAATTCATAAGAATAGTTTCAGGGATGAGAACCTTCAATTACACGGATAGATTGGCGAAGCAGGGGCTGTTCTCCTTGGAGAAGGAAGTGTTTGATGTTCAAAACCATAAGGCATTCAGAGTAAATGGTTCCCATTGGAAGGATTGAGGACCTAAATGCATAGGTTTGTGGTAATTAGCATAATAAATGATGGTGACATGAGGGAAAACTACTAGTGGTTAGAATCTGGCATACACTGCCTGATGAAGGAAGGTTCCATCAGCATTCAAAAATATTATTATCTGAAAAGGAAGAACGTGCTGGATGTGGGAAATGGTGGGAGAGTGGCACTAGGAAAATTCCTCTTTTGGAGATGCAGCATGGATTAGATGAACCTGTTGCATTTAAATAATCTGTGATTCTACGAATGAAAGTAAGATTAAGGAAAACATATGCCAACTGACTGATGCAGAACTTAACTGCAGTAGTTGAGGCCAATAGAATAGATGCATTTAAGGGAAAGTTGGGAATGTGTATGAGGGATACGTTTAACGCCTTCTGTAATCTTGCAGGTTAAATTTTACAAATAATCTATGTTAAACTGACTATCAGTGTAATGCTGTGTTCCAGTGATTCATAAACTGTCATTATATTGAGAATAATATTATTGTTCTTACATGCAAAAAAGTAAAATAAAGTGAGTATGAATGTTACCCTCGGCATTCTTTTTCTTTCCAAGCTAAGCCAATGATATGGATTTCAGTAAGGCGTTTGACAAAGTCCCTCATGGGAGGTTAGTTGAAAAGGTCAAGGCTCATGGGATACAAGGACAGGTAGCTAGATGGATAAGTAACTGGCTTGGTAATAGGGGACAGAGAGAAATAGTGGAGGGTGTTTTTCTAGCTGGAGGTCGGTCACTAGTGGTGTGCCGCAAGGCTCGGTACTGGGACCTCCTCTATTTGTAATATATATAAATGACTTGGAAGAGGGAGTAAGTGGAGTGATCAGCAAGTTTGCAGACGATACAAAGATGGCTGGACTTGCGGATAGTGAGGAGCATTGTCAGGCGATGCAGCAAGACATAGATAGGCTGGTAGCTTGGGCAGATAGATGACAGATAGAATTCAATCCTGATAAATGCGAGGTGATGCATTTCGGGAGAAAGAATGTAGGAGGGAGGTATATGATAAAGGGTAGACCTATTAAGAGTATAGAAACGCAGAGGGACCTGGGGGTGCAGGTGAACAAGTCTCTGAAGGTGGCAGAGCAAGTGGAGAAGGTTGTGAAGAAAGCATATAGTATGTTAGCTTTTATAGGAAGGGGTATAGAGTACAAGAGTTGGCCTTTAATGTTGCAGTTGTATAAAACATTGGTTAGACCTCATTTGGAATACTGCGTCCAGTTCTGGTCGCCCTACTACCGGAAGGACGTGGAGACTCTGGAGAGAGTGCAGAGGAGGTTTACCAGGATGCTGCCTGGTATGGAAGGTCTAAGTTACGAGGAGAGGTTAGGCAAATTGGGACTGTTTTCCTTAGAAAGACGTAGACTTAGAGGAGATCTAATAGAGATGTACAAGATTATGAGGGGTATAGATAGAGTAAACAGGGTTAAGCTTTTTTCTAGGATGGACTCAAATAGCACGAGGGGTCATGGGCTTAGGGTGAGGGGGATAAGGTATAATTTGGATGCTAGAGGGAGTTTTTTCACACAGAGGGTGGTGGGGGTATGGAATGCACTGCCAAGTAAAGTTGTGGAGGCAGGCACTCTGGAGTTATTTAAGAAATACTTAGATGGGCACATGAACAGAATGGGAATGGAGGGGTATAGAAAACTGATTTAGAATAGGGATCATGAGCCTTGGGAGTCCCTGGGAAGTGTGTAAATAGACGATGATATTGATGTACTTGTTTTTATCCTACAGATGCTTTGGTCCACCTTGTTGTCTAACGAGGGGCATACATGTGATGGGTCGTGAGAGGACTGCTCTTGGATTTTTTTTTCGAGAGTATCCTAGTGCTTCACGTCGTTAGTATACGCTTGACCTGGACCATTTGATGGGCAACACGATAGCTCAGTGACTATCGCTGTGCTGTGCAGATACATGGATTTGGGCCTGTGTCTGTGGGAGTTTGCGCATTCTCCCCGTGCTTGCGTGGGTTTTCTCCGGGAGCTCCGGTTCCTCCCACATCCCAAAGATGTGCTCTTAGGCTAATTGGCAAAACAAATTCTCCCTAAATTGTCTCAAATTTGGTTTTTAATCCATAGATCTATAAACTAGATAGCGAATGTGGTCCCATTGTTTAAGAAGGGGAAGAGAGACCTTCCAGGGAATTATAGGCCAGTGAGTCTTACTTCTGCTGTGGGCAAGGTATTGGAGAGAATTATTAGGGATAGGATTTATAGTTATTTAGAGAGAAATGAATTGATTGGGGATAGTCAGCATGGTTTCGTGAAGGGTAGGTCATGCCTTACTAACCTCATTGAGTTTTTTGAGAAAGTGACCAGAGAGGTGGATGGGGTAAGGCGGTTGATGTAGTATATATGGACTTTAGTAAGGCGTTTGATAAGGTGGCCCATGGTAGACTTCTACAGAAAATGAAGATGTGTGGGATAGAGGGTGATTTAGCTAATTGGATTAGGAATTGGCTGGCAGATAGAAGACAGAGGGTGGTGGTTGATGGGAGATATTCATCGTGGATTTCGGTGACGAGTGGTGTGCCTCAGGGGTCTGTTTTGGGGCCCCTGCTGTTTGTAATTTTTATAAATGATCTGGATGAGGGTATTGAGGGATGGATCAGTAAATTTGCAGAGGACACTAAAGTCGGTGGAGTGGTAGATAGTGAAGAGGGGTGTTATAGTTTACAGAGTGACTTGGACAAGTTGCAGAGCTGGGCCGAGAGTGGCAAATGGAGTTTAATGTGGAAAAGTGTGAGGTAATGCACTTTGGCAGGAAACATAAATGTGTAGAGTATAGGGCTAATGGTAGGGCTCTTAATAGTGTTGAGGAACAGAAGGATCTTGGTGTATGTGTCAATAGATCCCTGAAAGTAGCAGTCAAGTGGATAAAGTTGTTAAGAAGGCATATGGAGTCTTAGCTTTTATTGGTAGGGGGATTGAATTTAGGAGCTGCAGCATCATGTTGCAGCTGTACAAAACTCTAGTGCGGCCGCACTTGGCGTATTGTGTGCAGTTCTGGTCGCCACATTATAAGAAAGATGTGGAGGCATTGGAGAGGGTACAGAGGAGGTTTACCAGGATGTTGCTGGTATGGAGGGCAGGTCTTATGAAGAGAGGCTGAGGGATTTGAGGTTGTTTTCGTTAGAAAGAAGGCAGCTAAGAGGAGACCTTATTGAAACATATAAGATGATTAGAGGTTTAGATAGGCTGGACAGTGATAGCCTTTTTCCTAGGATGGAGAAAGCTAGCACGAGGGGACACAGCTGTAAATTAAGGGGTATGAGTTATAGGACGGATATCAGAGGTAGGTTCTTTACTCAAAGAGTGATTAGGGAGTGGAATGCCTGCCTGCAGCTGTTGTAGATGCGCCAAGTTTGGTGGCATTTAAGAGGTTAATTGATAAGTATATGGAAGAGAAGGGAATGTTTTAGTTTGGAGGGGCATTGCTTTTTATTTTGGTCGGCACAACATCGAAGGCCGAAGGGCCTGTTCTGTGCTGTAATGTTCTATGTTCTATGTAAACATGGACAGGGATCGCGGGTAGAGGTCGGAACACGGGGGTGGCGGCATGGGCTCGTTGGGCCAAAGGGCCTGTTTCCCGTGCTGTTTTGTTCTTTGTTCTTTCTGGAGGAATCTCAACCTAGACTCTCAATTTCAAAATAAGGAATTTCCCATTTAAGATGGAAGAGGAGGCTTTTTTTTTCTCGTCGGATTCTTGATCTTTGGAGACCTCTTCTGAGACAGCGGTGAAGGCTGGCTCAATGAATATATTCAAGGCTGAATGAGAAAGATTCTGATTGGTAAGAGTGGAGGATCAGGAGGCGCAGGTAGTTAGCTAGAATTATGGCCACAATCAGATCAGCCACCGAACTATAACATATAGGAGTAGAATTAGGCCATTCAGCCCATCAAGTCTGCTTTGCCATTAGGTTATATCTGATAAGATTCTCAGCCTCATCCATTTACCTTTTCCCTATGACTTCTGATCCCCTGACCAATCAAGAACCTATCTATCTCTGTCTAAAATACACTCAATATGAGGGGAGGCGATGGCCTAGCAATATTATTTCTGGACTATCAATCCAGAAACTCAGATAATGATCTGGAGAGCCAGGTTCGAATCCTGAAGCAGCAGATGCTAGAATTTGAATTCAATAAAAAATCTGGAATTAAGGATTTATTGATGAACATAGAACAGTTGTCGATTGTTGGAAAAACCATCTTGTTCGTAAATGTCCTTTAGGGAAGAAAATCTGCCATCCTTACTTGGCCTGGTCTCCATGTGACTCCAGAGCAACAGCAATGTGGTTGACTCTCAACTATCCTCAGGCAACTAGGGTTGGGCAATAATGACTGGCCTGTCACTAACGCCCATGTCACATGAATGAATAAATTAAAAAAATGTTCTGACTCTCTCAAGGATCCTCAAATCCTTCTTAAAGTTTGTTTGGAAAGAACATAGAAAAATATGAGGAGTAGGCCATTTGGCCCCTTGAGCTTGCTCCACCATTCAACTAGCTCATGGCTAATCATCCACATCAATATACTTTCCCTTGCTATCTTAATATCCTTTGATGTCATTAATACATAGAAATCTATCGATCTCGGTTTTGAACATACTCTCGGGTATGTAATTTTATGGGTTTTTTTCCCTCAAAGTGGAAAAATTGCTCATCTTAGTCCTAAATCTTTGGATACCTCCTCATCTTTGAATACTAAGGGACAATTTAGCATGACCAATCCACCTAATCTACACATCTTGGGGCTGTGAGGGGAAACTGGAGCATCCAAAAGAAATTCACAGACATGGGAGAACCTGCAAACTCCACACAGACAGGGCTGGAACTGAACATGGGTCCTGGCACTGTGAGCAGCAGTGTTAACCACTCCATCGCACCTAAATGGCTTGCCCCTTATTTTGAGATTGTATCTTTTGGTCCTAGGCAACCTCAGTCAGGGGAAACATTACTTATGCATTGACCCTGTCTAGCCCTTTCAGAATTTTGTAAGTTTAAATGAAACCACCTCTCATTTTTAACTATACAGACCCATTGCACTCATAAGAACATAAGAAATAGGAGCAGGAGTAGGCCGTTTAGCCCCTCGAGCATGCCTTATCATTCAATAAGATCATGGCTGATCTGAAGTGGATCAGTTTCACCTTCTCGCTTTCTCCACATAACTCTTAATTCCCTTGTCTATCAGAAATCTATCTACCCATAACTCTATCACTTCAATGGGTAGAGAATTCCAGAGATTCACCACCTTTTGAGTGAAGAAGTTCCTCCTCAACTCTGTTCTGAACTGCCCCCTTCTTATTTTGAGGCTGTGCCCCCTAGTCTTGCTATCTTTGCTAAGCGGGAAGAGTCTTTCGACCTCTACCCTATCCATCCCCTTCATTATCTTGTAAGTCTCTAGAAGATCACCCTCAGCCTTCTAAACTCTAATGAGTACAGGCCCAGTCTATTCAATCTCTCTTCATAAGCTAACCCACTCATCTCTGGTATCAGCCTGGTGAACCTTCTCTGTACTCCCTCCAAGACCAATATATCCTTTCGTAATAAGGGGACCACAACTACACACAGTATTCCACTTGTGGCTTCACCAGTGACCTGTACAGTTGCAGCAAGACCCCTCTGTTTTTATATTCTATCCCCCTCGCTATAAAGGCCAACATTCCATTCACCTTCTTGATCACCTGCTGCACCTGCAGACTGAGTTTTTGCGATTCATACACAAGGACCCCCAGGTCCCTCTGCACTGTAGCATGCTGCAGCTTTTCACCCTTTAAATAATAATCTCTCCTACTATTATTTCTACCAAAGTGGATAACCTCACATTTGCTAACATTATACTCCATCTGCCAGGTCCTCGCCTACTCACTCAGTCTATCCAGATCCCTCTGCAAACTTCCCACATCCTCCAAGCAATTTGCTTTTCCACTCATATTTGTGTCATCAGCAAATTTTGTCAGCCTACATTCAGCTCCCTCCTCAATCTCTTCTCATATGAAAATACCATCATCCCAGCATTAGTTTGATGAACTTTGCTGCTTTTCATGTAGGCAAATACAACCTTCCTCAGGTAAGGGGACCAAAACTGTGCACAGTACATTGTGAAGCAGTCTGACCGAGATTTTGTCTGTAAAGCAAAACATCTAAATTCCTGTGCTCAAATCCGCTTATAATAAAGGCCATACTCCATTTATCTTCATAATTGCTTGCTAAATCTGCATGTTCGAGTTTAGTGGCTTATGAACAAGGAAACCCAAGTACCCATGGACACACACACACTTCTAAATCTCTCACCATTTAAGAAATACTCTGCCTTTGTTTTTTTTCCTACCAAAGTGGATATCTTCACATTATATTCCGTCTTCCATGTTCTGGCCCACTCTGGCCTGTCTAAATCCCTTTGAAGCCTCCTTGAATCCTCCTCACAACTCACATTCCCACCTAGTTTTGCTTTATCTGTGAACACAGAAATATTACATTTAGTCACCACATTCAAATCATTGATATAGATTGTAAAATAGCTGAAACCTGTATTAGTGTCAGTCTGCCAATGTGAGAATAACTCATTTATTTCTATGGTGAGTTTCTAGCCATTGAACAATCCTCAATCCACACCAGAATATCACCCCCTCTATGCAATGTGCTCTCATTTTGTTTAGTAGCCTGTATGTGATCTTAGTGAAAGTCTTCTGGAATTCAAATACACATCCACCAGTTTTCCCTTATCTACCCTTCCCATAACTTACTCAAAAAACTCCCACAGGTTTGTCAAAGATAATTTCTCTATCATAAATTCATGTTGACTCTGTCCAATCAGATTATTATTTTCTTAGTGTCCATTATCACATCCTTCATAATAGTTTGTTATTTTCCTTTTTACTGACGTGAGACAACAGGTATGTAGTTCTTGTTTTCTCTCTACATCCTTAAACAGTGAGAGTTACATTTGTCAGCTTTGAATCTGCAAGAACTGTTCCAGAATCTATAAAATTCTGGAAGATGATCATAAATGCACCTGCTATCTCTAGAAACCTTTTTCAACTTTCTGGGATGCAGCTCATCAGGTCCCAGAGACTGATCTACTTTCAGATCCATTAATTTCACCAATAATACTTTATTTCGAACATTAAACGCCTTCAGTTCTTCTTTTTAATTAGTCCCTTAAGGTTCACTATTATTCCTGGGAGATTCCTTGTATATGCATCCATGAAAACAGGCACAAAGGGTGGGATTTTCCGGCTGTGCTCACCACAAGGCCAGAAAATCCCACCCGAGATTAAAAAACCTTTGCATGGTCCATCTCCTGCACACAACAATTCTCATGGCAGGTGGGATGGGAAAATTCTACCCAATGTAATTATTTAACTTTCAGATTGCAGAATCTGAAATAATATCTGATCAGATATTATTAAACTAGAAAGAGCGCAGAAGAGATTTACTAGAATGTTACCTGGACTTGATGGTTTCAGTTAGGAGAGGCTGGATAGACTGGGACATTTTTCTCTGGAACGTAGAAGGCTGAGGGGTGGTCTTATAGAGGTCTATAAAATAATCAGGGGCACAAATCAGCTAGTCAATATCTTTTCCCAAAGGTAGGGAAGTCTAAAACTAGAGGGCATAGGTTTAAGATGACAGCAGAGAGGCAACTTTTTAACACAGAGGGTGGTGAATGTTTGGAACAAGCTGCCAGAGGTAGTAGTAGAGGTGGATATAATTTTATCTTTTAAAAAGCATTCAGTCAGTTACATGAGTAAGATGTATAGAGGGATATGGGCCAAATATGGGCAATTGGGAATAGCTTAGGGGTTTAAAAAACAGCAGCATGGACAAGTTGGGCTGAAGGGCCTGTTTCCATGCTGTAAACCTTGATGATTCTATAACTTCTCTGCCATTTCCCTATATTCCATTATAAATTCTCCTGTCTGTGCCTGTATCCTTGCTAATATTTTCCTTTATATAAACCTACACAAGCTTTACAGACAATTTGTAGTCTATGTTCATATTCTACTTTTCTTTATTGGTTTCCTGATTCTGCTTTGCTCATTTCTAAAATATTCCCAATCCTCAGGCCTACTTCTTTTTGTCAACTTTCTATGCCTCTTCCTTTGATTTAACACAATAGAACATAGAACATAGAACACTACAGCACAAACAGGCCCTTCGGCCCACAAGTTGTGCCAAACACATCAAAACCTACCCAGCCATAGACCTATCTATAACCCCCAATCCCATTGGATCCCATATACTCATCCAGAAGTCTTTTAAAAGACCCCAGCGAGTTCGCCTCGACCACCACCGACGGCAGCCGATTCCATTCACTCACCACCCTCTGAGTGAAAAACTTTCCCCTAGCATCCCCTCTGTACTTGCTTCCCTGTACCTTAAATCTGTGCCCTCTCGTCGCGACCATTTCAGCCCTGGGAAATAGTCTCTGAGAGTCCACCCTATCTATTCCTCTCAACATCTTGTAAACCTCTATCAGGTCGCCTCTCAACCTTCGTCTCTCCAGGGAGAACAGTCCCAGCTCCCTCAACCTGTCTCCATAAGGCATGCCTCCCAATCCAGGCAACATCCTTGTAAATCTCCTCTGCACCCTTTCAATAGCTTCCACGTCCTTCCTATAGTGATGCGACCAGAACTGCGCACAGTACTCCAAGTGTGGTCTGACAAGGGTCCTATAAAGCTGCAGCATTACCTCCTGAACTCAATCCCTCGATGAATGAAGGCCAGTACACCATAAGCTTTCTTAACCACATCCTCCACCTGGGAGGCCGATTTGAGAGTCTTATGGACCCGGACCCCAAGATCCCTCTGCTCTGAAAGTAGGCAGTCAAGTGGATAAAGTTGTTAAGAAGGCTTATGGAGTCTTAGCTTTTATTGGTAGGGGGATTGAATTTAGGAGCTGCAGCATCATGTTGCAACTGTACAAAACTCTAGTGCGGCCGCACTTGGAGTATTGTGTGCAGTTCTGGTCCCCCATTATAAGAAAGATGTGGAGGCATTGGAGAGGGTACAGAGGAGGTTTACCAGGATGTTGCCTGGTATGGAGGGCAGGTCCTATGAAGAGAGGTTGAAGGATTTGAGGTTGTTTTCGTTAGAAAGGAGGCGGCTAAGGGGGGATCTTATTGAAGCAATATAAGATGATTAGAGGTTTAGATAGGGGGACAGTGATAGCCTTTTTCCTAGGATGGAGAAAGCTAGCACGAGGGGACACAGCTTTAAATTAAGGGGTATGAGTTATAGGACGGATATCAGAGGTAGGTTCTTACTCAAAGAGTGATTAGGGAGTGGAATGCCCTGCCTGCAGCTGTTGTAGATGCGCCAAGTTGGTGGCGTTAAGAAGTTAATTGATAATATGGAAGAGAGGGAATGGTTTAGTTTGGGAGGGGCATTGCTTTTTATTTTGGTCGGCACAACATCGAAGGCCGAAGGGCCTTTTCTGTGCTGTAATGTTCTATGTTCTAGGTTCTCCACACAGCTAAGACTCCTACCTTTGATAGTGTACTCATTCATCCCGTTGGATCTGCCAAAATGGACCACAACACATTTATCCGCGTTGAAGTCCATCTGCCACTTCTCCGCCCAGTCTTGCATCCTGTCGATGTCATGCTGCAACTTCTGACATCCCTCCAGACCATCCACAACACCACCGACCTTCGTGTCATCGGCGAACTTACTCACCCATCCCTCCACTTCCTCATCCAGGTCATTTATGAAAATGACAAACAGCAAGGGTCCTAGAACAGATCCCTGGGGCACTCCACTGGTGACCGACCTCCATGCAGAAAAAGAGCCATCCACAACCACCCTCTGCCTTCTGCAGGCAAGCCAGTTCTGGATCCACAAGGCCAAAGCCCCTTGGATCCCATGGCCTCTCACCTTCTCAAGAAGTCTTGCATGTGGGACCTTGTCAAATGCCTTGCTGAAGTCCATGTACACCACGTCCACTGCTCTTCCTTCGTCAATGTGTTCAGTCACATTTTCGAAGAACT
>JAGIQG010000036.1:18767100-19203721 GCA_024679065.1 Sphyrna mokarran
TTTCAGGATGTCCGGGACGCGTCCAGAGACATCCCGAATCCCAGCTCCAGGGAGACATACCACCATCCGCGACTCCCGTCTGCGTCCACAAAAACGCCTGTCCGCCCCCCTCACTAGAGAGTCCCCTATAAGCACTGCCTTTTTGCTCTGTTTTTTTTAGGTTTTTGTTTTTGTTCAGCTCCAGGGAGCTGGCCACCGCTGCCTCCCTTGGATGAGCTGTCCCCCACAGTAGTACTCAGGCAGGAGCACTTATTTTGAAGGGGGACATCCACCGGTGTACTTTCCATCACCTGAGGTTTCCCCTTCCTAATAGTTACCCATGTGCCTTCTCCCCTTTGCCCTGGGGTGACTACTTGTCTGTAGCTCCTATTAATAATCTCCTCATTCTCCCTAATGAGTCGAAGGTCCTCAAGCTGCATTTTCAGTTCTTTTACCTGGTCCCGTAGGGATTGCAGCTCCACACAGCGATCACAGGTATGGACATCTGGGAGACCAGGAGCCTCCAAGACCTCCCACATGTTACACTGACAACAACATGCTGGCCTCACACCCATGCTTGCCCCTTTTTAGTAACCCAGAGAAAAAAAAAGTAAGAAAGATTAAAACTTACCTTGCCTCCCCTTTTTGCTTAGGCTCTGTGAGCCAAGGACCTTACAGCTCACACAAAAACAAACTTACCTGCTCCTTCTCAGAGCTCTCTTCTCTCTCTCTTTTTAGGTTAGAGGAGGAGGGGGGGTTGGGATACTCTACTTGTGTAGAGTATCGGGATTCCACACCACTCCAATTTATAGTGAGGTTGGAAAAAAACTACACTACCCAAGGTGCTTTGCAACACCTTCCGGGTTTACAAGTTTAAAAAGTTTAAAAAGTCGAATTCCCGAGGTGAGTAACTTTTAAAGGTTGAAAAAAAAACTACACTACCCAAGGTGCTTTGCAACACCTTGGAGCAATGTCGAACTTCCTTTGATTACTTTTCTTGCTGGCTTTTTGTGCCTTAAAAGAACATATATTATAAACCGTAGCAGGGATTTTCCAGCCCCTCACCTCCGCAAGGGGTTTTCCTGCAATGGATGTGGGTTGCCATTAGTTACTGGCAGGATCTGCTGGTCTCACCAAAGTCAAGGACTGTTTGTGCTGGTTGCCAAATACTTCACCGGGGAGTTGTCTTCAGTGGGACTCCCTGATTGTGTGTCTGGTGAGCATCACAAATGGTTAGTAACTTCAGCAGGATAGAAGATTGCATCAGCTGGAATGGCCAGAAATTGGTGGCACAGTGGGGAGTACTGCTGCCTAACAACCCCAGGGATCTGGGTTCAATTCCAGCCTTGGACGACTGCGTGGAGTTTGAACACTCTACCTCTGTCTGTGTGGGTTACCTCTGGGTGCTCCAGTTTCCTCTAACAGTTCAAAGGTGTGTGAATTAAATTGATTGGCCATGCTAAATTGCCCCTTAGTGTCACAGGGTTAGCAGGGTAAATATATGAGGTTAAAGGGATGGGGCCGTTAGGGGAGAGGGGGCTGTTGTCGGTGCAGGCTCGATTGGCTAAATGGCCTCTTTCTCCACCGTAGCCATTCTATGAAAATCTCACCCCATGTATCTGGCTTTTAAATACTAGCCATTGTCTGACTACTGTTGTACCTTTCAGTGTGTTTTTATGTTTATTGTATTTTAGGCGGTTACTAAAAAAAACAACATAAGAATATATGTAAGAACTGGGAGCAGGAGTAATTCAGTCCCTTGAGCCTGCTCCGTCATTCAATATGATTATGGCTGATTTAATTTCCACCACATCTCCACCTTCTGCCCCTTGCCCATGACCCTTCATCCTGCTCCTAATCTAAAACCTATACTGAAAACCTGAAACATAAATTAGGATAGTGATTGAGAGGCGATTTCTCCAAATTTATTCAGAGGAATTTTTTGTGTCAACATGTAGAAGAATGGAGCTGGTCAAAGTGTAGCAGTGGGGAGCATTCAAAAAGGAAATGGGGAGAGTACAGATTCAATATGTTCCCTACAGAGAGAAATGAAGGAGCAATAAGTTCAGGGAATCCTAGATGTTAGGACAATTTAGGACTGGATAAGGAAGGAAAAAAAGGCTTATAACAAGTACAAAGTGAGCCATTCAGCCCTAGAGGAATATAGAAAGTGCAAGAGAGAACTTAAGAAAGCAAATAGAAGAGCAAAATAAGGGCACAAAAACAAAATTGCAAAACAAGATTAGGGAGAAATAAGACAAAATCCTACCAGTATTGGAATGACCAAAGCAGGTCTGAAAACAGGGAAAATGATGGTAGGTTCCTACATAACCTAACTTATCGCATCCTACATCTTCTTCATCCCACAACCATTAGTCATTTTTAAGATGTAGACGGTGGCAATATGAACACCTTATTTTCTTTCACTTCTAGCCTTTATCCTTTCAATATCAAATAACTGCTACTTGGACAAGCAATAAAGAAGGAATATGAAGTAAGGGTAGCATATTAATGAAGAAGAAACACTATCCTGATCTCACACTTGCACCACCAGCTGAACATAGATACTGACTGTGGTCATTCTTTAATACTGAGGAGGGATGCATATGGTGAGTCAGAGTCTCATAATCAGTGCAGAGACTGAAATAAATTGTGCAAATGTCAGATTCCTGGAGGACACAGTCACACAACAGGTTCTGTTGCAGATGATTCAGATATGGCTGATAGGCATCAGATTGGCGCATAGCAAGCATAGCCATAGAGATTTGCAGCATGGAAACACGCTCTTCAACCCAACTTGTCCATGTCGCCCTTTTTTTTAAACCCTTAAACTAATCCCAATTGCCTGCATTTGACCCATATCTCTCTATATCAAACTTACCCACATAACTGTTTAAATGCTTTTTAAAAGACAAAACTGTACCACCTCTACTACAACCTTTGGCAGCTTGCTCCAGACACTCACCACTCCCTGTGTGAATAAGTTGCCCCTCTGGACCCTTTTGTATCTCTCCCCTCTCACCTTAAACCTACGGCCTCTAGTTTTAGACTCTTCTTCCTTTGGGAAAAGATATTGATTACATAGCTAATCTATGCCCCACATTATTTTATAGACCTCTATAAGATCCCCCTCAGCCTTCTACGATCCAGAGAAAAAAGTCCCAATCTATCCAGCCTCTCCTTATAACTCAAACCATCAAGTCCCAGATTTATTAGGATTTATTTATCCTAATAAATCTTTTCTGCACTCTTTCTATAATAGGGTGACCAGAACTGTATACAGTATTCCAACTGTGGCCTTACCAACTTCAACAAGACATCAAAACTCCTGTATTCAATGTTCTGAATGCCTTCTTCACCACTTTGTCCACTTGTGATTCCACTTTCAAGAAGCTACGATCATGTACCTTACATCTCTTTGTTCTGTAACTCTCTCCAACACTCTACTATTAACTGAGTAAGTCCTGCCCTGGTTCAATCTATCAAAATGTATCACCTTGCATTTAGATAAATTAATCTCCACCTGCCATTCATCAGCACACCAGCCCAATTGATGAAGATCCCATTGCAATCAGAGATAACTTCCTCACTGTCCATTATGCCACCAATCTTGGTGTCATCTGCAAACTTACTAACCATGCCTCCTATATTCTCATCCATTAATATAAATTAATACAATCATTAATCATTAATACAAATAACAAATAACAGTGGACCCAGCACTGATCCCTGATGCACACCGCTAGTCATAGGCCTCCAGTTTAAAAAACAATCCTCTAAAACCTCAGTCAAGAAGCCAATTTTGAGTACATTTAGCTACCTCATCCTAGATGCCATGAGATTTAACCTTATGCAACAATCTACCGTGTGGTACCTTGTCAAAGTCCACGTAGACAACATCAACTGCCCTGCTCTCATTCTTGGTTACCTCTTCAAAAAACTAAATCAAGTTTGTGAGACATGATTTTCACTCACAAAGCCATGCTGACTGCCCCTAATCAGTCCTTGTGTCTCTTAATACCTGTAGATTCTGTCTCTCGAAATACCTTCCAACAACTTATCCACCATAGATGTGAGGCTCACTGGCCTGCAGCTCCCAGGCTTTTCCCTCCAGCCCTTTTGAAACAATAACACAACATTTGCCACCCTCCAATCTTCAGGCACCTTACTTGTGACTATCGCTAAGGAACCTGCAATTTCCTTCCTAGCCTCCCACAATGTTCTGGGATAGACTTCATCAGGTCCTGGGGATTTATCTACCTTGATGCATTTCAAGACTTCCAGCACCCCTTTCTCTGTAACATGTACATTCACCAAGACATCAGCATCCCAAGTTCCCTAACATCCATGCTTTTCTCAACAGTAAATACTGATGAGAAATATTCATTTAGGATCTCATCCAGCTCTTGTGGATCCGCACATAGATGACCTTGTTGACCCTTAAGATGCCCTACTCTCTCCCATTTTACTCTTTTGCCCTTTATGTATTTGCAGAAAATCTTTGGATTTTCCTTTGCCTTATCTGCCAAAACAATCTTGTGTGCCCTTTTTGCCCTCCTGATTTCTCTCTTAACTCTACTCGTACACTCTCTATACTCTTACCGGACATCCTTTTCCCTTCCCACAGACTCCCCCAATTAATTTTGAAAGTTCCTTCCTGATACCATCAAAATTGACCTTGCCCCAACTTAGAATTTCAATTCTGGGCCAGACTATCATTCTCCATAGCTATCTTAAAACTAATAGAATTATGGTCACTGGTCCCAAAGTGATCCCTCACTAACACTTCTGTCATCTGCCCTTCCTTATTTTCCAAGAGGAGGTCAAGATTTGCCCCTCTCTAATCGGGTCATCTACATACTGAATGAGAAATTCTTCCTGAATACACTCAACAAATTTCTCTCCAACTAATACTATGGCTGTCCCAGTTAATACTGGGAAATTTTAAATCCCCAACTATTACCACCCTATTTTTCTTGGAGCTATCTGTAATGTCCTTACATATTTGCTCCTCGGTTTCCCGCCGACTATTGGGGATCTATAATACAAGCCTATCAAAGGGATTTCCCCCTTCTTATTTCTCAATTCTACTCATATAGACTCAGTGGGTGAACCCTCGAATATATCCCCTCTCAGTACTGCTGTGATGTTTCTCCTAATCAAAAGTGCAACTCCCCCTCCTTTCTTACCTCCTATTCTCTTTCCTATAGCATCCATACCTTGGAACATCGAGTTGCCAGTCCTGTCCCTTAGCCATGTTTCAGTAATTGCTACAATATCCCACTCCATATCCTGAGTTCATCTGCCTTACCAGTCAGGCCTCTTGCATTGAAATAAAGTGGGAAGTGTATTGTAAATGGCAGAACCTTTAGAAGCATCTGGACTTCCCTTGTTCTCCATCTTGCTTTTGCCTGATCTGTCTGGTACTCGGATTACTGTCACTGCCTTTACTACTTAATGCGCTCTCTTTAACTTCAGAGGGTCTGATGCCACAGTCAAGAAACATGGGGAATCTGGCTCCAGCTTAGTGCAAGATTTTGCACAGAGCTGAAAATAGCTGGAAGCTATTGAAAGAGTGCAGAGGAGATTTACAAGGATGTTGTCTGGATTGGGTGGCGTGCCTATGAGGATAGGTTGAGAGAGCTCTGTTTTTTCTCCCTGGAGAGACGAAGGATGAGAGGCGATCTGATGGAGGTTTATAAAATATTGAGATATAGATAGGGGGTGGATTCTCAGAGGCTATTTCCCAGGGCGGAAGTGGTCACTATGAGAGGACACAGGTTTAAGGTGGTGGGGAGTAGGTACAGAGGAGATGTCAGGGGTAAGTTTTTCACGCAGAGGGTGATGAGTGAGTGGAATCGGCTGCCACCTGTGGTGGTGAAGGCGAACTCGCCGGGATCTTTTAAGAGACTTCTGGATGAGTAAATGGGATTAAATGGAATTGAAGGTTATAGATAGGCCTGGTAGGTAGGGATATAAACTTGTGGGCCGAAGGTCCTGTTTGTGCTGTAGTGTTCTATGTTCTCTAAGTCATGGCCAACTCAAGAAACGTTTGATAACTCAATGATGAAATAGTGTCTGATAACTAATGTCTCAGCGTTTTTTACAGTGGAACCAAAAACCCTCTCATCCAGTGCTGCTGTGGGAATCCAGGCTAAAGGCAAAAAATCTCACCTCATTGTGAGGCCAACCACCGTGTTTGCTGAGACTGTTACTGCTGTAGCTGCAGATACCAGTGTTAAAAGGGACTTTACAGAACTTTCATAGCAGCCTAACAATCTTTACTTCAGCTGATTATAAGGATTGTGAAAGATTGGGGGTGCTGCGGATAGTGAGTATAAAAGCTGGCAAATTATGTTGCAGCTGTATAGAACTTCAGTTAGGCCACATTTGGAATATTGCGTTCAGTTCTGGTAGTCACCAGAAGGATATGGAGGCTTTGGAGAGGATACGGAAAGAGTTTACCAGGAGGTTGTCTGGTTTGTACAGTATTTGCTATGAGAAGAGATTGGACAAACTTGGTTTGTTTTCACTTGAACATCAGAGGCTGAGGGGTAATCTGATAGGAGTTTCTAAAATTATAAGAATTATGGATAGAATGGAAAGAACATAGAGTCAAAGATCTTTTTCCAGGGTAGAATTGTCAATTTCATGGGGACATAAGTTAAGGCAAAAGGTGGAAAATTTAGAAGTGACACAGAGGGTGTTAAGTGTCTGGAACATGCTGCCAGAGGAGGTGGTAGTAGCAGAGACAGTAGCAACGTTTAAGAGGCATCTTGACAGACACATGAATAGGCACAGAATAGTGTGATTTGGATCGCGTAGAGGCAAAAGTCCTTCAGTTTAGAAAGATGTGTGTAAGAGCAGGCTTGGTGGTCTAAAAAAACGTCCCTCTGATATCTGAGTTAAACCTTGCCCCTCTCACCTTAAGCCTGTGACCCCTTTGTGAGTGTCACCTCCGACTTGGGAGAAAGCTTCCCACTGTTCACCCTATCTATACCCTTCATAATTTTGTACACCTCTATTAGGTCTCCCCTCATTCTCCATCTTCCCAGGCAGAACAACCCCAGTTTACCCAATCTGTCCTCATAGCTAAGACTCTCCATACCAGGCAACATCCTGGTAAAACTCTCTACACTCTCTCCAAAGCCTCCACGTCCTTCTGGTAATGTGGTGACCAGAACTAAACACAGCATTCCAAATGTGGCCTAACCAGCATTCTAAACACCTGCAACTTCAGACTCCAGTTTTTATACTCTATACCTCATCATATAAAGGCAAGCATGCCACATGCCTTCTTCACCACCTTCTCCACCTGTGCTGCCACCTTCAAGGATTTGTGGACTTGAACACGTAGGTCTCTCTCTGTTTCTATACTCTTGATGGTTCTGCCATTTATTGTATTATATTTATAGAGGCTCCTCTATACTAGTTCTACCAAAATGCATCACTTCGCATTTATCTGGATTAAATTCCATCTGCCATTTCTCCAAATGGTTTTATTAAGTAGGCTTCATGATCAGCACAGGCTTGGACGTCAAAGGGCCTGTTCCTGTACTATACTTTTCTTTGTTCTCTGGTGCCAAGTTTTGGTCAATGTGCAGACCATCATGAATTGGAGCATCCCACTACAGTGCTCCTCCATCATACAAATGATCTGCTCCATGCTGTTTTGGACAATAGTACAGCTCTTGTGTTGGCCACCAGTGGTTTGATCGCTGAATGGAGTTGCATTAGGTGTTAAAAAGATCATGGGTTAGTAAACACCCTATGGTTTGATGTGCTGCTCGAGCATTGAAGCAATAGCTGATTGGCACAGATTAAAAACATGATGACATTTGGCAGGACAAGTAGCATTCGTCAGCATAGTTGCATACCAACTGCACACTCAGTGAATGACTATGCTCAGCATTTAGATGCAGCATTCATAAACTTATGCAGATTCAGTCAATGACACTGTCACTGTGGGAAAAAAATGAAATTCCCTCTCATGGCATAACGTCAAAGAACGGTGCTTGTAAAGAAGGAGGCCAATTAATCCATCTCTGAAATAGAGAGTGAGCTATCCCTTTCTCCTGCCTAAATTCTCACTTTACGTTTACACAGATAATTATCTATTTCAATTCGATTAAACCAGTTGCCACGCACACACTCAGGAAATGCATTCCAGATCCTAATCATTCATTGCATAAGTATTTAAGTGAATTTCTAACAAGGATTTATATTAACTTCCTTGTCATCTCTCTTGACACAGCAGTGGGTGTGAACCAGGCAATATTACTGATGTTGACTGCTCCAGCTAGAAGGATCTTGAGTACTAGGTGAGGTAAAGGTACCTGCCAGGCAGGTATCACAGGAATAAACAAGGATGAACAACATTTGTATGGAATATTGGATGTTTCACAGAATTATAAAAATTTTACAGCATTGAAAGAGGCCATTTGGCCCATCATGTCCACATCAGCTCTTCCAATTAGCAATTCACTTAGTGCCTTTCTCCTGCCTTCTGCCCATAACCCTGTACATTCTTTTCAGATAACAATCTAATTCTTTTTCCAAATGCTTCAGTTGAACCAGCCTCCGTCACACTTAGACAGTGCTGAACACTTGCTGTGTGAAAAAGATTTTCCACATGCCACATTTGCTTATTTTACATTGCTGTCCTCTTGTTCTCATCCTTTTGTGAGTGGGAACAGTTTCTCCCTATCTATTCTGTCTCTCCTTATCTACTCAGGCCTCTCATGGTTTTGAATACTTCCATCAAATCGCCTCTCAACCTTTTCTCCAGCTCACAGGGGAGGTGGAGAAGGTTGTGAAGAAAGCATATGGTATGTTAGCCTTTATAGGAAGGGGTATAGAGTACAAGAGCTGGCCTTTAATGTTGCAGTTGTATAAAATGTTAGTTAGACCTCATTTGGAATACTTCATCCAGTTCTGGTCATCTTACTACCGGAAGGACATGGAGACTCTGGAGAGAGTGCAGAGGAGGTTTACCAGGATGCTGCCTGGTATGGAAGGTCTGAGTTACGAGGAGAGGTTAGGCAAATTGGGACTGTTTTCCTTAGAAAGACGTAGACTTAGAGGAGATCTAATAGAGGTGTACAAGATTATGAGGGGTATAGATAGAGTAAACAGGGTTAAGCTTTTTCCTAGGATGGACTCAAATAGCACGAGGGGTCACGGGCTTAGGGTGAGGGGGGTAAGGTATAATTTGGATGCTAGAGGGAGTTTTTTCACACAGAGGGTGGTGGGAGTATGGAATGCGCTGCCAAGTAAGTGGTGGAGGCAGGTACTCTGGAGTTATTTAAGAAATACTTAGATGGGCACATGAACAGAATGGGAATGGAGGGGTATGGAAAACTGATTTAAAATAGGGATCATGAGCCTTGGGAGTCCCTGGGAAGTGTGTAAATAAACGATGATATTGATGTACTTGTTTTTATCCTACAGGTGCTTTGGTCCGCCTTGTTGTCTAACGTGGGGCATACACGCGATGGGTCGTGAGAGGGCTGCTCTTGGATTTTTTTTGAATTATTCTAGTGCTTCACGTTGTTAGTGTACTGTTGACCTGGACCATTTGATGGACAACACGACAGCTCAGTGACTATCACTGTGCTGTGCAGATACATGGATTTGGGCCTGTGTTTGTTGGAGTTTCTGCATTCTCCTTGTGCTTGTGTGGGTTTTCTCCGGGTGCTCCGGTTTCCTCCCACATCCCAAAGATGTGCTCTTAGGCTAACTGGCAAAACAAAAACTGACAAAACAAGGTAGTCCTGCGGGGACCCCAGGATCTAGTAGTAGGGACGGGCTGGTTACAGATACGAGGAAAAAGAATAAACATCAAGGCACAAAGGCCATCTCAAAGGAGGATTCCCAGAAAACCAAGGGAGGGTTAAAAGCTGTGATGGAGAGGGCAGATGAGGGGGAACAGAATGCCGCAGAGAACAGCAGGAAAGCAGGAAGTGAGATATTGGTGGGGGATGGGATGGTTAAAGGGATCGATAGGCGTTTCTGTGGGCAAAAGAGAGACGCCAGGATGGTAGTCTGCCTCCCTGGAGCAGGGGTCCAGGATGTTTCAGAGAGGGTAGAGGGAATTTTGAAGGGAGAAGGGTCTAAGGCAAATGTAATAGTTCATGTAGGACAGAAAGATGTAGGAAGAAAGCGTAGGGGGGACATACGTAGGCAGTTTAGGGAGTTGGGGGCTCAGCTGAAAGGTAGGGCCTCCAGGGTGGCGTTCTCTGGGCTGCTGCCTGTGCCCGGGACCGATAGGGTAAAAACTAATGAGACACTACAACTAAATGCATGGATGAGGGATTGGTGTAGCTCAGAAGGCTTCATATTCATTGATCATTGGGAAGTCTTCAGGAGGGAGGGTCATCTATTCAAGAGGGATAGGGAGCAGTTGACTGGGAGGGGAACACATATTTTAGCTGGGAGGATAGCTGGAGTGTTTCAGAAGTGTTTAAACTAATAGGGAGGGAGGGTGGGGAGAGAGAGGGAACTGGGAGTGGGAGAGAGAGGGATGATAGGGTAACATCAGAAGGTAGAAAGGAATATCCGAGAGCTGAGGGTCTTCAGTGCATGTGTTTTAATGCGAGGAGTGTGACTGGCAAAACAGATGAACTGAAGGCAATAATGTTCACGAGGAGTTTAGAAGTGGTGGCGGTGACCGAGACATGGTTGAAGGAGGGGCAAGACTGGCAATTGAATATTCCAGGATATAAGTGTTTAGGCATGACAGAGTTGGTGTGAGGAGAGGCGGGGGAGTGGCTTTATTAGTTAAGGACAACATCATAGCAGTGCAGAGGGAGGGAGGTATGGAGGATTTAGGAATTGAGTCTCTATGGGTGGAGTTGAGGAATAGGAAGGGAGTGGTTACTCTGTTGGGTGTTTACTACAGACCGCCCAATAGCCCACGGGCCATGGAAGAAGGGATACGCAGGGACATTTTAGATAAGTGTAGGAAAAATAGGGTAGTAGTAGTGGGAGATTTCAATTTCCCTGGAGTAGATTGGAGAGTGCCCAGAGCTGTAGGAGTGGACGGGGAGGAATTTGTACAGTGTGTTTTGGAAGGGTCCTTGGAGCAGTATGTGGATGGCCCGACTAGAGAGGGGGCTATACTAGATTTGGTTCTTGGGGAATGAGCCAGGCAGGTGGTTGACTTCGAGGTAGGAGAGCATGTGTCAAATAGTGATCACAACTCTGTCTGCTTTAGGATATTAATGGAAAAGGACGAGACCGGCCCAAAAGGGAAGGTATTTAACTGGGGGAGGGCTAGATACGGCCAGATTAGGCAAGATCTTAAAGATACCGACTGGGATAAGCTTTTCGAGGGCAGGTCGACGAGGTACACGTGGGAGTCTTTCAAGGGAAAACTAAATTCTCTGCAGGAAAGATACGTGCCGGCAAGGAGGAAGGATGGGAAAGGTAGGATTAGAGAACCGTGGCTTACCAGGGATATTGAGGACTTGATCAGGAAGAAGCGAAAGGCTTACATTAGATCTAGGCAACTGGGGACTGAGACAGCGCTGGAAGCTTATAGAGTGTGTAGACGGGATCTTAAAAGGGGTGTTAGAAAGGCAAAAAGGGGCCACGAAGTGGCTCTGGCAGGTAGGATTAAGGAAAATCCCAAGGCATTTTACACCTATGTAAGGAGCAAAAGGATGGTTAGAGGCAAGATTGGACCTCTCAGGGACAGAGGAGGGGATCTATGCTTAGAGCCTGAGGGAATGGGGGAGATCCTGAACGAGTACTTTGCGTCGGTATTCACGCAGGAGACTGGCCAGATGTCTGTTGCTGATTTTGACAAAGTTGAGGATCGGTTGAGGGAAATAAAGATTACGAGGAAAGAGGTGTTGGGGCTGTTAGGCAGCTTAAAGACATATAAAGCTCCGGGGCCTGATGCATTTACCCCAGGCTGCTAAGGGAGTTGAGGGAAGACCTAGTTGGGCCTCTGACGCAAATCTTTGTCTCTTCCTTGGACACAGGTGAGGTCCCAGAGGACTGGAGGATAGCAAATGTAGTACCGTTGTTTAAAAAAGGTCAGAGGGATCACCCAGGGAACTATAGGCCAGTGAGCTTGACTTCAGTTATAGGTAAGCTAATGGAGAGAATCCTCAGGGACAGGATGTATGAGCATCTGGAGCGCTGCGATCTGATCAGGGATACGCAGCATGGCTTCGTCAAGGGGAAGTCTTGTCTTACAAATCTAGTGGAATTTTTGAAGAAGTGACAAAAACAGTTGATGAAGGACATGCTGTTGATGTCGTCTACATGGATTTCAGTAAGGCGTTTGACAAGTTCCCTCATGGTAGGCTGATAGAGAAGGTGAAGGCGCATGGGATACAGGGCCGGGTATGTAGATGGGTCGAGAACTGGCTCGGGAGGAGGAGACAGAGGGTAGTAGTGGAAGGCTCTTTTTCCGGCTGGAAGCCTGTCACTAGTGGAGTGCCACACGGCTCAGTACTAGGTCCTCTTCTATTTGTGGTCTACATAAACGACTTGGAAGTAGGGGTAGGTGGTGAGATCAGCAAATTTGCTGATGACACCAAGATGCTTGGATTGGCGGGTACAGAAGAGCAGTGTCAGGCAATACAACAGGAAATAGACAGGTTGGTAGATTGGGCAGATAGATGGCAAATGGAATTTAATCCGGAAAAATGCGAGGTGATGCATTTTGGCCGGAAAAATGTAGAAGAGAGTTATAGGATAAAAGGTAAAACTATTCGGAGTATAGAGACGCAGAGAGACTTGGGGGTGCAGGTTCACAAGTCTCTGAAGGTGTCCTTACAGGTGGAGAAGGTGATAAAGAAAGCGTATAGTATGTTAGCTTTCATAGAAAAGGGTATAGAATACAAGAGTAGGAGTTTGATGTTGCAATTGTATAGAACGTTGGTTAGGCCTCACTTGGAATACTGCGTCCAGTTCTGGTCGCCATACTACCGGAAGGATGTGGAGTCCTTGGAGAGAGTGCAGAGGAGGTTTACCAGGATGCTGCTTGGTATGGAAGGACTGTCTTATGAGGAACGATTGAATAGACTGGGGTTGTTTTCCCTTGAAAGACGTCGGCTTAGAAGGGATCTAATAGAGGTGTATAAGATTATAAGGGGTATAGATAGAGTAAATGGTGGTAAACTTTTTCCACCTTCAGAAATGGATAGGACGAGGGGTCATGGCCTTAGGGTGATGGGGGGCTATGTATAAGACGAATATTAGAGGGCAGTTTTTCACACAAAGGGTAGTGGGGGTGTGGAATGCACTGCCGAGTAAGGTGGTGGGATCAGGCACGCTAGGGTTGTTTAAGGGTCTCTTGGACAGCCACATGAGCGGTCTGCAGATAGAGGGATATAGTAGGACTGTTTAACTATGACTTTTTTTTTTCCACAGGTAATTCGGTCCAACTTGACCAACAAGGAGCATGCATTTGGCAGGTGGTGCGAGGACAGCTCTTGGATGTTGATTCATGGGTTGCCTGGTGCTTCATGTCGTAAATGAGTGCTTTATCTGGACCATCTGAAGGGCACCATGACAGCTCAGGGACTATCGCTGTAGCTGTGCAGACACTTGGAATTGGGCCGGTGTCTGCGGGAGTTTGCGCGTTCTCCCCGTGGTTGCGTGGGTTTTCTCCGGGCGCTCCGGTTTCCTCCCACATCCCAAAAATTCGCTCTTAGGCTGATTGGGAAACAAATTGTCCCTATATTGAGATTCTTCCATATTAGGAATAACCTAAAATTAGAATAGGAAAATGGAATTGTTACTATAAAGTTATGACGGCGGCGCGGGCTCGTTGAGCTGAAGGGCCTGTTTCCCGTGCTGTGTTGCTCTAAAAAAAAAATTCTCCCTAAATTGTCTCAAATTTGGTTTTTAATCCATAGATCTATAAACACAGTCAGGGATCACGGGTAGAGGTGGGAACATCAGGGTGGCTCGTTGGCCGAAGGGCCTGTTTCCCCTGCTGTTTTGTTCTTTGTTCTTTGAGATGCCAGAGAGCTGGAGAATAGCCAATGTGGTTCAGCTATTTAAGGAGGGTTGTAGAGACAGGCCAGGCAACTACAGACCACTAAGTCTCACACTGCCATTCAGCCTATATAATGTGTTGCTGCACTATTCACCTCCAGGCAACTTTTGTCTTGTTGCAGCTCAACTACAAGGAGACCCAATCAAAGCAGCAATCACTGAGCGAAGAGGGTTGGTACTAGCAGCATTCACTTTCGGAGTTAAATTTATCTTCCAGAAATACGCAATCATCTTAAGAAAAAGTGCAAAAGCGTTTTACGCTTTTGAAAATCTTGTTATAAACATTTATAAAGGCAGCTTCTTTCCAATTCATGATGTCATAACTGCATACGCATAATATTAATTCTGGATCGCTTTCATTGCAACAAGTTAGTCTTGGATTCAGCAATATTTAATCTATAAATCTGTGGTTGCACCTACTGCAGAGCTGCGTCAATCATTTCAGTAAAACACAATAGTGAGGGTGTGAACATTTTCATTCTGAACTGTAAAACATCACTCATTGATGCTGGCCCATTCACAGAGTGCTCTGAACTATAAAACGCTCAATTATTAAAATGTGCTAAATGGGAACTATTTGAGACAATGAGTAAGGAACATGATATACAGTTTATCAGACAGACTTGAGATTTTTCTTCCTAATACATTGGTAACAATGTCGCAAATGTTAACATCAGTATAATTCAACACTATAATCATAAAGTACTAGAATTTTACCACTACTGAGCAATATGCATGATCTGCTGACCCATCAGAAACAGATAATAAGGTCATACAAACTAAATTCTAAAAGAATTCCTGAGCTTAGCTTCAAATAAATCCTCCCACAGTGTTTATAATGTGGGTCTGAGCCACAATCAGCCAAATGCAGTTACCTAAGTTGTCACAGATTTCCTGAAATTCTCATACTGCAGGAACCCAACCTGCAATAAGACTGCACCTATTTCTAAAAACAAGCTCAGACCTGTGCTAGCCTTGATGCTGCGGGGGGAATCTGGATGTCAGGGAGGAGATTGCAGCTGGTGATTATGTCCATTTTCTCTGTTACAGATTTCAAATCCTCTAAAATTAAGCGGATGCTGTGTGATGCATTGATGATTCCGTTCTGGGAGTTGCTCAGGTGACTGGTGGCTGTTCGGATCTCCTTGGTGGCATTCTCGTACATTTGCTTCACCGCCTGCTCCACGTCCTGGTAAAGGCGCCCGTTGCTCTCTCTCAGTTTCTGCTGCAGCAAGGTACTGAACCGCCCTTGGTGACGAATCTTCACAGCTGGCTTCTCCTCCACTGCGGTCAGGATGTCAGATTGCTCATCCCGAATCACTATCAGTGGTGGAAGGTCACGCTGAATGACCTGCTGGATATCTCGCACTGCTGCCATACAGTCTTCATCCTCATCATCAGTTTCTGAAGCTTCGCCAGGCACTCTGGTTCCGGTCTGTAAGATACCCACCTGTGATGAGGATGTGAGATACAGCTCCTCTTCAGAGTCCGTCTCAGATGCCTCTCCCTGAATAATGGTCTTGTATTCTGCAGAGGTCATACTTCTTGCTCACCTGAAGAACAGAACACATTGTTATTTTTATGCCCTCTGTATATTCTGCTCCCTCTATCATCAGTCAATGACTGAGAATATCAGAACTGATTAACACTGCTGCCTGACAGCAACAAGGATCTGAGTTTGGATCCTGACTCGGGTCACTGTCTGTGTGGAGTCTGCACGTTATCCCTGTGCCTGCATGGGTTTCCTCTGAGTGCTCCAGTTTCCTCCCACAGTCTGAAAGATGTGTTGGCCATGCTGAATTCTCCCTCAGTGTACCCAAACAGCTGTCACAGTGTGGCAATTAGGGGATTTTCACAGTAATTTCATTGCAGTGTTAATATAACCCTGCCTGTGATAATAAAAAACAAACTTAAACTTCCCTCAGTGAATGATGGAATTAGGCAGCCAGATCAGATAGTAAATTAGTTCAAGTGAGGGTAGGGACTGTTCCAGGGAGAGCAATCACCGCTTCAAAATAGTTAGATTTGGCATATGATGATCAGGATCAGCGTGATCTCCTGGACTTATGGAGTGGAATCTGGAGAAAGATTCCCAAGGCCATGCTTGCCTAAACTACTCCGAGTTTGAATTGTGTCTTGTTTCTCGGGCGATCACACGGTTTGGGCAGGATGCAGGGTGTCAGGTGGTGACAAGAAAGGAATGTGTGGGATAAGCTGACTGGACCACAGTTGAGACAGGTATAATTTTGTCTCTTAGAAAGCATTTGGACAGTTACGTGGGTAAGATGGGTGCAGAGGAATATGGGCCAATTATGGGCAATTGGGGGACTAGCTAGGCGGCATGGACAAGTTGTGTTGAAGGGCTTGTTTCCACACTGTAAATGTCTATGACTTGCTCCCTTGCCACCTGTCATGGTTTAGCGTAAATACAGCCCATCAATGAAGGCAGTAACTTATAACTTTGGGACTTTTCTGGCCAGGTAACAGGATGGTCTAGCTGACTCACTCAGGACAGGACACTCATTCCCTACACTACTGGGGAGAACATTGGTTGAATCAGCAAAACAGTTTTTACTCACCCCACGCTAGGTTCGTCAATCCAAACTCCCCTCCCCCCACTCCCATCTCTAATAATTTGATTTAGAGACAGAGGTTTACAGCATGGAAACAGGCCCTTTGGCCAACTTGTCCGTGCTGCCCTTTTTTTTTTAAAGCCATTAAGCTATTCCCAATTGCCCGCATTTGGCCCATATCCCGCTACACCTATCTTATCTATGTAACTTTCTAAATGCTTTTTAAAAGACAAAATTGTACCCGCCTCTACTATTATCTCTGGCAGCTTGTTCCAGACACTCACCAACCTCTGTGTGAAAAAATTGCCCCACTGGACACTTCTGTATTTCTTCCCTCTCATCTTAAACCCATGCCCTCTAGTTTTAGATTTCCCTACCTTAGGGAAAAAATGTTGAATTATCTAGCCAATCTGTGCCTCTCATTATTTTATAGATCTCTATAAGATCTCCCTCAGCCTCCTCGACTCCAGGGAATAACAGTCCAGAGTCTATCCAGTCCCTCCTTATAACTCAAACCATCAAGTCCCAGTAGCATCCTAGTAAATCTTTTCTGCACTCTTTCTAGTTTAATAATACCCTTTCTATAGTAGGATGACCAGAACTTTACACAGTATTCCAAGCCTTACTAATGTCTTGTACAACTTCCGCAAGGCACCTCAACTGCTGTATTTAATGCTCTGACCAATGAAACCAAGCGTGCTAAATGCCTTCTTCACTGCTCTAGTGACCTGTGACTCCACTTTCAAGGAGTTATGAACCTGTATCCCTAGATCTCTTTGTTCTATAACTCTCCCCAACGCCCTACCATTAACTGAGTAAGTCCTGTCCTAATTCGATCTATCAAAGTGCATCTTTTGATTTATTATTGCTACATATATTGTTACAGAACAAAGAACAATACAACACAGGAAACAGGCCCTTCGTCCCTCCAAGCCTGTGCCGCTCACTCGTCCAACGAGACCATTCGTTTGTATCCCTCCATTCCCAGTCTGTGACTATCCAGATAAGTCTTAAACGATCTCAACGTGTCCGCCTCCACCACCCTGCTTGGCAGTGCTTTCCAGGCCCCCACCACTCTCTGTGTAAAAACCGTCCCTCTGATATCTAAGTTAAACCTCGCCCACCCCCCCTCACCTCGAACCTGTGACCCCTCGTGATCATCACCTCCGACCTGGGAAAAAGCTTCCCACTGTTCACCCTATCCATACCCCTCAATTTTATATACCTCTATTAGGTCTCCCTTCATTCTCCATCTTTCCAGGGAGAACAACCCCAGTTAACCCAATCTCTCCTCATAGCTAAGACCCTCCATACCAGGCAACATCCTGGTAAACCGTCTTCTGCACTCTCTCCAAAGCCTCCATATCCTTCTGGTAGAGCGGCAACCAGAACTGGATGCAGTATTCCAAATGTGGCCTAACCAATGTTTTATACAGCTGTAACATCAGACTCCAGTTTTTATACTCTATATCCCTTCCTATAACGGTGAGCATGCCATATGCCTTCTTTACCACCTTCTCCACCTGTGCTGCCAACTTCAAGGATCTGTGGACTTGCACACCCAGGTCCTTTTGTATGTTTATACTCTTGATGGTTCTGCCATTTATTGTATAACTCCCCCCTACACTAATTTTACCAAAATGCATCACTTTGCATCTATCTGGATTAAATTCCACCTGCCATTTCTCCGCCCAATTTTCCAGCCTATCTATATCCTGCTGTATTGTCCGACAATGTTCATCGCTATCAGCAAGTCCAGCTATCTTTATGTCATCCACAAACTTACTCTTCACACCAGTTACATCTTCTTCCAAATCATTTATATATATCACAAATAGCAGAGGTCCCAGTATAGAGCCCTGCGGAACACCAGTGGTCACAGACCTCCAACTGGAAAGAGACCCTTTGACTGCTACTCTCTGCCTCCTGTGGCCAAGCCAGTTCTCTAACCATCTAGCCACCTCTCCTTGTATCTCATGAGATTTAACCTTTTGCATACAGTGCGAAGTATTGTTTCTCCCTCTCTAGACAAAGCAAACCATTCATAGAGTACACAGGGGAGAAGGAAAGGAGAAGGTGCAGAATGTAGTTTTTACAGTCATAGCTAGGATGTAGAGAAAGATCAACTTAATGTATAGAGGTCCATTCAGAAGTCTGATGGCAACAGAGAAGAAGCTGTTCTTGAATCGGTTGGTGCTTGATCTCAGACTTTTGTATCTTTTTCCCAATGGAAGAAGGTGGAAGAGAGAACATTTGGGTGCGTTGGGCTCCTTGATTATGCTGACTGCTTTTCTAAGGCAGTGGGAAGTGTAGACAGAGTCAATACATTAGAAGTTGGTTTGCATGATAGACTGGGCTATGTTCACAATCCTTTGTAGTTTTGTCATTTTTATGTTGGGAAAAAGTGAGGCTGTCCACTTGGGAAGGAAGAAAAAAAAAGCAGAACATAATTTCAATGGAGAGAGACTGCAGAATGCTGCAGTATAGAGGGATTTGGTTATATTTGCTTATACTTGTTGGTCAATTTCTCTCGGACAGAGAAAAGCAGATTTAGGTATCCTTGTACATGAATGACAAAATGTTAGTCTGCAAGTACAGCAAGTTATTGGGAAGGTAACTGGATGTTCATTAGGCTAATTCCTGGGATGAAGAGGTTATTTAAAGAAGGAGGTGAGGAGGAATTTCTTCTTTCAGAGGCTTATTAACCTCTGGAATTCTTCAATTTATGTTGCCTGCCTGGGGTCAATGTTAAGCACATCTCCTCATGACTACAAATGAACTTATAGACTAGGAGCTGGAGGTCGGTCACTAGTGGTGTGCCGCAGGGCTCGGTACTGGGACCTCTCCTATTTGTAATATATATAAATGACTTGGAAGAGGGAGTAAGTGGAGTGATCAGCAAGTTTGCAGACGATACAAAGATGGCTGGACTTGCAGATAGTGAGGAGCATTGTCAGGCAATACAGCAGGACATAGATAGGCTGGTAGCTTGAGCACATAGATGGCAGATGGAATTCAATCCTGATAAATGCGAGGTGATGCATTTCGGGAGAAAGAACGTAGCGGGGAGGTATATGATAAAGGGTAGACCTATTAAGAGTATAGAAAGGCAGAGGGACCTGGGGGTGCAGGTGCACAAGTCTCTGAAGGTGGCAGAGCAGGTGGAGAAGGTTGTGAAGAAAGCATATGATATGTTAGCCTTTATAGGAAGGGGTATAGAGTACAAGAGCTGGCCTTTAATGTTGCAGTTGTATAAAACTTTAGTTAGACCTCATTCGGAATACTGCGTCCAGTTCTGGTCGCCCTACTACCGGAAGGACGTGGAGACTCTGGAGATAGTGCAGAGGAGGTTTACCAGGATGCTGCCTGGTATGGAAGGTCTGAGTTACGAGGAGAGGTTAAGCAAATTGGGACTGTTTTCCTTAGAAAGACGTAGACTTAGAGGAGATCTAATAGAGGTGTACCAGATTATGAGGGGTATAGATAGAGTAAACAGGGTTAAGCTTTTTCCTAGGATGGACTCGAATAGCACGAGGGGTCACGGGCTTAGGGTGAGGGGGGTAAGGTATAATTTGGATACTAGAGGGAGTTTTTTCACACAGAGGGTGGTGGGGGTATGGAATGCACTGCCAAGTAGTGGAGGCAGGCACTCTGGAGTTATTTAAGAAATACTTAGATGGGCACATGAACAGAATGAGAATGGAGGGGTAAAGAAAACTGATTTAAAATAGGGATCATGAGCCTTGGGAGTCCCTGGCAAGTGTGTAAATAGATGATGATATTGATGTACTTGTTTTTATCCTACAGGTGCTTTGGTCCACTTTGTTGTCTAACAAGGGGCATACACGCAATGGGTCGTGAGAGGGCTGCTCTTGGATTTTGAGAGTATCCTAGTGCTTCATGTCGTTAGTGTACGCTTGACCTGGACCATTTGATGGGCAACACGACAGCTCAGTAACTATTGCTGTGCTGTGCAGATACATGGATTTGGTCCTGTGTCTGTGGGAGTTTGCGCATTCTCCCCGTGCTTGCGTGGGTTTTCTCCGGGTGCTGCGGTTTCCTCCCACATCCTAAAAATATGCTCTTAGGCTAATTGGCAAAACAAATTCTCCCTAAATTGTCTCAAATTTGGTTTCAATCCACAGATCTATAAACATAGACAGGGATCACAGGTAGAAGTGGGAACATTGGTGTGGCGCTGCGGGCTTGTTGGGTGGAAGGGCCTGTTTCCTGTGCTGTTTTGTTCTTTCTTCTTTGAGATGCCTAGTTGAAGAACGCTGTGGAGAAAAAAAGGAGTTTGACCCATGGTGCACTACCACTTTATGCTCAGAGGAGTGAGGGGGGGCAGGGTGTTGCTTATTTAGTAGGAAGAGGGGGGTCTGGGAAGACGGGCTGCTCAGTGACTTAGGAGGGGGGGTAAGGACAGGAGTTCTCATGTGCACGTCAGGAAGCTGTGCTGGGCAGAAGTGTCATATAGCAGCTTTGAGGGACTCAGATTGATAAGCAACACACAGTGTTCTTGGATTTGAGGAAATATTTTACCTGTTGAATGATACGAGGACAAATCTTTGATGTTTGCCATTCTTTTGGGCCTTCTCAGCCCTGTAGACACTCTGCACTTTGTTTCTCAATTCATACATTCCTTCTTTTCCCACAGATAATTATCTGAATAGAAAGGGGAAAAAGCAGGACAATGCTCATTTGGAGAGCCAGTGCAGACATGATGGGCTGAATAGCTCCTCCACACCTGTCACAGTCTCAGGATATGCGGTAGTTCATTTAGGATGGAGATTAGGAAACATTTTTTCACTCAAGAGGCAGTGTACCTTTAGAATTCTCCACCAAACAAAGATTTTAATAGGATCAAGAGGTATAGGAGAGAGTGGGAATTTGGCATTGAAACAGACACAGTAAAGTTTGACAACACCAATTTTAAATCCAACCGATTTATTTGATAGTAAATCAGTGAGCTTTCGGCCTTTGTGGCCTTCGTCACAATGAGGTGTTCTGGTCCAGAACACCTCATTCGCCTGACGAAGGCTACAAAGGCCGAAAGCCCGTGGATTTACTATCAAATAAATTGGTTGGATTTAAAATTGATGTTGTCAAACTTTACTGAGTTTACCCAGTCCAACGCCGGCATCTCTACATCACTGAAATGGACAAGCAGCCAGGATCATATTGAATAGTGGAGCAGGTTCGAAGAACTGAATGGCCTATTCCTGCTCCAAGTTTGTATGTGACATCTTTGTGACTCTCCAACACCACCCCCCCCATCCCACTACTGCCTCACCTTCAGCCAAAGTGTTCCTTTCTCTTTTGCAATTGTTGACTACTCTGGCTGAATTACAACAATGATTAAACTTCAAAAGCACCTCAATGAATCATTTTGGAACCAAAAGGTGCTATGAAAATGCATAAAAAATGTCCTATTTCTTTCACACAGCACAAAATGAAGCCAGTTGGTTCATCACATCAAGATCTAATCAATTAATTCCTTAATTTAAAAATAAATGGGAAATTCTGGCACAGTGGCACAGGAGTTAACACTGTTGCCTCACAGTACCAGGGACACAAGTTCAATTCTGGCTTGGAATTTGCCTGTTTGAAGTCTGCACATTCTCCCCATGTCTGCGTGGGTTTCCTCTGGGAGCTCTGGTTTTCTCCCACCGGTCTGAAGACGTGTTGGTTAGGGTGCAGTGGGCTGTGTTAAATTCTCCCTCAGTGTACCTGAACAGGCACCAGAGTGTGGCAACTAGGAGATTTTCACAGTAACTTCATTGCAATGTTAATGTAATACAAATAAATAAAACTTTAAACTTGAGACTCCTCACAGGGCCAGGCAGCAGCTTCAATGTTTGTACAGGTGGGAACAGGTTGGAAGGGCAGAATGGCCTCCTCCTGCTGCCCCGCGTGACGTCACAATTACCCAGCTTCCCATTGGTTCGTTGGGCTGTCAATCAGGGAATCTCAGCCCAATCACCGCTGGCAGTGGGTTGAGTCTCTCCGAGTAGCGGGAGCGTTTGCAGGCACTGCTGGGATCGCCGCCGCTCGGCCCTGAATTCCCGGTACTGACCAAAATAATTCACCACTTACTGTGACCAAACCACCTTTCACCCTCACTCACTCCGGGCTGCAAGATTCAGGCCGCCACCGCTCCCTGACACAGCCGCTCGGAAAGGTTTAGTCCGTGACAGGCCTCGCGCTGCGTCTCAAAACAAGGAGCCTGCTCACGTGATGGCCACAGCGCCGTCTCACAGATTGGCAGCGTCAGGAGGGTCCGGCTGTTCGCCAGCTACAGCTACCCCGGCAGGCCAGGAGGAAGCAGTACAGCTCAATGTTATAGCTCCCCCAGCAGGCCCGGAGGAAGCAGTACAGCTCAATGTTACAGCTCCCCCAGCAGGCCCGGAGGAAGCGATACAGCTCCCTCGGCAGGCCCGGAGGAAGTAGTACACCTCAATGTTACAGCTACCCCAGTAGGCCCGGAGGAAGCAATGCAGCTCAATGTTACAGCTCCCCCAGCAGGCCCGGAGGGAGCAATACAGCTCAAATGTTACAGCGCCCTCAGCAGGCCTGGAGGAAACAGTACACCTCAATGTTACTTACAGCTCCCCCAGCAGGCCCGGAAGAAGCAATACACCTCAATGTTACAGCTACCCCAGCAGGCCCGGAGGAAGCATTAGTGATGGTGCACTGTCCCCTGGCGGTGTGGAAGGTGCAGTGATGGTAAATGTCTCCTGGAGGTTGGGTACAGCATTGATAACATTGGCCAGGTATTAACGAACATCTTGTGCCGAGTTCCAAACGTCTGATTTAGTTATGAGAGAAAACTGGAGAAATTTGAGACTTTTGCTTCTTTAGGGGAAGGGCAGAGCAGTATGGGAAGCTAAATCATTACATTATTCCTTACAGTTAATTGCATGGTTCAGACAGCTTCAGAATAGTTACAAGTGAAAATTAGGATGCATATCAGGACGTTCGCAACATGAGATTTCATTAACAGTTGGAATATTGTTCCAAACAGAATCATTGAAGCAAGTATGCTGGGAATTTCTGATGAATGTTGATTACTGCATTTTAGTGACAATTGGATTTTTCCAAATGCAAGAAACTAAAGTGAGTAAAATTACTTTCCTTATCGATAATTATTTTACAAGTTAAATAATTTATAAAATAATGGCAGGAGGATTGGTAACTAAGATATGGAAATAGAATCACTGGACTGGGCTGGGCAGATTCCCTGTTAAGACCCACATTCCGATTACTATCCTGAAATTGAGTATGGCTTCTCGGCCTTCTGGCTACGATTATGTGTAGCATCGACATGCTGCGCTTAGTTGAAGTCATTAGGTTACATTTCAGCTTCATTTGAAGCAATTTTTAAAAGTGGCATCTCAGCCTTTTGCCTAAGATGCAAATAAGATCAAGCCTTGGAGAAGGAGCAATGCCTGCTCCAATCAGCTTGGATCATGTAGATCAAGCCCAAGACAGGAGGTAAGAGCCGTGGCTTGTCAGCTTGGATCAGGAATGTCTCAACTTGCTGGAACTCTGAATTGGACTTGGTTGGATTGAACTAGAATAAAAACTTTGACTATGTAATGCTCTGTTTGTGAACCCAACTTGCCACTGACCCGATGAAGGGGCAGCACTCCAAAAGCTTGTGCTTGCAAATAAACCAGTTGGATTTTAACTTGGTGTTGTGAGACTTCTTACTGGTAATTAGAGTTTACAGATTTACAGTTATCGGCAAAAAAGGGCAGAAGTGACACGAGGGAAAAGAAATTCCACCGCTTGATGTTCCTATGCAGAATGTTGAAGACTGGTGAAAACAGATTCAGTAATGAATTTGAAAGGCAATTGGATGATTTGATTTGATTTATTATTGTCACATGTATTGGGATACAGTGGTAAGTATTGTTTCTTGCACACTGTACAGACAAGCGTGCTGTTCATAGAGTGAAAGGGGAGAAGGAAAGAAGAGGATGCAGAATGTAGTGTTACAGTCATAGCAAGGTTGTGGAGAAAGATCAACTTAGATACATTCAAAAATCTAATCCCAGCAAGGAAGAAGCTGTCCTTGAGCCGGTTGGTATGTGACCTGAGACTTATGTATCATTTTCCTGATGGAAGAAGGTGGAAGTGAGAATGTCTGGGATGCATTGGGTCTTGATTATGCTGGTTGTTTTGCCGAGCCAGCAGAAAGTGTAGCGGGGGCGCCACGATGGCACAGTGGGTTAGCACTTCTGCATCACAGTGCCAGGAACCTGGGTTTGATTCCCGGCTTGGGTGACTGTCTGTGCAGAGTTTGCATGTTAGAACATAGAACATTACAGCACAGAACAGGCCCTTCGGCCTTCGATGTTGCGCCGACCAATATAAAAAGCAATGCCCCTCCAAACTAAACCATTCCCTTCTCTTCCATATACTTATCAACTAACCTCTAAAACGCCACCAAACTTGGCGCATCTACAACTGCTGCAGGCAGGGCATTCCACTCCCGAACCACCCCTTGGGTAAAGAACCTGCCTCTGATATCCGTCCTATAACTATCACCCCTTAATTTAAAGCTGTGTCCCCTCGGGCTAGCTTTCTCCATCCTAGGAAAAAGGCTATCACTGTCCACCCTATCTAAACCTCTAATCATCTTATATGTTTCGATCAGGTCCCCTCTTAGCTCCTCCTTTCTAACGAAAACAACCTCAAATCCCTCAGCCTCTCCTCATAAGACCTGCCCTCCATACCAGGCAACATCCTGGTAAACCTCCTCTGTACCCTCTCCAATGCCTCCACATCTTTCTTATAATGTGGGGACCAGACCTGCACACAATACTCCAAGTGCGGCCGCACTAGAGTTTTGTACAGTTGCAACATGACGTTGCGGCTCCGAAATTCAATCCCTCTACCAATAAAAGCCATGACTCCATATGCCTTCCTAACAACCTTCTCGACCTGACTGCCTACTTTCAGGGATCTATGCACATACACACCAAGATCCCTCCGTTCATCTAGACTGCTAAGAATCCTACCATTTGCCCTATACTCTACACATTTATTATTTCTGCCATAGTGCAATACCTCACACTTTTCCACATTAAACTCCATTTGCCACCTCTCGGCCCAGCTCTGCAACTTGTCCAAGTCCCTCTGCAAACTATAACACCCCTCTTCACAATCTACCACTCCACCGACTTTAGTGTCATCTGCAAATTTACTAATCCATCCTTCAATACCCTCATCCAGATCATTTATAAAAATTACAAACAGCAGGGCCCCAAAACAGACCCCTGAGGTACACCACTTGTCACCGAACTCCAAGATGAATATCTCCCATCAACCACCACCCTCTGTCTTCTACCTGCTAGCCAATTCCTAACCCAATTAGCTAAATCACCCTCTATCCCCTACATCTGCATTTTCTGCAGAAGTCTTCCATGGGCCACCTTATCAAACGCCTTACTAAAGTCCATATATACCACATCAACCGCCTCACCCCCATCCACCTCCTTAGTCACTTTTTCAAAAAACTCAATGAGGTTAGTAAGGCACGACCTACCCTTCACAAAACCCTGTTCTCCCTGTGTCTGTGTGGGTTTTGTCCGGATGCTCCGGTTTCCTCCATAGTCCAAAGATAGAACATAGAACATAGAACATTACAGCACAGAACAGGCCCTTCAGCCTTCGATGTTGTGCCGACCAAAATAAAAAGCAATGCCCCTCCAAACTAAACCATTCCCTTCTCTTCCATATATTTATCAATTAACCTCTTAAACGCCACCAAACTTGGCGCATCTACAACAGCTGCAGGCAGGGCATTCACTCCCTAATCACTCTTTGAGTAAAGAACCTACCTCTGATATCCGTCCTATAACTCATACCCCTTAATTTAAAGTTGTGTCCCCTCGTGCTAGCTTTCTCCATCCTAGGAAAAAGGCTATCACTGTCCAACCTATCTAAACCTCTAATCATCTTATATGTTTCGATCAGGTCCCCTCTTAGCTTCCTCCTTTCTAACGAAAACAACCTCAAATCCCTCAGCCTCTCCTCATAAGACCTGCCCTCCATACCAGCAACATCCTGGTAAACCTCCTCTGTACCCTCTCCAATGCCTCCACATCTTTCTTATAATGTGGGGACCAGAACTGCACACAATACTCCAAGTGCGGCCGCACTAGAGTTTTGTACAGTTGCAACATGATGCTGCGGCTCCTAAATTCAATCCTCCTACCAATAAAAGCTAAGACTCCATATGCCTTCTTAACAACTTTATCCACTTGACTGCCTACTTTCAGGGATCTATTGACACATACACCAAGATCCTTCTGTTCCTCAACACTATTAAGAGCCCTACCATTAGCCCTATACTCTAAACATTTATTGTTCCTGCCAAAGTGCATTACCTCACACTTTTCCACATTAAACTCCATTTGCCACCTCTCGGCCCAGCTCTGAAACTTGTCCAAGTCACTCTGTAAACTAAAACACCCCTCTTCACTATCTACCACACCACCAACTTTAGTATCATCTGCAAATTTACTGATCCCTCCCTCAATACCCTCATCCAGATCATTTATAAAAATTACAAACAGCAGGGGCCCAAAACAGACCCCTGAGGTACACCACTTGTCACCGAACTCCACGATGAATATCTCCCATCAACCACCACCCTCTGTCTTCTATCTGCCAGCCAATTCCTAATCCAATTAGCAAAATCACCCTCTATTCCACACATCTGCATTTTCTGTAGAAGTCTTCCATGGGCCACCTTATCAAACGCCTTACTAAAGTCCATATATACTACATCAACCGCCTTACCCCCATCCACCTCTTTGGGCACTTTCTCAAAAAACTCAATGAGGTTAGTAAGGCATGACCTACCCTTCACGAAACCATGCTGACTATCCCCAATCAATTCATTTCTCTCTAAATAACTATAAATCCTATCCCTAATAATTCTCTCAAATACCTTGCCCACCACAGAAGTAAGACTCACTGGCCTATAATTCCCAGGAAGGTCTCTCTTCCCCTTCTTAAACAATGGGACCACATTCGCCATCCTCCAGTCCTCCGGAACCACACCCGTAACCAACGAGGACCTGAAGATCAGAGCCAGAGGCTCTGCAATCTCCTCTCTTGCCTCCCAGAGAATCCTAAGGTAAATCCCGTCCGGCCCAGGGGACTTATCCAACTTCAAACCCTCGAGAATTTCTAACACATCCTCCCTATCTACTACAATACTCCCCAATTTGTAACCCTGTACCTCAGTGCTCTCCATAGCTACATTTCCAGCACTCTGCGTGAATAACGAAGAGAAATATTTATTCAGTGCCTCACCAATCTCTTCAGGCTCCACGCACAACTTCCCACTGCTGTCTATGACTGGCCCTAATCTTGTCCTAACCAATCTTCTATCTTAACATATCTAAAGAAAGCTTTAGGATTCTCCTTGATCCTATCAGCCAAAGTCTTCTCGTGTCCTCTCTTAGCTCTCCTCAACTCACTCTTTAGCTCCCTCCTGGCTAATCTATAGCTATCCATTGCAATAACTGAGCCTTCAAGCCTCATCCTGACATAAGCCTCCTTTTTCTTCTTAACCAGCAAATCAACTTTTTTCGTACACCAAGGCTCTCTTACTCGACCATTTCCTCCCTGCCTGACAGGAACATACTTATCAAGGACTCGCAGCAGCTGCTCCTTGAATAAGCACCACATTCCAGATGTTCCCAGTCCCTGTAGTTCCCTAGTCCAATCTACGCACCCTAATTCTCTCCTGATGGCCTCATAATTACACTTCCCCCAGCTATAACTACAGCCCCCAGCTTCATGCCTATCCCTGTCCATCACTAAGGTGAACGTAACCGAATTGTGGTCACTATCACCAAAATGTTCACTAACTTCCAAGCCTAACACCTGGTCTGGCTCATTGCCCAGCACCAAATCCAATGTAGCCTCACCTCTAGGTGGCCTATCTACATACTGAGTCAAAAAACCTTCCTGCACACTCTGTACGAAAACTGACCCCTCGAACGAGCTAGAGCTATAGCTATTCCAATCAATATTAGCAAAGTTAAAGTCCCCCATCACAATTACCCTACTACTTTCACTCCTAATCAGAATTGACTTTGCAATCCTTTCCTCAACCTCTCTAGAACTATTAGGATGTCTGTAAAAGACTCCCAACAGGGTGACCTCTCCTCTCCTGTTTCTAATCTCAGCCCATACTACCTCAACAGACAAGTCCTCATCAAACTTCTTTTCTATCACCGTGATACAGTCTTTGACCAATAATGCCACTCCTCCCCCCTTCTACCTCCTTCTCTACTCCGACTAAAGCATTTGTACCCCGGAACCTGCAACATCCATTCCTGTCCCTGCTCTAACCAAGTCTCTGAAATGGCCACAACATCGAAGTTCCAGGTACTGGTCCAAGCTGCAAGTTCCTCCCCCTTATTGCGAATACTCCTTGCATTAAAGTATACGCATCTCAAACCATGCCCCACCCCACCAGTACGCCGCTGTGTTTTACAACTCTCCTCTATAACCCCCTTACTCTCATCCCTCTCGGCACCCCAACTACTTAGGATCCCACCCCCCCCCGAATCAGTTTAAAGCCCCCATCATAGCCTTAGCAAATTTTCCCCCCAAGATATTAGTCCCCCTCTGGTTCAGGTGTAGACCATCTCTCTTGAAGAGGTCCCACCTATCCCAGAATGCGTCCCAATTGTTAAGGAACCTGAACCCCTCCCTCCTGCACCATCCACGCAGCCATGAGTTCAAACTATCCCTTTCTCTGTTCATCTCTAAACTATCCCTGGGCACAGGCAAGAGTCCAGAGATAACCACTCTGCCTGTTATGGACCTAAGCTTCCACCCTAACTCCATAAATTTCTGTTTAATATCCCCTTCCCTTGATGTGTGAGTTAGGTTGATTGGCCATGCTGAAATTGCCCCCTATTGTCCTGGGATGCGTGGGTTAGAAGGATTAATGGGTAAAATATGTAGGGATATGAAGTCTGGGTGGGATTGTGGTCGGTGCAGACTCGATGGGCCGAATGGCCTCTTTCTGTACTATAGGGCTTCTATGATTCTATGACTTCTATGATTAGCCGTGCTAAATTGCTCCTTAGTGTCAGTGGGTATGGGTGGGATTGTTGTTGGTGTTGTTGTTGATGGGCCTCCTTCTGCACTGTATTTTATAATTCTATGGAATCAATGCATGGGTCGTTGGTCTGAGGAATAGACTGGGCTTTGTTCACAATCCTTTGTAGTCTCTTGTAGTCTTGGACGGAGCAGGAGCCATCCGTAAAAGTTGGTGAGAGTCGTAATGGGCATGCCAAATTTCCTTAGCCTTCTGAAAAAGTAGAGGCATCAGCGTCATTGTGGAGGGAGCAGGGCAGGTTATGAAGAAAATGTGTGGAGCAAGAGGGAAAGAGCAGAGAAATGGGTCTTTTGGATAACAAAGAGCCAGCACAGAAACAGCATTTTTCTGTGTTTACCATTCTACTGTTCAAAAAATACTGTCCCTTCTTCACTGCTCACACATACTTATCTGCTTCTTATTGCATCCCACCTCATTCCAGCAACATTGCTCATTTCCTCATGAACCTACTTACACTATCTGTTTTCATAGCTTCAACTGGAAAAACCTCCATGTATTCCATAATACAGCTTTGAGCAGATACGCCTGACTTAATCATAACCCTATAATTTTCAGTAAATGTCTGTTTGGTATATAATCTTGTGTTTATATTCATTTAAACTGTTCAGGTGACGCTCCAATCAGAGTTGTTGATACTTTGATGTAACTTTGCTTTGAATGGGATGTCAAAGCTTGTATTGATCTACTTTTTTAAACAAGCTGCTGGAAATGCTGAGCAGTTTCAGGCAGCCTCTGTGCTGTGCTGAGAAATTTCCTGTATCTGCAGTGTTCTGCTTTCCATGGAGTTACAGATTCCATGGCACTATTAGAAGCAGAGCAGGAAGTATTTTCTTGGTGCTCTGACCAACATTCTTTCCACAACCAATGCCACTAAAAATAGATGAATCAGTTATTCATCACTGTGTTATTTGTGAGAACGGACTGTCTGTCAAATTCAGCTATCACTTGTTTTGGACCTGCTTTCTTCAATCTAGTCATTGGAAACTCAGATAAGGAAATGTGTCCACACCATGTTTGGCTACAAGACCATATTCTGATGTTGGGAAAAGTCCAACCACTTTGGCATGACTTGCACATGTGAGAAATGTGGCCAGTTGCTGTGAAGTTGTATTTGTGAACCTGAGCACCTACTGTTCCACATGTGGTCACTGAATCTGTCCTTTAAGTAACTGAAAATGGCCATTTGGTTCTTGAAGCTGCTGAGTTCAACCATTCAATTATATCACGGCTGAACTGTATCTTAACTCCGTCTGTCTGCCACGATGCTACATTCATCAATGTCCTTACTTCATGAAAACCTGGGGAGCCAGTGGCATTGACCTATTAATCCAGCACTCGGGGTAATACTCTGTGACCTAGCAGGGAGGTTCGTTTGTGCTATTGGAAGGAGTTTAAACTAATTTGGCAGGGGGTTGGGATACAGAGTGGAAGTACAACAGGGGGTGATGCACAGCCAAATGCAGAAGAAAAATGGAGCCAGGTTGGAAAACAGAACGGTGCAGTGATTAGCACTGCTACCTCACAACACCAGGGACCCAGGTTTGATTCCCGGCTTCGGTCACTGTCTGTGTGGAGTCAACAGGTTCTTCCCACATCTGCATGGATTCTTCCCTTGCAGAAAGACATGCTGCTTGGAGGCATCGGCCGTGCTAAATTCTCAACAAAAAAAGAACAAACCAGCACGGGAAACAGGCCCTTTGGCCCTACTCCCTCAGTGTAACCAAGCAGGCGCCGGAGTGTGGCGACTAGGGGGATTGTCACAGTAACTTCATTGCAGTGTTAATGTTACTTGTGACCTTAATAAATAAACTTCTCTGTAAAAACTTTTTTTTAAAATTCAAGGCACAAGGGAATGTGGCAAAGCTGCATGACATTTCTCTTAATGTAAGGAGTCTTGTAGGTTAAAGGCAGATTAATTGTGGGTGTTGATTACAACATGGGAATGTGTTATCACTGTGTCACTCTGCCTCCAATCTGGCTTGGTTTTTCTTCTATATTTGATTCTGCATCGCTCTTTATTGTACCTCTGCTCTGTATTGCAATCTCAGAGACATGGTTGGGGGTGAGGGATGTAGAGCTGGTGTCCCACAGGGCTCAGAGTGGAGCCCCTGCTGCTTGTTTATTTTATATTTTAACGATTTGGACTAGAACGTGAGGGGAACATTTGAGAAATTTGCACCGAAGTTGGCCATGTAGTGGAGAGAATGGAGGAAAGCTGTAAACTGCAAAATGGCATAGATGGACTAGTGGAATTGGAGAGAAAGTAGCAAATGGAGTTCACCTCTAATGAGCGTGAGGTAATGCATTTAGGGAGTTCAAACAATGCTCAACAAACGGGAACATACTGAGAGAGTTAGATGGCATGAAAGATGTTGGTGTGCAAGCGCATAGGTCCCTAAAGGTAGCAGTACAGATGGATAAGGTGTAAAGAAAGCATAAGGAATGCTGTTCTTCATTGAAGACGCACAGAATGTAAAAGTAAGGATATAATGTTTGAATTGTATAAGGCGCTGGTGAAGCCACAATGTTTTATTTATTTATTGGTATTACAAGTAGGCTTACATTAACACTGCAATGAAGTTGTGAAAATCCCCTAGTTGCCACCCAACCTTTCAGACTGTGGAAGGAAACTGGAGCACTTGGAGGAAGTCAGACATGGGGAGAATGTGCAGACTCCACGCAGACAGTCATCCAAGCTGGGTATCGGCTGTGAAGCAGCAGTGCTAACCATTGTGTTCAGTTCTGGTCATCACATTACAGGAAGGGTGTAATTTCTCTAGAGAGAGCACAGCAAGGATTTATTAGAATATTGCCAGGGCCAGGGAATTGTAGCCATGGGGAGGGATTGAAGAAGTTGGAGTTGTTTTCCTTGCAACAGAGAAGGGTATCATGTTTGAGATAGACAAAGTTGAGAGAGATAGTGATAGTGTAGACAGCAAAACCTGTTTCACTTGCAGAAAGTTCAAAAACCAAAGATCATAGATTCAAGCGATGTGGCAGAAAGATTAGAGGAGACTGATGCAGAAGGTGAAGTCGCGTGGGATCAGAGGTGAGCTGGCACGATGGATACAAAACAAGTTTGATCAAAGAAGACAGAGGGTAGCAGTGGAAGGATGTGTTTCTGAATGGAGGGCTGTGACAACTGATGTTCCTCAGGGATCAGCGCTGGGACCTTTGCTGTTTGTAATATATATATAAACGATTTGGAGGAAAATGTAACTGGATTGATTAGTAAGTTTGTGGACGACATAAAGATTGGTGGATTTGCGGATAGCGTTGAGGACCATCAGAGGATACAGCAGGATACAGATCAGTTGGAGACTTGGGCGGAGAGATGGCAGATGGAGTTTAATCTGGACAAATTGAGGTAATGCATTTTGGAAGGTCTGATACAGATAGGAAATATACAGTAAATGGCAGAACCCTTAAGAATATTTTTAGGTAAAGGGATCTGGGTGTACAGGTACACAGGTCACTGAAAGTGACAATGCAGGTGGAAAATGTAGACAAGAACCTCTATGATTCTATCATGACCATGAAACCATTGTCAATGTCATAAAAGCCCATCTGGTTCACTAATGTCTTTTAGGGAAAGAAATTTCCCATCCTTACCCAGCTTACATGTCACTCCAGATCCACAGGTGATTTACACTTAAATGCTCTCTCAAATGGCCAAACAAGCCCTCACTTCAGGGGCATTTAGGGAGGGGCAATAAAAAAACCTAATCCAACAGTTTTTTTGTGGGGACAGAGTTCAGATTTCTGCTACCCTGTGTGTGAGCAAATGCTCCATGACATTTCCCCTAACAGAACGTTGCAATACAGAAGGAGGCCATTCAGTCCATTGTGACTAACTTGGCTCTTTGGTGCTGGAACTAATATATTGTAACATGTATAATTAATTTGAAGGAGAATGTAAGGTGGTCTGATTGGTAAATTTGCGGATGTCACAAAGATTGGATCTTTACTTTAGAAAGGCATCAGGTATCAGTACAGGCTTGGTGGGCCAAAGGTCTTGTCCCTGTGCTGTAATGTTGTTTTGTTCCATCTATCCAATTAATTCGATTCTCCCCTGTAATTTTCATTTCCTTCTGAGTGGTTATTCTGTTCTCTTTTGCAGGTTATTATTAAATCTGCTTCCATCACTCTTTCAGGAAGTGCTTTCCTGGTCACTTACAACGATTTCTCTGATTGATGTGCCTCCTCTTCCTGGATATAAATTCTCTAAATTTCTCTCTTGCAATTATTCATTATTTATCAAATCTCGTCTTAAACTTTGCCCCTAAATCAGTAATTCAAAAGCAATTCAAATATGACAGATTATAAAATCCCTTCAGTGCAGAGAGAGGGCATTTGTTTGGCCCATTGAGTCTGCACCAACTCTCTGAAAGAGCTTCTTACCCAAGCCCCCTCCTCTGTCCCATCCCTGTAACCCTGCACATTTAGCATTGCCAAACCACTCAACTTACACATCTCTGGCCTGTGTTAAGAAATTTGAGCACCTGGAGGAAGCCCACGCAGACATGGAGAGAACATGCAAACTCCACACAGTCACCCAAGGCCGGAATCGAACCCAGCTCCCTAGCCCTGTGAAGCAACTGTGCTAACCACTGTGTCATCATGCTACAATGTCAGAAATCTGAAAAAAAAAGATGTTGGAAAAACGCAACAGCTCTGGCAGCATTTGTGGACACAGTAAGACTGACTGACTGGTAGGGGGATTGAATTTCGGAGCCGCAAAGTCATGTTGCAACTGTACAAAACTCTAGTGCGGCCGCACTTGGAGTATTGTGTGCAGTTCTGGTCCCGCATTATAAGAAAGATGTGGAGGCATTGGAGAGGGTACAGAGGAGGTTTACCAGGATGTTGCCTGGTATGGAGGGCAGGTCTTATGAAGAGAGGCTGAGGGATTTGAGGTTGTTTTCGTTAGAAAGGAGGCGGCTAAGAGGGGACCTAATCGAAACATATAAGATGATTAGAGGTTTAGATAGGGTGGACAGTGATAGCCTTTTTCCTAGGATGGAGAAAGCTAGCACGAGGGGACACAGCTTTAAATTAAGGGGTGATAGTTATAGGACGGATATCAGAGGCAGGTTCTTTACCCAGAGGGTTTTGGGAGTGGAATGCCCTGCCTGCAGCAGTTGTAGATGCGCCAAGTTTGGTGGCGTTTAAGAGGTTAGTTGATAAGTATATGGAAGAGAAGGGAATGGTTTAGTTTGGAGGGGCATTGCTTTTTATGTTGGTCGGCGCAACATCGAAGGCTGAAGGGCCTGTTCTGTGCTGTAATGTTCTATGTTCTATGACTCTCCATTCACCTGACAAAGAGGGGAACCTCGAAAACTTGTGAGTTTACTATCAAATAAATTGGTTGGACTTAAACCTAATGTTGTCAGACTTCTTACTGTGTTTACCCCAATCCAACGCCGGCATCTCCACAGCATTTGTGGAGACAGGAACAACATCATGCTACAATGTCAGAAATCTGAAAAAAAAAGATGTTGGAAAAACGCAACAGCCCTGGCAGCATTTGTGGACACAGTAAGACTGACTGACTGGTAGGGGGATTGAATTTCGGAGCCGCAAAGTCATGTTGCAACTGTACAAAACTCTAGTGCGGCCGCACTTGGAGTATTGTGTGCAGTTCTGGTCCCCACATTATAAGAAAGATGTGGAGGCATTGGAGAGGGTACAGAGGAGGTTTACCAGGATGTTGCCTGGTATGGAGGGCAGGTCTTATGAAGAGAGGCTGAGGGATTTGAGGTTGTTTTCGTTAGAAAGGAGGCGGCTAAGAGGGGACCTAATCGAAACACTGACCTTTCAAACCACTGACCTTTCTTCACAATACATTGGAATTTGTCATTCTCATATGTTTTCTTGAGGAATGAAAGCTCCTCTGGAAATGCACAATATTCTATTAATCAGACACATTAAAGAGACACCACAAGTAATATGTGAATCAACAACTATATTAAATATAAATATAAACCAGCTGGTATTTTAGAACCAGACCCATCATTTCAAATTATTCCAAAACATCAAAGAAGGATCAGGCAAATAGACACATATAGTAGAACAAAGAACAATACAGCACAGGAACAGGCCCTTCAGCCCTCCAAGCCTGCACCGATCATGTGTTTCTAACTAGACCATTTGTATCTCTCTATTCCCAGTCTGTTCATGTGGCTATCTAAATAAAGTCTTAAATGATCCTAGTATGTCTGCCTCAGTCACCTTGCTTGGTAGTGCATTTCAGGCCCCCACACCCTCTGCGTGTAAAAAAAACATCCCCCCCATATCGTACTGAACCTTGCCCCCCACCCCTTACCTTGAACTTGTGACCCCTTGTGTTTGTCATTTCCAATCTGGGAAAGAGCTTCCAACTGTTCATCCTATTTATGCCCTTCATAATTTTATAAACTTCTATTAGGTCACTCCTCAACCTTTGTCTTTCCAGGGAGAACAACCCTAGTTTACTCAATCTCACTTCATAGCTAATACCCTCCATACCAGGCAACATCCTGGTAAATCTTTTCTGTACTCTCTCCAAAGTCTCCACGTCTTTCTGGTAATGTGGCGACCAGAACTGGATGCAGTATTCCAAATGCTGTTCCTTCATCAGGAAAGTTCCACTCACCTGAGGAAGGAACAGCATTCTGAAAGCTTGTGGCATTTCCTATCAAATAAACCTGTTGGACTTTAACCTGGTGTTGTGTTCTTTCTATGGCCAAGCTAGTTCTGCTAGTTCTCCTTTGATCCTGAGAGATTTAACCTTTTGCACCAATCTGCCATGAGGGATCTTGTCAAATGCTTTACTAAAATCCACGTAGATGACATCCATGGTCCTTCCCTAGTCAATTATTTTTGTCACCTCCTCAAAAAAGCTCAACCAAATTTGTGAGGCATGACCTCCCTCATACAAAACAGTCTATCACTAATGAGACTATTCAATTCTAAATATATATAGATCCTATCTCTAAGAATCTTCTCCAACAATTTCCCTACAACAACGTCAAGTTCACTGGCCTATCTGGGTTATCCTTGCTACCCTTCTTAAATAACGGACCACATTTGCTATCCTCCAATCCTCTGGGACTTCATCTGTTGTTCAATAAAGAAACAAAGGTTTCTACTAGAGGCCCAGCAATTTCATCTCTTATCGCTCTCAGTAATCTAGGACAGATGCCATCTGCCTCTGGGGATTTGACTTCCCTAATGCTTCCTAAAACACCTAACACCCTTGTAATTGCGATTTGTTCTAATGGGTCTACACATCCCTCTGAGACACTACCAATTAACATGTCCTTTCCCTTGGTGAATGCTGATACAAAATTTTCGTTTAGGATCTCCCTACTTCCTTGGGTTATAAGCATAATTCCCCTCATTTGTTCTTGAGAGGTCCAACTCTTTTTCTGACAACCCTCTTGTTCCTAAAATGCCTTGGGATTCTCCTTAATCCTTGTCTGCCAAGGACATTTTGTGACACCTTTTTGCCCTTCTAATTCCCTGTTTGAGTTCTTTTTTACCCTCTCTATATTCCTCCATTGCTTCATATGTTTTTAGCTGCCTGAACCTTATGTATGCCTCTTTTTTTCTTTTTGATTAGACCACAATTTCACTGGTTATCCACGACTCTCGAATCCTACCTTTCCTATCCTTCCTTTTTACAGGCACGTGCCTGTCCTGCAGCCTCATCAACTGCTCCTTAAAAGACTCCCACGTGCCAGATGTGGATTCACCCTCGAACAGCCTTTCCCAATCAATAGCCACCAATTCCTGCCTAATCCGGCTGTAGTTAGGCTTCTCCCAATTTAGCGCCTTACCCATAGGACAACACTCATCCTTTTCCATGACTGTTCAAAAGTTCAGTAAGAATTTAGCAACACCAATTTTAAATCCAACCAATTTATTTGATAGTAAAATTGCGAGCTTTCAACACTCTTGTGTCTTCGTCAGGCAAATGCATTTTGCCTGACAAAGACACAAGAGTGTTGAAAGCTCGCAATTTTACTATCAAATAAATCGGTTGGATTTAAAATTGGTGTTGCTAAATTCTTACTGCGCTCTTACCACCCCAGTCCAACGCCGGCATCTTTACATCATGTTCAAAAGTTTACAGGATTGTGGTCACTGTTTGCCACATGTTCCCCCACTGAAATTTTGGCGACCTGACTGGGCTCATTCCTGAGTTCTAGGTCTAGTATAGCCCCCTCTCTAGTTGGACTATCAACGTATTGTTCCAAAAAACCTTCCTGGACGCATTTTACAAATTCCTCCCTCTTTACTCAAAGAGTGATTAGGGAGTGGAATGCCCTGCCTGCAGCTGTTGTAGATGCGCCAAGTTTGGTGGCGTTTAAGAGGTTAGTGGATAAGTATATGGATGAGAAGGGAATGGTTTAGTTAGGAGGGGCATTGCTTTTTATTTTGGTCGGCACAACATCGAAGGCCGAAGGGCCTGTTCTGTGCTGTATTGTTCTATGTTCTATGTTCTATGTGTGGATCCCCAGCCCTAAGGGATTTCCAGTCTATATGAAGGAAATTAAAGTCTCCCACTACAACACCTGTCCAGAATCTCCTTACACATCCATTCCTCAACTTCCTGTAATATACCCCAGCATAGTGACTGCACTCTTCCTGTTTCTGTGCTCTACCCACAGTGTCTCGTTATATGATTCTTCCAAATTGTCCACCCTCTGTACCACTGTAATATGCTCCCTAACCAGTATTGCTACTCCCCCACCTCTTCTAGCCCCTCCTCTGTCTTGCCTAAAACACTTACACCCCAGAATATTCAGCTGCCAGTCTTGTCCTTTTAACCAAGTCTCTGGTACTGCAACCACATCCAAGTTCCACGTATGCATTAAGGTTCTAAGTTCATCTATTTTGCCCATTATGCTTCTTGCATTGAAGCAGACCTCCAGACCCACTGAGTTCATCCTCCCCCAGACTGCTGTTCCTCTCAGGTAACCTTGTCCTGGCTCAAGGTTAGATCAAGATCCAAGTTGCTGAGTGAACAGCCAGGGACCTGGTGCGAACACAGTTGAAACTGTCTCTTCTGGTTTGGGAAGCAGATTAGAGTGTTTTTCACTGAAACACTGTGTGAATATATGGTGCAGAGATGAAATGACAATTTAATTGTGCATGCATGAAATGATTTGGACTCATTTGCAGTCAGCTCAGATTAGCATTAATGTGACTATTTAACTTACAAATACCATATTTGTATTTGGTATTTGGAGGTACTGTGGACAAATGGAAGTGGAACGGCTGGGAGGGAGTTGCTTATCTGACCTTGCTGCTGAAGCATGTAGCAGTGAGCTCTGTGGACCTAACCCACGAGTGGCTGAGATTATCACTGGCTGAAAAGAGGAAATGTGCCTTCTTCCTGGATACTGTCATCTTCCAAAATAATGACCACAGCAAACTCGCTGCATAAGGATTTGGCACAGGATGTGAAGTTATTGCACTCAATCAGCCCCACAGTGTCTGTCCTTGCCCTTTGAAAGTGTCTTCTGTTATCAGTGTAGGAAACATTTCCAGAGAATGATGCCCCTCCTCAGGAAATCACCCTCACTTTGTCCTTGAAGCCACCAACAGCAGTATTTTTGTAGACCATAGTCGAGGATGTGTGATATTTAGTTGAATGTCTCAAACAGTCTCTACCCCAAACCTATTTCACTCAACGGTTCTCGTGCATAAAACAGTTTTGCTGTCTGCAGTGAGAGTCAAAGTCTTGATCTGAAATCTGGTAACCTACGATGAGTAATGAGATTCTGAACAGGAACAAAGAACACAGCATGGGAAATAGGCCCTTCAGTGCAACGAGCCTGCACCGCCATTTTAACAGCGTGAGTTCCCACTTCCACCCATCGGCAGGCAGCTTCCTCGGGGATTTTGCTTTGACCAGTGGTGACCCATCCATTATTGTAATAGGGGCCCAATGATGGTCATTGGATGGGGCTTATGGTTAGTAATTGTCACTGGGCACCCATTCACACTGACAGTGGGAAACTGGTCTCTGTGATGGGAATTCAGGATTTGACCCAAATCACACAGTAGGCTAATAGTCACCCCTGTGTGAACAGGGCCAGTAGGATATTGCTGCGTTAGAGACCCAACACAGCCAGCCTATAGAACATCAAGATCTAGAAAGAAGAAAATTCACTCTCATGGTTCAAACTAGGTAAAATTTGCATTTTCCTTCCAGCCATCTTTGCCACAGCATCACTGGGCTCTCTCCTATTTCTCATCGACATGTTACCCATGACAACATCATCCGAAGACTTGGACAGTGATTTTCCCACCCAGCTGCACTAATATTTTATCGCAGCTTGCCAGAAGAACCGAGTCATGGCTATGTGTGAGAGTTCATGCCCCACTTGCATCTCCCAGTGCCAGATTTGGGAAGTGGGGATGGGGGTTTGGCACTGCTGGGTGGTATGGGTCCAGACTGCGCTGATTGTGGAGTTGTTTACTGTCAGTAGGGGGACGGCTGGAGATCTCAGCGGGGTGGGATAGGCTGGACCCAGGAAGATTGTGGGGGTGTTGGGGGGAGTGGGAATGTGGAGAACTGGCTTAGTGAGTGTTGTGGAGCTGGCCAGCAATGCGAGGCCACTGCGAATGTGCTGATCTTGCCACAGATTGGCGCATGCGTAGTAGCCTGCTCTATACACAGATTTCATGCCTCTCCAGTGGGAATAGGGCCTGCCCTGTGAAATATAATGACATTCATTCTGGTGGCACAGAGTGTGGGAAATTCTCCCATGAACTCCCACTGAAAAAAGCAAGTTGACACTGGAATGTTTTTTTGAGCATTCCGCAGTTATTGTTGGTTTTCAACAACATCTCTCTCAATTACTCCGTGGTTTCTAACCTGTCTGGATGTCTATCTGACATCCAGTTCTGAATGCATAGGCAATTCCTTCAAATTAATTATTGGGAAGCCTGAAGTCGTTGGCTGCTGCTTCAAACTCCATTCCCTCGTTCACCAACTCCATTCCTCTCCCTGGAATCTATTTTAGGTTAAACATGACTGTCTGCAAGTTCTTTGTCATTGATGAGCTTTCAATTATATATCATAATGTCTCTATTTCCACCTCCCATAACAACATTCAACTCCATCACAATAGCTGCTCTTCTGCTGAAACAGTCACCCACACCTTTGTTAAATTCTAGCCTTGACTTTTTCAGTGCATCCCATACTCTGCCAATTTTTGAGGTCATCCAAAGCTGTGCTACCCTAACTCAAGTGGATTCCTGTTCATCAATCACTCCTTGTGCTTACTGGCTTACATTGGCTTCCAATCAAGCACACTTCAATCTTAAAATTTTCATCTTTGTTTTCAAATCCCTCCATGTCATCACCCTTCCTTGTCTCCTGTATTTTCCATGATGTAGAGATGCCGACGTTGGATTGGGGTGGTAAGAACTCAGTAAGAATTTAGCAACACCAATTTTTAATCCAACCGATTTATTTGATAGTAAAATTGCGAGCTTTCAACACTCTTGTGTCTTCCTCAGGCAAATGCAGTGTTCTGGTCTGCAACAGCACACATCAGCACAGACAGTCAGAGATTGCTGATTAGAATGCGAATCCTTACATCTAACTTGCTATTCAAGTGTTAAAGTGGCTAACAATGTGTGTGAAGGGAATCCTGAGCATTGGTTACAGAATTGTGTATTTCCTCCAGACAGCACAGTGAGGTTTTTTGCTAACCCAGGCAAGTTACGGGGGTTACAGATAGTGTGTCATGAAGCCAAGATCCCTGTTAAGACCGTCCTCATGTGTGCGGATCTTGGCTATCAGTCTCTGCTCAGCAACTCTGCGCATTGGAGATCTCTACTGCCTCCCAAAGATACACAAGGCAAACATACCCGGCCGTCCCATCGTATCGGGCAATGGGACCCTGTGTGAGAACCTCTCCGGCTATATTGAGGGCATCCTGAAACCCATCGTACAAAGAACCCCCAGCTTTTGTCTTGACACTACAGACTTCCTACAGAAATTCAGCACACATGGAGCAGTAGAACCAGGGACACTCCTTGTCACAATGGATGTCTCGGTGCTCTACACCAACATCCCCCACGACAATGGTATTGCTGCAACTGCCTCAGTACTCAATGCCAACAACTGCCAGTTTCCGGATGCAATTTTACAACTCATCCGCTTCATCTTGGACCACAAGGTCTTCACCTTCAACAATCAGCTTTTCATCCAGACACACGGAACAGCCATGGGGACCAAATTTGCACCTCAGTATGCCAACATCTTCTTGCACAGGTTCAAACAAGACTTCTTCACCACACGAGATCTCCAACCAAGGTTATATACTAGATACATTGATGACATCTTTTTCCTTTGGACTCATGATGAACAATCATTGAAACAACTGTATGATGATATCAACAAGTTCCATCCCACCATCAGCCTCACCATGGACTATTCTCCAGAATCAGTTGCATTCTTGGACACACGCATCTCCATCAAGGACGGTCACCTCAGCACCTCACTGTACTGCAACCCGACAGACAACCTCACAATGCTCCACTTCTCCAGCTTCCACCCTAGACACGTTAAAGAAGCCATTCCCTATGGACAAGCCCTCCGTATACACAGAATTTGCTCAGATGAGGAGGATCGTGACAGACACCTCCAGACGCTGAAGGATGCCCTCGTGAGAACAGGATATGGCGCTCCACTCATCGATCGACAGTTCCGACGTGCCACAATGATAAACCGCACTGACCTCCTCAGAAGACGAACACGGGACACGGTGGACAGAGTACCCTTTGTTGTCCAGTACTTCCCCGGAGCGGAGAAGCTACGACATCTTCTCCGGAGTCTTCAACATATCATTGATGACGATGAACATCTCGCTAGGGCCATCCCCACCCCCCAACTTCTTGCTTTCAGACAACCGCACAACCTCAAACAGATCATTGTTCGCAGCAAACTACCCAACCTTCGGGAGAACAGTGACCACAATACCACACAACCCTGCCACAGCAACCTCTGCAAGACATGCCGGATCATAGACATGGACGACATCATCAAATGCGAGGATACCATTCACCAGGTACACGGTACATACTTTTGCAACTCGGCCAACGTTGTCTACCTAATACGTTGCAAGAAAGGATGTTCCGAAGCATGGTACATTGGGGAGACCATGCAGACACTACGACAGCGGATGAATGAGCATCGCTCAACAATCACCAGGCAAAACAGTTCCCTTCCTGTGGGCGAACACTTCAACAGTCATGGGCATTCGGCCTCCGACCTGCGGGTAAATGTTCTTCAAGGGGGCTTTCGTGATACACGACAGCGCAGAGTCGCTGAACAGAGACTGATAGCCAAGCTCCGCACACATGAGGACGGTCTTAACAGGGATCTTGTCTTCATGACACACTATCTGTAACCCCCGTAACTTGCCTGGGTTAGCAAAAAACCTCACTTACTGTGCTGTCTGGAGGAAATACACAATTCTGTAACCAATGCTCAGGATTCCATTCACATACATTGTTAGCCACTTTAACACTTGAATAGCAGGTGAGATGTAAGGATTCGCATTCTAATCAGCAATCTCTGACTGTCTGTGCTGATGTGCTATTGCAGACCAGAACACTGCATTTGCCTGAGGAAGACACAAGAGTGTTGAAAGCTCGCAATTTTACTATCAAATAAATCGGTTGGATTAAAAATTGGTGTTGCTAAATTCTTACTGAGTTCCTGTATTTTCCTTCAGCTCTTAAACTCTCTCACATATCAAGAGGTTTACAGCATGGAACCATGTAATTGTCTCAGTGCTTTTTAAAAGATAAAATTGTACCCCCTCTACTACTACCTCTGACAGCTTGTTCCATAGATTCACCACCTTCTATGTGAAACAATTGTCCCGCTGGACCCTTTTGTATCACCTTAAATCTATGCCGTCTAGTTTGAGACTCCACTACCTTTTTGAAAAACTATTGACTATCCAGCTGATTGATGCCCCACATTATTTCATAGCCTCCATAAAATCACCCGTAAGCCTCTGACATTCCAGGAAAAATGTCTCAGTCTATTTAGCCTCTCCTTATAATTCAACTGTCAAGTCCTGATAGCATCCTACTAAATCTTTTCTGCATTCTTTCTAGTTTAATAATATCCTTTCTATGATAGGGTGACCAGAACTGTACACAGTATTCCAAGTGTATTCTTACCACTGTCTTGCACAACTTCAACAAGATGTCCCAACTCTTGTATTTAGTGTTCTGACTACTGAAACCAAGCATGCTAAATGCCTTCTTCACCACTCTGCCCACCTGTGACTCCAGTTTCAAGGAGCTATGAACCTGTACTCCTAGATCTTTTTGATTTATAACTCTCCCCAACACCTTGCCATTAACTAAGTAAGTACAGGTTCAATCTGCCAAAATACATCACCTTGCATTTGTCTAAATTAAACTCCATCTGCCATTCATCAGCCCATTGAATCATTTGATCAAGATCCAGTGCAATCTTGCATAATCTTCTTCACTTGATATCATTCGCAAACTTACTAACCGTGCCTCCTAAATTCTCATGCAAATCATCAATATAAATGACAGATAACAATGAACCCAGCACAAATCCCTGAGGTTCACCGCTGGCAAAAGACTGGAATGAGTGGCAGCAACTGTGAGGAACTGGTTGAATAGTGAGCCTACGAGCAGCAAATGCGGGAGAGGAACAGGCTTTTAATATATGGGCTTTCCACAGGATCATTGCTGAATCACACATCTCCTGCTCTCCTGGGGCTGGAGCTCCCACTGAAGCTCCATCTTTTATGATGGCTTGTTGCACGTGGAATTTGATACCTCTGAAATAATCTGATATAAGGTTGGTAGTTAGAGTCATAGAGGTTTGCAGCACGGAAACAGGCCCTGCGGCCAACTTGTCCATGCCGCTTTTTCTTTTTTAAAACCTCTAAGCTAATCTCAATTGGAGGAGCAGTTCCCTCAGAAGTCATCATCTTCACTGACCTCCTTATACCCCTCACATTTTCACCAATCAATTTGGAGGACCACAGGTTACAGTTTGAATAAGTCAGCGCTAAGCCTATAAAATAATGAGGGGCACAGATCAGCTAGATAGTCCATATCTTTTCCCAAAGGTAGGGGAGTCTAAAACTAGAGGACATAGGTTTAAGGTGAGAGGGGAGCAATACAGAAGTGTCCAGAGGGGCAATTTTTTCACACAGAGGGTGGTGAGTGTCTAGAACAAGCTGCCAGAGATAGTGGTAGAGGTGGATGCAATTTTGTCTTTTAAAAAGCATTTAGATAGTTGCATAGTTACGATGGGTATACAGGGATATGGGTCAAATGTGGGCAATTGGGATTAGCTTAGGGGTTTTAAAAATGAAAAGGCGGCATGGACAAGTTGGCCGCAGGGCCTGTTTCCGTGCTGCAAACCTCTATGACTCTAACTACCAACCTTATATCAGATTATTTTAGAGGTATCAAATTCCACGTGCAACAAGTCATCATAGAAGATGGAGCTTCAGTGGGAGCTCCAGCCCCAGGAGAGCAGGAGATGTGTGATTCAGCAATGATCCTGTGGAAAGCCCATATATGAAAAGTTGAACCATTTCGGAAGTGAGGAATGAAACTGGTTTACAGCTGGGAACAATTAAGGTGTAAATTTCTGAAAAGTGCTTCTGGTCCACAAATAATTTTTATTGTCTGCATTTTCTGGCACCTGAATTCCAACGGCTTCTGGTCCATTTCCCATTTTGGGTCTGTTGCTTCCCCAAGAGGGTGGAGATATTGAGGGCGAAAGGAAACGCAGAGAATGCCAATCGAGATGAAGTAATGTGGGAGGCGGCTCATGGGGACAAAATACTGGAGCAGCTGTTCTCCTGGATGGCTCCTCAGCTCACACCAATTGTAAACTCAAAATTATCCAAAACTCTGCTGCCCTCCCGGGATCGGCTCGAGTCTCTAGGACCCTCAAAGCTGGAAAGAAAGATGAATCGGGGCATTAAAGTAGATGGTTTGTAATTTTCTTGGAACATTTCGCTTCACAAGATATTGCAAATGGGAAAAGATTGTTTTCTGAACTCTGGCGCCTGCTCAGGTACACTGAGGGAGAATTTAGCATGGCCAGTGTCTGACCAGCACGTCTTTCCGACTGTGGAAGGAAACCGGAGCACCATGCAGACACGTGGGAAATGTACAAACTGCACAGAGGCAGTGACCCAAGCTGGGAATTGAACCCTGGTGCTGTGAGGCAGCAGTGCTAACCACAGTGTCACCATGCCGCTAAAGGGAAATGTGGGAAAAGATTTTGCTTGATCTCCATTTTAAATGGGTAAACCTTTATTTCTAAACAGTTCTAGAATCTCCCACAAGAGGAAACATCCTCTCCACATCCGACCTGTCAATTTCCCTCAGGATCTTGTATGTTACATGTAATGAGGCTTTTTGCTCTCCCATTGGTGTGAGAAGATGGATGTGTTAGTCAATTAAGAGTGAGGGAAAATCATGTGATGAAACTTCCAGGAATACATTTAATCACAGTTGGCAACCCTAGTGCTCCAAATTCACACCAACTCTGATTCATTTGTTCTAACCTCCCCACCCCTGTCACCAAATCACTCCCCCCACACCTCCCCCACCAATGCACCCAGTGGTCATTGATCTATATTCCATGACCTGAAAATACTTCACTTTTAAAATTCTCATTATTGTTTTAATATCACTGCAAGACTTTCCCCTCCGTACCTCTGTAATCTCCTCCCTCCCACACCTCTCTGAGATAGCTGACATTCCTTAAATTCTCCTCTCATGAGTGTTTCTGATTTTAATTGTTCCACAGTGATTGCCATGGCTTCCGATTGCCTTTGTCCTGAAAAAAATTGTGGAAATCCCTATGTCTCTCCAGCTGTCTACCTCACCTTCGCCCTTTAAGACACACCTTAAAGCCTACCCCTTTGACCAAATTTTTGGTCACCCTACGTAGTTTCTGCTTACGTGGCTTAATGTCAGATTTTATCTGATAACATTTTTACATGGCCCATTGAATGTCATACAATAGTGCAGCATAAATTTGTTATCATTGGGCCAGAGAGAAGTCCCTTTGCTGTGCAAATCGATGTATTCCTCTCTTAAACTGATCTCACTCTATGCATTTTTCAGAAATCAGCCTTAGTGGCTGTGCTTTGGCGTGAACTAACATTTTCCACACATGACACAATGCTGAACTGTGCAAGTCTCGTGCCAGATGTGTCTAAGCTGACAGCTGGGAGAGCTGAGGACATGTGGATGTGAAGAGCTTAACAAGCATACCATGACATTAGATTCATCAGCCAGATAAATCTTTCAAACAAATACACACAACCACTGTTTACAGCTTGTGCAAATTGTGCTCAAACTATAGTTTAAAATATTTGGTACAAATTAAAGCTCTTTTATTACACACATTTCCTTTTCCATTTTTGTGCCTTTTTTTGCTGAGCATTAGAGCCTGAGAGAGAGAGGTTGCAGTTGGTGCCAACCACCAAGGCACAGGGTTGGACATAAGATGAGGGTTGAGGTTGTAAATGAGGGGATGAAGTGGGAGGCTGAGGTAAGGGAATGGATGTGGGCAAGACAAGGGGTTGGGTGACTTGATGGGATGGGGATTGGGGAATGAAGTGACTGGCTGGTGTTGTGTAGGGCGAGGTGAGGGGGTGTGGGTTGGGGGGTATGGGAGTAGAGTGTGGAGTCTGGGTCACTTTTATGGTTTAGTACCACAAAGTTAAATATGGTGCCTGTCTCAATATTCACTTTTGGATGTAAACCAGTAAATAAATAGCAGTCCAAATTATCATCGTGTTCTGCATTAGATTCTGATGACACGCTATGTTGATGTACCAAAGTTGTCAGAATCTTGGGCTTCGTTAATATACATGTAACAAACCAAAATCACAAGTTGCAATGGAAGGGTTGTTCAGTGGGAAACTTCTCCAATCACAAATTTTTAACTCCTCCTTGGCTGCTGACAGGCTTGGTACTGAGCTGGGGTTGGGTAAGTGGAGGCAACAGTGTGCTGGGGCACTTTGAGAAGAATCTGGCTGCAAAGTCAATGTGCAAGGTGGTCTGAAGTCCCATGTTGGTGGGAGAGATAGATGAGGATGCTTACTGTCATGTGTGTCCTTAAAAACCCCAACTTCTTCTTAAAATTCAATTCATTATTCTGCTAAACCTTGTATTTCTGAAATTTTGTCATCGGCCCTTGGATGCCTATCTTTGATTTGATTCATTATTGTCACATGTATTACCAGACAGTGAAAAATATCGTTCCTTGTGTCTATACAGACAAAGCATACCATTCATAGAGAAGGAAACAAGAGTGTGCAGAATGTAGTGTTACAGTCATAACTAGGATGTAGAGAAAGATCAACTTAATGCAAGGTAAGTCCATCCAAAAGTCTGATAGCAGCAGGGAAGATGCTGTTCTTCAGTTGGTTGGTACGTGACCTCAGACTTCTGTATCTTTTTCCCAAAGGAAGAAAATGGAAGAGAGAATGTCCGGGTGCATGGGGTTCTTAATTATGCTGGCTGCTTTGCCGAGGCAGTGGGAAGTGTAGACAAGTTAATGGATGGGAGGCTGGTTTGCTTGATTGGCCATGACAAATTGCCCCTTAGTGTCAGGGTGATTAGCAGGGGGTAATACATGGGGTTACACAGATAAGTCCTGGATGGGATTGATGTCGGTGCAAACCTAAGACTAAAATTGAACCAGTTGATAAGTATATGGAAGAGAAGGGAATGGTTTCGTTTGGAGGGGCATTGCTTTTTATATTGGTCGGCGCAACATCGAAGGCCGAAGGGCCTGTTCTGTGCTGTAATGTTCTATGTTCTATGTTCTATGTTCAGTGTCCATAGTGTGAGGCAGCAATGCTAACCAATGAGCCATGAATACTCAAGAGATTCATGCCGTGCTTCCATAAAATAACCAAGCTAAACTTCAGAATAACATAGTAATCCTCCTAATCCCATCTGATCCACAATTTATTCTCTGTAACTGCTTTCCTCCATCAGGAACTGGTCACTCGCTAATATAGGAACAGAAATAGGAATCTGGCGTTGCCATGTGGGATGGCTTGATGTGAATCTCAATCAAAATTCTGTAGATTGTGTTTAAAGTTTAATTTTAAGTTTATTTATTAGTGTCACAAGTACGCTTTTACATTAACACTGCAATGGATTTACTGTGAAAATTCGACAATCACCACACTCTAGTGCCTGTTCGGCTACACTGAGGGAGAATTTAGCATGGCCAATGCATCCTAACCAGCACATCTTTTGGACTGTTGGAGGAAACCAGAGCACCCGGAGGAAACCCATGCAGAAACAAGGAGAACATGCAGATTCCACAGAGACAGTGATGCAAGCCAGGAACCTGGCGCTGTGAGGAAGCAGCGTTAACCACAGTGCCATCGTGCCACCCAGTAGATTAGCCATGGTAAAAGCACGGGGTTACCGGATAGGATGAGAGTATGGGCCTCGGAAGATGTACTTTTGGAGAGTTGGTGCAGATGGGAGGGGCTGATTGGCCTCTTTCTGCACTGTAGGATTCTGTGCATAAATCCGTGGAAAAGCGTTGAAGTAGCAATTTGAACACAGTGAGTTCCCATAAACAGCTGTATGGTAATGATCAAATCATTAACTTTAGTGGTGTTAGGTAGGGATAAACCTCAGACATTGCTTCAAAAAGAAGGAATTCAGTTTTTTTTCACTGCTGTGTCTCATGGGTAAGCACTTTGGAACAGGAAAACTGAGGTGTGCAGAATCATTTAAGAAATATTTACATTCTGGGTTTGAGGACCCCATAGGTTGTTTCTTTCTGGATGTGATATCGTGCTCCTGGAGATTTTCCTTGTCCTTGCTTGATTTGTGATGATGCAATTTAGCCCTCCTCCTGTTTCACTGGGCTATCTGGTACTATTCCCACACCTAGATTTACACTGTACCCTCAGGCTGCTTTGAACAAGGTGCCTGCATCAGTTTTATGTCCATGAGGAGCAGAAGGGGAAAAAAAAAATCACAGCAAAAAACAGGAAGCCAACGGGCAATGGATTGATGGCATTTTGCCGAGTGCATCTCCTGAGAAAATAATCCTCCAGGATTGATAGAACTGTGGATTATCAAACAAAGAAACCAAATCACTTTCCATTTGTATCAGGCAGAATGTTGAGCAGATGTTTAAGCCCATTAGAATATAAGATGAAGTATTGGGTCAGCTCATCATAATATAATACACTTGATGTGATTCATAGAATCAAACAACACAGAATGAGGCCACTTGGCCCGCCATGCTTGTGCTAGCTATTGTCGAAATGGTACAATGAGACCCACTCCTGCTTTTTCTCAGTGTCTTTTTTTTTGCTTTTCAGACATGAATGCAATTTCTTTCAGAAGTGATTATTGATTCTGATTCCTGTGGCCTTTCAAATAGCACATTCCAGACCTTTACAATTTGTTGTTTGAAAAAATTCCCCTCATCTTGATTCTGCAGCTCCCTCCCCCGCCCCCCTGGTTCTTTCCTCGATTATCTTAAAGCTGTATGTTCTGTTTACTGACCCTCCAACTTCTGACAGGAAGGTAGGGGAGGTTATGTGGCTCTGATATTTAAGGATAATATGAGGGCTGTAGTGAGAGATGATATATGACCTTAAACATTTCCCAATCCTCTAGTTTCCCACTATTTGCCAATTCTGTGAAATCTCTTTGTCTGGGCTATGGAAAATAATGTTGAATCCATTTCGGTTGAAATTAGAAATAGTAAGGAGAAAAAGTCACTAATAGGCATGGCCTATAAGCCACCAAGTAATAACATCATAGTGGGGCGAGAAATAAAGAAATAACTGATGTGTGTAAAACTGGTACAGCAATTATCATGGGGGATTTTAATCTACATATCAATTGGTCAAACCAGGTCAGTCAAGGCAGCCTTGAGGAGGAGTTCGTAGAATGTATCCGTGATAGCTTCCTTGAACAGTCTGTAATGGAACCTATGCAGGAGCAAGCTATCCTAGATCTGGTACTCTGTAATGATGACGTGGAGATGCCGGCATTGGACTCGGGTAAACACAGTAAGAAGTCCAACGACACCAGGTTTAAGTCCAACCGATTTATTTGATAATAAACTCGCAAGCTTTCAAGGTTTCCCTCACCTTGAAAGCTTGTGAGTTTACTATCAAATAAATCGGTTGGATTTAAACCTGGTATTGTCAGACTTCTTCCTCTGTAACGAGACAGGAATAATTAATGATCTTACAGTTAGGGATCCTCTCAGGGTCCGGGTCCATAGGACTCTAAAATCGGCCTCTCAGGTGGAGGATGTGGTCAAGAAGGCGTATGGTGTACTAGCCTTCATTAATTGAGGAATTGAGTTTAGGAGACAGGAGGTAATGATGCAGCTTTATAAGACCCTTGTCAGACCCCACTTGGAGTACTGTGGACAGTTCTGGTCGCCTCACTATAGGAAGGATGTGGAAGCTATTGAAAGAGTGCAGAGGAGATTTACAAGGATGCTGCCTGAATTGGGAGGTATGCCTTATGAAGATAGGTTGAGGGAGCTGGGACTCTTCTCCCTGGGGAGATGTAGGTTGAGCGGCAACCTGATAGAGGTTTATAAAATGTTGAAAGGAATAAATAGGGTGGATTCTCAGAGACTATTTCTCCGAGCTGAAATGGTCACTACGAGAGGACACAGATTTAAGGTGCAGGGAAGCAAATACAGAGGAGACGTTAGAGGTAAGTTTTTCACTCAGAGGGTGGTGAGTGAATGGAATCGGCTGCCATCGGTGGTGGTAGAGGCGAACCAGCTGGGGTCTTTTAAAAGACTTCTGGATGAGTATATGGGAACTAATGGGATAGGGGGTTATAGATAGAACATAGAACATAGAACAATACAGCACAAACAGGCCCTTCGGCCCACGAGTTGCGCCGATCACATCTACCAATCCACAGACCTATCTATAACCTCCTATCCTATTCTTTTCCGTATACTCATCCAGAAGTCTTTTAAAAGACTCCAGTGAGTTTGCCTCAACAACCTCCGACGGCAGTCGGTTCCATTCACTCACCACCCTCTGAGTGAAAAACTTACCCCTGACATCTCCTTTGTATTTGCTTCCCTGAACCTTAAATCTGTGTCCTCTCGTAGTGACCATTTCAGCTCGGGGAAATAGTCTCTGAGAGTCCACCCTATCTATTCCTCTCAACATTTTATAAACTCTATCAGGTCGCCTCTCAACCTACGTCTCTCCAGTGAGAAGAGTCCCAGCTCCCTCAACCTATCTTCATAAGGCCTGCCTCCAATCCAGGCAGCATCCTTGTAAATCTCCTCTGAACCCTCTCAATATCCTCTACATCCTTCCTATAATGAGGCGACCAGAACTGCGCACAATACTCCAACTGGGGTCTGACAAGAGTCTTATAGAGCTGCATCATTACCTCTTGACTCCTAAACTCTATTCCTCGATTAATGAAGGCCAGTACACCGTACGCCTTCTTGACCACTTCCTCCACCTGCGAGGCCAATTTAAGAGTCCTATGGACCCGGACCCCGAGATCCTTCTGCTCTACAACACAGCTAAGACTCTACCCCTTATATTGTACTCCTTCATCCCATTATTCCTGCCAAAATGGACCACTACACATTTATCTGCGTTGAAGTCCATCTGCCACTTCTCCGCCCAGTCTTGCATCCTGTCTATGTCCCGCTGCAACTTTTGGCATCCCTCCAGACCATTCACAACACCACTGATCTTTGTGTCGTCGGCGATAGGTCTGTGGATTGGTAGGTATAGATGTGATCGGCACAACTCGTGGGCTGAAGGGCTTGTTTGTGCTGTAGTGTTCTATGTTCTATCACAGTGTGGTTCAATTTAAAATAAGATAGAGCGTGAGAAGGTAAAATTCAATAGTAGTGTCTCGTTCTTAAACAAAGGAGACTGTAATGGGATGAAGGAGAAGTTGACTAAGGTAGGCTGGGAGCAAAAACTTTATGGTGGCACAATTGAGGAACAGTGGAGGATTTTCAAACTGATTTTTCACAGTGCTGAGCAAAGGAATATACCGTAATAAGGAAGGATTGTAGAAAAAGAGATAATCAGCCATGGATATGTAAGGAAATAAAGGAGGGTACAAGTTGAAAGAAAAAATTGGCAAAGAATAGTGGGAAACTAAAGGATTGGGAATTGTTTGAGGTCAACACAAAGTCACAAAAAAAGCTATAAAGAAAAGTAAGGTGAATTATGAGAGTAAACTAGCTCAGAATATAAAAACAGATAGCAAAAATTTCTACAAATATATAAAATGAAGAAGAATGGCTAAAGTAAACATTGGTCCTTTAGAGGATGAGAAAGAGGGGATGTAATAACTGGAAATGAGAAAATGGCTGTGGTATTGAACAGGTATTTTGTGTCGGTCTTCGCAGTGGAAAACACAAATAACGTCAAAAACTGTGAAGGAAAGGTGTATTAGAGATGGCAGATGAGGACCTATCATTATCACAACACAGATAGTGTTGAGCAAGTTAATGGGGGCTAAAGGTAGACAAATCTCCTGGCCCTGATGGAATGGCCCTAAAAGAGATTGCGGGGGAAATAGCAAATGCACTGTTGGTAATTTACCAAAGTTTGCTGAACTCTGGGGTGGTTCCCGCAGACTGGAAACAGCAAATGTGATGCCACTGTTTTAAAAAAGGAGGTAGACAAAAGGCAGGTAACCATAGGCTGGTTAGCTTAACTTCTGTAATAGGAAATATGCTTGAATCTACCATCAAGGGAGAAATAGCAAGACATCTGGATATAAATTGTCCATTGGTAAGACATAGCATGGGCTCATGAACGGCAAGTCATGTTTGGCTAATTTGGTGGAATTTTTTGAGAACATTCCATGTGCATTGGATAATGGGGAACCTGTGGATGTGGTGTATCTGGATTTCCAGAAGACATTTGACAAGGTGCCGCACCAAAGACTGCTGCATAAAATAAAGGTACACAGTGTTTGGGTAATGTATTAGCATGGATAGAGGATTGGTTAGCTAACAGAAAGCAAAGAGTGGGGATAAATGGGTGTTTCTCTGGTTGACAATCAGACGGGGGTCGCTACCCCCGACTGGACATGTATGCCCAAGCCATCAGGAAGTGTGTGAACACCAGATTCATCAACTGCATTCACAAGACACTCCCAAACATCACCCAAACACAACGCAACGCCATCTGTGCTCTCAAGACCAACCGCAACATTGTCATCAAACCAGCAGACAAAAGAGGCGCCATCATCATACTGAACAGAATTGATTACACAACTAAACAGTGAGAAACACTAAAGACAGTTACCAGCAGATCCGACCAAAGAACACACTCGTTAACTCAACACTCTGATCAAAGCTTTTGATCCGGACCTTCAGAACACCCTCCGGGCTCTCATTCCACGTACTCCCCGCATTGGAGATCTCTACTGCCTCCCAAAGATACACAAGGCAAACATACCTGGCCGTCCCATCGTATCGGGCAATGGGACCCTGTGTGAGAACCTCTCCGGCTATGTCGAGGGCATCCTGAAACCCATTGTACAAAGAACCCCCAGCTTTTGTCGCGACACTACGGACTTCCTACAGAAACTTAGCACACATGGAGCAGTTGAACCAGGGACACTCCTTGTCACAATGGATGTCTCGGCGCTCTACACCAACATCCCTCATGACGACGGTACTGCTGCAACTGCCTCAGTACTCAATGCCAACAACTGCCAGTTTCCGGATGCAATTTTACAACTTATCCGCTTCATCTTGGACCATAATGTCTTCACCTTCAACAATCAGCTTTTCATCCAGGCACACGGAATAGCCATGGGGACCAAATTCGCACCTCAATATGCCAACATCTTCATGCACAGGTTTGAACAAGACTTCTTCACCGCACGGGATCTTCAACCGAGGCTATACACTAGATACATCAATGACATTTTTTTCCTTTGGACTCATGGTGAACAATCATTGAAACAACTGTATGATGATATCAACAAGTTCCATCCCACCATCAGACTCACCATGGACTATTCTCCGGAATCGGTTACATTCTCGGACGTACGCATCTCCATCAAGGACAGTCACCTCAGCACCTCACTGTACTGCAAGTCGACAGACAACCTCACAATGCTCCACTTCTCCAGCTTCCACCCTAAACACGTTAAAGAGGCCATCCCCTACGGACAAGCCCTCCGTATACACAGAATTTGCTCAGATGAGGAGGATCATGACAGACACCTCCAGACGCTGAAGGATGCCCTCATGAGAACAGGATATGGCGCTCGACTCATCAATCGACAGTTCCAACGTGCCACAGTGATAAACCGCACTGACCTCCTCAGAAGACGAACATGGGACAAGGTGGACAGAGTACCCTTTGTTGTCCAGTACTTCCCCGGAGCGGAGAAGCTACGACATCTTCTCCGGAGTCTTCAACATATCAGTGATGACGATGAACATCTCGCTAGGGCCATCCCCACCCCCCCACTTCTTGCTTTCAGACAACCGCACAACCTCAAACAGATCATTGTTCGCAGCAAACTACCCAACCTTCAGGAGAACAGTGATCACAATACCACACAACCCTGCCACAGCAACCTCTGCAAGACATGCCAGATCATAGACATGGATGACATCATCAAACATGAGAATACCATTCACCAGGTACACGGTACATACTCTTGCAACTCGGCCAACGTTGTCTATCTAATACGTTGCAAGAAAGGATGTCCCAAAGCATAGTGCATTGGGGAGACCATGCAGACACTACGACAGTGGATGAATGAACATCACTCAACAATCACCAGGCAAAACAGTTCCCTTCCTGTGGGTGAACACTTCAGCCGTCATGGGCATTCGGCCTCCGACCTTTGGGTAGACGTTCTTCAAGGGGGCCTTCATGACACACGACGACACAGAGCCGCTGAGCAGAGACTGATAGCCAAGTTCTGCACACATGAGGACAGCCTTAACAGGGATCTTGGCTTCAAGTCACATTATCTGTAACCCCCATGACTTGCCTGGGTTAGCAAAAAATCTCACTTACTGTGCTGTCTGGAGACAATGCACATCTCTCTAACCTCAGTGCTCCATGCTCCTTCCGCTCACATTGTTAGCCACTTTAAGACTTGAATAGCAGGTTAGATGTAAGGATTCGCATTCTAATCAGCAATCTGTAAACTGTCTGTGCTGATATGTGTGCTTTTGGAGACCAGAACACCTCATTCGCCTGAAGAAGGCTACAAAGCCGAAAGCTAGCAAGTTTACTATCAAATAAATCGTTTGGATTTAAACTGATGTTGTCAGACCTCTTACTGTGACAATCAGTGACCAATGGTGTGCCTCAGTGATCAATGTTGGGACTGTGATTGTTTGTGATTTACACAGATGATTTGGAGTTGGGGACCAAGTGTCGTGTATCACAATTCACAGATGACACTAAGATGAGCAAAGTGTGCAGAAAATGCTGAAAGTTTGCAAAGGGTATAGATAGTCTAAGTGAGTGGGTGAGGGTCTGGCAGATGAAGTACAATGTTGGTAAACGTGCGGTCATTTTGGTCGGAATAACAGCAAAATGGACTATCATTTAAATGGTAAAGAATTGCAGCATGCAGGTGTGCAGAGGAACCCGGGTGTTCTTGTGCGGGAATCTCAAGGAGTTGGTTTGCAAATGCAGCAGATAATTAAGAAGGCAAATGGAATTTTGTCCTTCATTGCTAGAGGCATGAGTTTTAAAAACAGCGAGGTTTTGTTGCAACTGTGTAAGGTACTGGTGATGTCACTCCTAGAGTACTATGTACAGTTTTGATCTCCTCACTTGAGAAAGGATACACTGGCACTGGAGTGGGTGCAGAGGAGATTCACTGGGTTGGTTCCGGAATTGAGACGGTTGGCTTATGAGGAGAGGCTGAGTGTTGGAATTCAGAAGAACGAGGGGAGATCTTATAGAAACATATGAGATTTTGAAGGGAATAGATAAGATAGAAGCAGGGAAGTTGTTTCCACTGGTAGGACCAACTCCGGACCAACTCCAAACCAACTCCTTGAGATTCCCGCACAAGGACACCCGGGTTCCTCTGCACACCTGCATGCTGCAATTCTTTACCATTTAAATGATAGTCCATTTTGCTGTTATTCCGACCAAAATGACCTCACGTTTACCAACATTGTACTCCATCTGCCAGACCCTCACTTTAGTTGATAAGTATATGGAAGAGAAGGGAATGGTTTAGTTTGGAGGGGCATTGCTTTTTATATTGGTCGGCGCAACATCGAAGGCCGAAGGGCCTGTTCTGTGCTGTAATGTTCTATGTTCTATGTTCTAGGTGAAATTAGAACTAGGCGGCATAGCAGATTTAGGACTGAGTTAAGGAGGAACTTCTTCACACAAAGGGTTGTGAATCTGTGGAATTCCCTGTCCAGTGAAGCAGTTAAGGCTGTCTCAGTGAATGTTTTTAAAACAAGGCTAGATTTTTGAACAGTGAAGGAATTAAGGGTTATGTGTAGTGGGTGAGTAAGTGGAGCTGAGTCCACAAAAAGATCTTCCATGATCTTATTGAATGGCAGAGCAGATTCGAGGGGCCAGATGGCCTATTCCTGCTCCTAGTTCTTATGTTCTTATGTTAACTGCTGGAAACAATTTCTCCCAGCTATTCCATCAAAACATTTTGAATAATTCTGTGAAATCTCTTTGTCTGTGCTAAGCTTCCCTCGTTCAACACCATATGTAGACTGTTACTGTGATTCATTGCAGATGACTCTTCTTGTCACCAGAAACGATATTTCAGAAGCATGTCATTAGCTTAGTGCATTTTGAGACATTGAGATCGTTATAGATGCTATATAAATGCAAATTGTTTTCTTTATTTTCTAAACTCTTCAAGCTGACCTCACAGAAAGATCAGCCACAGAAAGGTAGAGCAAAGATTCACTGGAATTATTCCAGGAATAAAATAAATATTTATAAAGTGCCTTTTACATTCAGACGATACAAAGATAGCTGGATTTGCGGATAGCGAGGAGCATTGTCAGGCGATGCAGCAGGTCATAGATAGACTGGTAGCTTGGGCAGACAGATGGCAGATGGAATTCAATCCTGATAAATGTGAGGTGATGCATTTCGGGAGAAAGAATGTAGGAGGGAGGTATATGATAAAGGGTAGACCTATTAAGAGTATAGAAACGCAGAGTGACCTGGGGGTGCAGGTGAACAAGTCTCTGAAGGTGGCAGAGCAAGTGGAGAGGGTTGTGAAGAAAGCATATGGTATGCTAGCCTTTATAGGAAGGGGTATAGAGTACAAGAGCTGGCCTTTAATGTTGCAGTTGTATAAAACATTGGTTAGACCTCATTTGGAATACTGCGTCCCGTTCTGGTCACCCTACTACCAGAAGAACGTGGAGACTCTGAGAGAGTGCAGAGGAGGTTTACCAGGATGCTGCCTGGTATGGAAGGTCTGAGTTACAAGGAGAGGTTAGGCAAATTGGGACTGTTTTCCTAAGAAAGACGTAGACTTAGAGGAGATCTAATAGAGGTGTACAAGATTATGAGGGGTATAGATAGAGTAAACAGGGTTAAGCTTTTTCCTAGGATGGACTTGAATAGCACGAGGGTTCATGGGCTTAGGGTGAGGGGGGTAAGGTATAATTTGGATGCTAGAGGGAGTTTTTTCACACAGAGGGTGGTGGGGGTATGGAATGCGCTGCCAAGTAAAGTGGTGGAGGCAGGTACTCTGGAGTTATTTCAGAAATACTTAGATGGGCACATGAACAGAATGGGAATGGAGGGGTATAGAAAACTGATTTAAAATAGGGATCATGAGCCTTGGGAGTCCCTGGGAAGTGTGTACATAGATGATGATATTGATGTACTTGTTTTTATCCTACAGGTGCTTTGGTCCACCTTGTTGTCTAACGAGGGGCATACACGCGATGGGTTGTGAGAGGGCTGCTCTTGGATTTTTTTTTGAGAGTATCTAGTGCTTCATGTCGTTAGTGTACGCTTGACCTGGACCATTTGATAGGCAACACGACAGCTCAGTGACTATCGCTGTGCTGTGCAGATACATGGATTTGGGCCTGTGTCTGTGGGAGTTTGTGCATTCTCCCCGTGCTTGCATGAGTTTTCTCCGGGTGCTCTGGTTTCCTCCCACATCCCAAAGGTGTGCTCTTAAGCTAATTGGCAAAATAAATTTTCCCTAAATTGTCTCAAATTTGGTTTTTAATCCATAGATCTATAAACATGGACAGGGATAGCGGGTAGAGGTGGGAACATCGGGGTAGTGGCGCGGGCTCGTTGGGCCGAAGGGCCTATTTCCCGTGCTGTTTTGTTCTTTGTTCTTTGTTCTTTGTTCTTGTACATTCAGAACCCCAAAGCACTTGACAGCCAATTAAGTACTTCTGACGAGTAATCACAATTCACCAGCCAGTTTGTGTACAACAAGCTCCCATAAACTGAGATAATGACTAGTTATGAGTATAGCCCCAGATAATGTTTTAATTTTTCAGTTGGGAGTGACATGTTGACTTTCCAAACACCCCTGCTTTTCTCCGAAACAATAAATATTTTATCTGAAAGACAACACTGCTGACAGTGCAGCATTCCCTCTGCATTCAAATGCCAATTTACTATTCTGCTTAAATCTCTGGAATTGATTTGATTTGTTTTATTTTTGTCAGATATATTAACAAATAGTGAAAAATATTGTTTCTTGCATGCTTTACAGACAAAGCATACCGTACATAGTGAAGGAAAGAAAAGGGTGCAGAATGTAATGTTACGGTTGGAGCTTGAATGGAAAGAAAGATCAACTTAATGCGAGGTAGATCCATTCAAAATTTTGATGTTAGCAGGTTATAAGCTATTCTTAAATCAGTTGGTACTCAGACTTTAGCATCTTTTTCCTCATGGAAGAAGTTGGAAGAGAATATTTCCGAGGTGCATGGGATCCTTAATTATGCTGTCTGCTTTGCTGAGATGGGGAGGGGGTTGGGGGGGGCGGTAGACAAAGTCAGTGGTTGGGAGGCTGGTTCGTGTGACGAACTGGGCTTCGTTCACAACCTTTCGTAGTGTCTTGTGGTCTTGGGCAGAGCAGGAGTCATACCAAGCTGTGATACAACCAGAAAGAATGCTTTCTATTGTGCACCTGTAAAAGTTGGTGAGAGTTGTAGCTGACATGCCAAATTTCCTTCATCTTCTGAGAGAGTAGAGGCATTGATGGGCTTGCTTAACTATAGCCTTAAGCATGGAGAGACCGGGACAGATTGTTAGTGATCTGGACACCTAAAAACCATATCCCACTTTGTTGATGTAGACAAGGGTATGTCCTAAACTACGCTTCCTGAAATCAATGACCAGCTCCTTCGTTTTGTTGCTGTTGAGGGAGAAATTACTTTTGTTGCACCAGTTCACCAGATTCTTTATCTTTTTCCTTTACTCTGTCTTGTTGTTGTTTGAGATCTGACCCACTATGTTGGTAAACTAACAGATACTAATTACTCAGAAAATTGATAAAAATGGTCTTTATTTTTGTTGGAATAGAGCAGATTATAGTTTCATATAGCGCAGAAAAGATCCTTTGAACTATCAAGTCTACACAGAGAATAACTACTCCCAAAGATGTGCTAATCTCATTTCCCTGGGGAAGATTCTCCCAGTACACTGCGCTGCTCAACTAGGAACACATCAGCAGAGGCTGTTTCCCAGGCTTCTCACTGGGTGTCATGGCCTCTCCGGGACCATGTTTCTCAGCAACATCAGCATCGCGCTGCAAATTGGCACAGAGCTGACTGGCATATTGAAATTGAAATTGCAATTTCAATATGATTAGTGGGCTCGGGACTGAACTCTCCAGACCTGTTACCATCTCCTTGCCCTACATCTTGGTGGGACTTGTTCCCTCAGGCACAACCGGGGAACAGGTGGCCCAACCTGACCCCGCTGGAGGGAAGAGAGGTCATTGAGGCCCCCCCACAGGAGGAGGGGTGGAGGGAAGGAGGTCAGGGGAGGGGGGTGCCCCAAGGGACAAACTGGCACTGCCCAAAGAGCACTGCCCACTGGGAATATGGCATGCCAAGGGGCAGGGTCTGAGGCAGTGGGGTGGGGGGATGGTGGGGAGGGTACCCATTGCCAGTCTGCAATTGTAGCATTGGGAGAAGGAGGGAAGAGATGATCAGGACTGGCCATCCGGATGGGGGTCGTCGTAACTTGTGTGGGTAGGGGGTGGAGAACATTTGGAGTGGCAGAGGCTGGGGAACATCAGTGCTGGTCAGTGGGATTGGGAGGACTGTCGGGGCTGGAAGACATCAAGGCTGGTCAGTGGGATTGGGGGACAGTGCCGTGAATGACTGGGGCTGCAGAGTGTCAGGGCTAGTTAGTGCGCTTGGGAGGGTGAGTGTCAGGGCTGGATGGGGCGAGAGGGACGTAGGGGCTGATCCGGGAGGCCAGTAATCAGTGTGTGGGGTGGGGTCGGGAAGGCTGCAAAGCGGGCTTACTAGGCAAGCTAGCGATCTGAAAGCTGGCAGTGGGGGGGGTAGTGCCACTGGGCATGCACCAAGTTACATCATTTGAGTGCCCACACACGCGCACCCATGACAACATTGACAGATATTGTATACATATTCCTTTCTATTTATGCTCTGTTTTCATCTGGTTTAAAGTTAAAGTTTAAAGTTTATTTGTTAGTGTCACAAATAGGCTTACATTACCACTGCAATGAAGTTATTGTGAAAATTCCCTAGTTGCCATACTCCAGTGCTGTCCGGGCACACTGAGGGAGAATTTAGCACGGACAATGCACCTAACCAGCATGTCTTCCGGACTGTGGGAGGAAACTGGAGTACCCAGCGGAAACTCACTATATCTGTGCTGAGTCTGCATATTCTCCCCACAGGCAGAACATGCAGATTTCGCATAGACAGTGACCCAAGCTGGGAATGGAACTGGGTCCCCAGCACTGACCGCTGCAGTGCTAATCACTGTGCCACTGTGCTGCCCCACTTAATCAGTAGTTAAAGGGACTCTCAAACCAGTTCTCCTAAAGAGTCATCGAAATGTTATGCTGGTCTCCCTCCACAGATGTTGTCAGACTTATTGAGATTTTCCAGCATTTTCTGTTTTCATTTCAGATTCCAACGTCCATAGTTATTGCTTTTAGCTTAAGGTTCATATTTTGTTTGTGTACTGAGTTTTTTCTTGAATATTTTTATCCATTCAACCACTCACTAATATTCACACTAGCAATTTAAACTTACCATGCAACAGTATCATTAAAAAAAGGACATGCCTCCGACACTTATCCTTTACACAAGTTTTTTTGTGGATTTTTGTGCTCAGGGAGTTTTTCAGGATTCTGGATCAAAAGGCATATACTTCTGAATGTAACCAGATAGTGAGCAGCTTTCTGTCAGACTCAGAGTGGCTGGAATTCTCCAATGGGATCCTCTGGTCCTGTTGGCAGCTCACCCCTACTCCCCGGTTTCCTGCTGATGGAGGGGTGAAGTCACTGGGAATTCCCATTAATAGTAATGGGACCAGAGAATCCCACCACTAATAAACAATGTGTCACTTCCTGCCAGTGAGAAACATACAGCTGGGAGGCCAAAGAATCTCACCCAGCATTCCCAACTCTGATTGAAAACTTTGGACATTATTTGAAATGCTTCTCCATCACTGAGGTTAAACTTGGTTGCTAGGTTCATCCTCACAGCTTTTATTGAACAAGGATGTAATGTTTTCAATTATCTAATTAGAACAAAGAACAAAGAACAACACAGCACGGGAAACAGGCCCTTCGGCCCAACGAGCCCGCGCCGCCTTCATGACATATAGAGACCAATATAGGGACAATTTGTTACCCAATCAGCCTAAGAGCACATTTTTGGGATGTGGGAGGAAACCGGAGCCCCCGGAGAAAACCCACGCAACCACGGGGAGAACGCGCAAACTCCCGCAGACACAGGCCCAAATCCATGTGTCTGCACAGCAACAGCGATAGTCTCTGAGCTGTCATGTTGCCCATCTGATGGTCCAGTTTAAGCATTCACTAACGACATGAAGCACTAGGCCACTCCTAAGTAACATCCAGGAGCAGCCCTCGCATGCCTGCCGAATGCATGCACCTTGTTGGTCAACAAGGTGGACCGAACAGCCTGTGGAAACAATTAAAGTATTTAAACAGTCCTCATATATCCCTCTATCTGCAGACCGCTCATGTGGCTGTCCAAGAGACCCTTAAACAACCCTAGCGTGCCTGCTCCCACCACCTTACTCGGTAGTGCATTCCACACCCCCACTACCCTTTGTGTGAAAAAATGCCCTCTAATATTAGTCTTATACATAGCCCCTCACCCTAAGGCCGTGACCCCTCGTTCTATCCGAATCTAATGGTGGAAAAAGCTTACCACCATTTACTCTATCTATACCCCTCATAATCTTATATACCTCTAATAAATCCCCTCTCAGCCGACGTCTTTCAAGGGAAAACAACCCCAGTGCATTCAACCTTTCCTTGTAAGACATCCCTTCCATACCAGGCAGCATCCTGGTAAATCTCCTCTGCACTCTCTCCAGGGACTCCACATCCTTCCGGTAGTACGGCGACCAGAACTGGACGCAATACTCCAAGTGAGGCCTAACCAACGTTCTATACACTTGCAACATCAAACTCCTACTCTTGTATTCTATACCCCTTCCTATGAAGGCTAACATACCATACGCTTTCTTTATCACTTTTTCCACCTGTACTGACACCTTCAGAGACTTGTGAACCTGCACCCCCAGGTCTCTCTGCGTCTCTATACTCCGGATAGTTTTACCTTTTATCCTATAACTCCCTTCTACATTATTCCGGCCAAAATGCATCACCTCGCATTTATCCGGATTAAATTCCATTTGCCATCTATCTGCCCAATCTACCAGCCTATCTATGTCCTGTTGTATTGCCTCAGTCCCCGCCAATCCAAGTATCTTAGTGTCATCAGCAAATTTGCTGATCACACCACCTACCCCCTCTTTCAAGTCATTTATATAAATCACAAATAGAAGAGGTCCTAGTACTGAGCCCTGTGGCACACCACTAGTGACTGACCTCCAGTTGGAGAAAGAGCCTTCCACTACTACCCGCTGTCTCCTCCTCCCAAGCCAGTTCTCAACCCATCTACATACCTGGCCCTGTATCCCATGCGCCTTCACCTTTTTTATCAGCCTACCACGGGGAACCTTGTCAAACGCCTTACTGAAATCCATGTAGACGACATCAACGGCTTGTCCTTCATCAACCGTTTTTGTCACCTCTTCAAAAAATTCCACTAGATTCGTAAGGCACGACCTCCCCTTAACGAAGCCATGCTGCGTATCCCTGATCAGATCGCAGCGCTGCAGATGCTCATACATCCTGTCCCTGAGGATCCTCTCCATTAGCTTACCTATAACTGAAGTCAAGCTCACCGGCCTATAGTTCCCTGGGTTATCCCTCTGACCCTTTTTAAACAACGGTACTACATTTGCAATCCTCCAGTCCTCTGGGACCTCACCTGTGTCCAAAGAAGAGACAAAGATTTGCGTCAGAGGCCCAGCAATGTCATCCCTCACCTCCCTTAGCAGCCTGGGATAAATACCATCAGGCCCCGGAGCTTTATAAGTCTTTATGCTACCTAAAAGCCCCAACACTTCGTCCCTCGTAATGATTATTTCCTTTAACGGGTCCTCAAAATCCTCAAAGCCAGCATCAGACATCAGGCCCCTCTCCCGCGTGAATACCGACGCAAAGTATTCATTCAGGATCTCCCCCATCCCCTCAGGCTCTAAGCATAGATCCCCTCCTCTGTCCCTGAGAGGTCCAATCTTGCCTCTAACCATCCTTTTGCTCCTTACATAGGAGTAAAATGCCTTAGGATTTTCCTTAATCCTACCTGCCAAAGCCATTTCATGGCCCCTTTTTGCCTTTCTGACACCCCTTTTAAGATCCCGTCTACACTCTCTATATTTTTCCAGCGCTGCCTCTGTCCCCAATTGCCTGGATCTAACGTACGCCTCCCGCTTCTCTGGCAACATCCATCTTTTAAGTAGGACTGGAACATTATGGCCAATGCTCCACAATTTCCAGCCTTCTCTCATTATCCTTGGATGTATCTCCAGTCTTGGTGATTTATCAACTTTAAGTAGACAGATTATTGCTATTATTTTTAACCTATCAAGTATCACAACTGCCTCCTCTCTCAGAATGACTTGGGCAATATCTTCCTTGGTAAAACAGATGCAGAGTCCTTACTTAGTACCTCAGCCAATTGCCTGTCTCCATGTGTAAATCCTCTTTTTTTCAGGCACAGTATCACTGGCTAGGCCAGCATTTATTACCCTTCCCTAGTTGCCCTTGAGAAAGTGATCTTAGGTAAGCTGCCTTCTTGAAACATTGCAGTCCATTTGGCACAGATACAAACATAGTGCTAGAACACTAGAATACACTAGAATCCCTGCAGTACAGAAAGAGGCCATTCAGCCCATCGGGATCACAATCCTGTCCAGGTCCCACCCCCGTACTAATCCCTCTAACCTACATATCCCAGGACACTAAGAGGCAATTTTAGCAAGGCTAATCAACCTAACGTACACATCTTTGAACTGTGGGAGGAAACCAGAACACCTGGAGACAACCCGTGCAGACATGAGGAGAATGTGCAAACTCCACACAGACAGTGACCCAAGCCAGGAATTGAACCCAGGTTCCTGGAGCTATGAAGCAGCAGTGTTAATCACTGTGCTACTATGACACTGTTAGTGAGTTCCTAATTAGACCACTCTGCCTTTTACCTTACTATTTTATACCTTGATGATTCTTATCAATAAAAAACAAACTTAGTATGCTAGTTCAAGTCAAACCTGGCATATAGGAAGACGGTTGTAGTTGTGGAGGGTCAGTCATCTGAGCTCCAGAACATCTCTGCAGAAGTCCGTCAAGGTAGCGCCCTAGGCCCAAAAATCTTCAGCTGCTTCATCAACGACCCTCCCTCTGTCATAAGGTCAGAAGTGGAGATATTCGCCGATGATTGCACAATGTTCAGCACCATTCGCGATGATTCACGTACTGAAGCAATTCATGTTCAAATGCAACAAGATCTTCACAATATCCTGCTTGGGCTGACAAGTGTAACATTCACGCCACACAAATGCCAGGCAATAACCATCACCAGTAAGAGATACTCTAACCACTGCCCCTTGACATTCAATGGTGTAACCATCACTGAATCCCCCACTGTCAATACCAGAAACTAAACTGGACTCACCACGTAAAGCAGAAAGAAATCCCATAACACCAACTTAAAGTCCAACAAGTTTATTTGTAGCAAATGCCACAAGCTTTCAGAACAGGCTATCCACTGTCAGGTGGCGGGGAGTTCTGCCATGCAGCTACCTAATGAAGGGATGGCCTGTTCTGAAAGCTTGTGGCATTTGCTACAAATAAACTTTAAGCTGGTGTTGTGGGATTCTTTCTGTTTTACCCCAGTCCAGTGCCGGCATCTCCACGTCACAATTCACCACATAAACACAGTGGCTACAGGAGCAGGTCAGAGGCTAGGAATAGTGGGGTGAGTAACTCACCTCCTGACTCCCCAGAGCTTATCCACCATCTACAAGACACAACTCAGGATGTGATGGAATACTTGCCTGGATGGGTTTAGTTCCAACAACACCCAAGAACACCATTCAGGGCAAAGCAGCCCACACATCTACAAACATTCAATCCCTCCATCACTGATGCACAATAGCAGCAGAGCGTACTATCTACAAGATAGTAGCAATTCACCAAAGATCCTTAGACAGCACCTTCCAAACCCACAACCACTCCCATTTAGAAGGACAAGAGCAGCTGATGGATAACCACCACCTGCAAGTTCTCCTCCAAGCCACTCATCACCCTGACTTGGGAAAAATTGTTGTTCTTTCGCAGTCGCTGGATCAAAATCCTGGAATTCCCTCCCTAATGGCATTGGGGTCAACCCAGGGAACAAGGATTGCAGCAATTCAAAAAGGCAGCTCACCATCACCTTTTCAGGGGCAACTAGGGATAGGCAATAAATGCTTGCCAGCCAGCAAATGAATATAAAAATAGGCAGTGACCCTAGCTAGGAATTGAACCCGGGTCCCTGGCACTATGAGGCAGCTATATTAACCACTGTGCCACCATGCCAGCCCCATAATATCAGGAAATGGGCTGAATGCCCTGCATATTAGATGCCAGCTGTAGTATTGTCCTCAGAACTAGCCATATCTCTTACCAAGCTGTACCAGTATAGCTACAACACTCTTATCCACCCAATGATTTAGAAAATTGCCCAGGTATGTCTTGTCTACAAAAAGCAGATCCTAATGACTTGTACTTCATGGTCTCCTATCAATCATCAGCAAACTGATGGGTGGTTTTCAGGTAGCGGTGCTATTAAGCAGCACTCACAAAAACCTACCTGCCCACTGGTGCTGAGTTTGGAGTCCACCCAGTGCCTCTTGGCTCCAGACCTCATTACAGCCTCAGTCCAAACATGATCCAAGAGCTGAACAGCAGGAGTGAGGTGCGAGTGACTGCCCTCAAAACCGAGGCAAGATGTAACTGAAGGAATCCAAGCAAAAATGAAGTCGGTGTGAATAAGAGTAAAAATATTCCACTGGATGAAGTGATACCTGGCACAATGTTGTGGTTATTGGAGGCATCTCAACCCCAGGATATTGCTGCAATAGATCCTCAGGGGAGGCCCAAGATCTTCAGCTACTTCATCACTAACCTTCTCCCCGTCACAGCATCAGAATCGGGGATATTCACTGATGATTGAGGTGTTCAGTACTATTTGCAGCTTTTCAGATAAGGAAACAGTTGATCTCCATATGCAGTAGAATTGGACAGTGTTCAGGCTTGGCTAATAAGTAGTAAGTAATATTGGCAGTGCAGTGCAGTAGTGTATATCATCTGCAAGGTGCACTGCAGAAACCTTCCAAACCCATGAGCTATACCACATGGCATGCAGCAGTTCAAGGAGGTGGCACTCTTCTCAAGAAAAGACAGAGATAGACAACAACTGCTAGTCTAGCTCTTCCTCCCTTCTTGATAAGTGTTCCATAATACAGTCTCAATTAACCAGGCCTGAGTTTTAACAGCAATCATTTCGCGTAACATTACTCCCACATTTTTACTGCTCTATGACAGGTGTCTTTTCAAGGACAAAGCTGCAAAGTTTGTTGTCTCTGTTAATTTCATATCAGCAAAGTCTGCTGGTCGTTGTCCTGTGTTTGCCTTTATCAGCTAGAGCTCTCTGACTAGAGTTCATTTTAATTTAAACTGTCCTTCCAACTAATGTTCTTAACAGATGAAAGTAAAACATTAGAATTAACCGTTTCCTTACAGGATGTGGCTACAGTGACTGCAATGGCATTAAAAGGGAACTAAATAAATATTAGAATCATCATAGAATGGTGCAGGAGGCCATTTGGCCTATCAAGTCTACACCGATTCTTACCCAGGCTCTATACTCATAATTACATGTATTTTAACCCCTTCCCCCGCAAATTCCCAAGCAATATATATCATGGGACACTGAGGAGCAACTTTAAATGGCCAATCCATCTAACCTGCATATCTTTGGATTGTGGGAGGAAACTGGAGCAGCTGGAGAAAACCCACACAGACACAGGGAGAAAGTGCAAACTCCACACAGACAGACAGACCATCACCCCAAGGTCAGAATTGAACTGGGGTTCCTGAAGCTTTGAGGCAGAAGTGCTAACCAATGTGGCATGGTGCTGCCATGTAACAGAAAAAGCATAAAATAATATCAGAAAAGGGCTGGGAAATGAGATGTGGGTAGCTGGGCATTGTACTAGCACAGACAGGAAGGGCCAAATGGTCTTTTGTATGTTGTTAATTCCATGATACCATAAAAGAGGAATATCCCATAAGGGATATTATGGGATACATGTGTACACTGCAGTGCTTTAACATTGATAAACACTAAGAGAAATGCCTTTGAATTAGTTCAAGACTGATTAATTCAGCTGCACAATGAAGTGATTATCATAATTACAGAAATATATTGTTACCTGTTTCTTCAAAATGGCTCATTCTCAAATTTTACAAATTAGAGAGCTGTTTTTTACAGTCAGCCTTTCAGGCCTGCAGCTCATGCTGCTAAGCACGGATGGTGAGAAACTGTTGAAATCCCTGGACCTGTTTCCCTCACCTGTCTCTCCACCACCAGAATTTTGCACCATCTGCACCTTTCTCTCCCAGCAATGCCTCTCTGTTCTTTCCCGACTAAAACCCATCTCTAATATACCTTTCCTTCACAGTTTTTGCAGGATTAAAACCTCTTTTTATTTTTTCTTTTTCCCTTTCTCTGCAAAAGACACAAACAAAGAACAAAAGAACAATACAGCACGGGAAACAGGCACTTTGGCTCATCAAACCCGTGCTGCCATTTTAACATTATGAGTGCCCTCCTCTACCTGTGACTGGATTCAAATTTCCCCACTGCTTGCTGGCACCCAAGTTACTCATTCACGGTTTTAGATGGTGGAGTGGAAAATCCATAGTTCACATTCCTCATGGTTATGATTGCGGTTTTACCCAAAGCACCTGTCTCACACACCATTGGCATGGGGAAAAAATAGAGATGTAAGTGCATCACAGCAGCCAGAAAGAACAGTGTCTGGACAACTCTGCACGTACGCCAAGCAGATTGAAATGTAACTGTAAAGGTGTGAAACATCTCAGCCATATGCAGTACCATCTCTAGTTCCAGCATCTGTACAGATATCCTGAAAACTAGCATTACCTACTGAAAGCAGGCAGGTGTGTGGGTGTTCTCACCATCCATAATAGCAATGCAACTATTATATGGTGTTTTTGATTGCTGAGGAATGATTACAGGTATATAGATATGTTCAAACAATGGTTTATTGAATGAAGATACCTATAATTGGAATATTGCATGCAGTCCTCGTTGCCACCCTACCAGAAGGATATGGAAGCTTTGGAAAGAGTGCAAAGAAAGTTCACCAGGATGTTCCCTAGTCTCAAGGGTGTTGGCTATGAGGAGAAGTTGAATAAACAAGGATTTTTAGCAATGGTAAGATGGATGCTGAGGGGAAACTTGATATGTGGGTGGCACGGTGACATAATGGTTAGCACTGCTGCCTCACAATGCCAGGGAGATGTGTTCGATTCCCAGCTTGGGTCACTGTCTATGTGGAGTTTGCAGATTCTCCCTGTGTCTGTGCGGGTTTCCTCCCGCAGTCTGAAAAGCATGATGGTTAGGGTACTTTGACCCAAACAGGCACCAGATTGTGGCGACTAGGGGAATTTCACAGTAACTACATTGTTAATGTAGGCCTTACTTGTGACTAATAAATAAACTTTAACTTCAGAGGCCTACAAAGTTATGAGAGGCAGAGACAACAGGTTGGATAGCCGGAGGCTTTTTTCCAGGATAGAAGTGCCAGTTACAAGGTGGCACAAGTTTAAGGTGGGAAGGAGAAAGTTTAAGGGAGATGTACAGGGCAAGTTTTTCACACAGAGATGTTGAAAGCCTGGAATGCGCTGCCAGAGAAGGTGGTGAAAGCAGGTACATTAGCAACATTTAAGAGATGTCTGAATGGATACGTGAATAGGGAGGGAATAGAGGGATACAGTCTGATTTTGTTTTAGTTAATTAGGTCATCATGATCAACACAGGCTTGGAGGGCTGAAGAACCTGTTCCTGTGCTGTACTTTCCTTTGTCTATATATAGATTATATATGGCTATTGGTGTTAGGAATGTAAGCCATGTACCACCTTCTATCTAATTCTTGGGTCATATGTGTGTTTCTCTCTCTCTTACATTATTGTGTGGGTGGGACTGTTTCACCATTTTCACAGAATAACATTTTCAGCTCTGAGCACCCCAATATTACAATAATACAATACTACAGCAACCAGGTCATTTTACATTAAACTTTTGCAACACAGGAAGAGCTTTTCAGTCCAGCTAGTCGATACTGGTGTTTATGCTGCAGGTTGGTTTGCTTCCAGTGGTGTGCTGTTGTCAGAAACATTACTGTTGACTTCGTCCAAAGGAGGAATGAGCGTTTTTACCTTCAGGCATTCTTTACAGACTTCAGCTGCTGATTGTGACCAAAGAAGCTGAGCAGAGACACTCCTGTGGTTGAGACGCACTGACAGGTTCATGAAGGCTCCAGTTCCAGACGGGAATAATTGTTTTTTAAATCTTTTGGCCAGTATGCATTGCATAAAAAGTTATTTTTACTTTGGGAATCTGTTTAAGGTTAAGCCAGAATAAACTCAAGTATTTCTGGTGGTTTTTCAGACAGGAACTGACAGTTTCCTGTATAAGAAACCCAAGCATTTTTCCCGAGCTTATCCATTGGATCCACTCGTATGTCGGTAGCATGTGGAAACAGCCTGTATTTAGCTCTCATTTCAATGAGAAACATATGAAATCTCCAGAATTGGCTTATTTACCTTTGCTAAATGCTCCAGCTCGCCACCTATGAGATATTCACTGCTTGCTGAAATCCAGCCTGAGATGTCCAAGTCAGGCGACACTGACCGAAACAAGAAAGGAGATCTAAGGAGATCCATCAAAGACAGTACCAGACCAAGCTAGAGTCCAAGGCCAGCCACATCAATCCCCGCAGACTATGGCAAGGTCTGCAAGACATAACAGACTACGAGATGAAGACATGTAAAATTCGCCGGCTTCCTTGCACCCTCCCCTGAAGACTCAATGCATTCTCTGCCGGTTTTGAGCAAGAGCTCTTTGAGAGCATGCCCTCCACCCTGGATGAACCTGTATCTGTGATCACCATTGCAGATGTCAGAACAGCTTTCTTGAAGGTCAACCCACGGAAAGCGACTGGCCCAGATGGGGTACCCAGACGAGCACTCAGATCCTGCGCGGTATTCACAGGCATCTTCAACCTCTCTTTACAACAAACTGAGGTCGCTTTCTGCTTCAAAAAGACTGCCAACATCCCAGTACCTAAGAAAAGCCAAGCAGCGTGCCTTACTGACTATCGGCCAGTGGCTCTGATATCCATCATTATGAAGCTTTTTGAAAGGCTAGTCATGGTACAAATTAATTCCAGCCTGCGGACTACCTGGATCCACTACAGTTTGCCTACCACCACAACAGGTCAGCAGCAGACGGCATTTCCCTGGCCCTGCGCTCAACATTGAAACACCAAAGCGTTGAAACAACAAAGACACTGATGTCAGACTCCTAGTTATTGACTACAGCTCAGACTTCAACACCAGTATTCTCACAAAACTCATCTCCAAACTCCAAACAAGGCGTGGGCCTCTGCACCTCCCTCTGCAACTGGATCCTGATGTTCTTAACCCACAGACCACAATCAGTAAGGATAGGCAACAACACCTCCTCCATGATCATCCTCAACACCAGTGCCCCACAAGGCTGTGTTCTCAGCCCCCTACTATACTCCTTATACACCAATGACCATGTGGCCAAATTCCCCTCCAATATGATTTTCAACTTTGCTGACGACATCACAGTAGTGGATTGGATCTCAAATAATGATGAGACAGAGTACAATAATGAGATAGAGAATCTGGTGAACTGGTGCATTAATCTCTCCCTTAATGTCAACAAAACAAAGGAGATTCTCATCAACCTTTGCTGAGATTAGAAACAGGAGAGGAGAGGTCACCCTGTTGGGAGTCTTTTACAGACCTCCTAATAGTTCTAGAGAGGTTGAGGAAAGGATTGCAAAGTCAATTCTGATTAGGAGTGAAAGTAGTAGGGTAGTTGTGATGGGGGACTTTAACTTTGCTAATATTGATTGGAATAGCTATAGCTCTAGCTCGTTAGAGGGGTCAGTTTTCGTACAAGGTGTGCAGGAAGGTTTTTTGACTCAGTATGTAGATAGGCCAACTAGAGGTGAGGCTACATTGGATTTGGTGCTGGGCAATGAGCCAGACCAGGTGTTAGGCTTGGGAGTTAGTGAACATTTTGGTGATAGTGACCACAATTCGGTTACGTTCACCTTAGTGATGGATAGGGATAGGCATGAAGCTGGGGGCAGTAGTTATAGCTGGGTGAAGGGTAATTATGAGGCCATCAGGAGAGAATTAGGGTGCATAGATTGGACTAGGAAACTACAGGGACTGGGAACATCTGGAATGTGGTGCTTATTCAAGGAGCAGCTGCTGCGAGTCCTTGATAAGTAGGTCCCTGTCAGGCAGGGAGGAAATGGACGAGTAAGAGAGCCTTGGTGTACGAAAAGAGTTGATTTGCTGGTTAAGAAGAAAAAGGAGGCTTATGTCAGGATGAGGCTTGAAGGCTCAGGTAGTGCAATGGATAGCTATAGATTAGCTAGGAAGGAGGTAAAAAGTGAATTGAGGAAAGCTAAGAGGGGACACGAGAAGATGTTGGCTGATAGGATTAAGGAGAATCCTAAAGCTTTCTTTCGATATGTTAAGAATAGAATATTGGTTAGGGCAAGATTAGGGCCAGTCATAGACAGCAGTGGGAAGTTGTGCGTGGAGCCTGAAGAGATTGGTGAGGCACTGAATAAATATTTCTCTTCGGTATTCACGCAGAGTGCTGGAAATGTAGCTATGGAGAGCACTGCGGTACAGGGTTGCAAATTGGGGAGTATTGTAGTGGATAGGGAGGATGTGTTAGAAATTCTCGAGGGTTGAAGTTGGATAAGTCCCCTGGGCCGGACGGGATTTACCCTAGGATTCTCTGGGAGGCAAGAGAGGAGATTGCAGAGCCTCTGGCTCTGATCTTCAGGTCCTCGTTGGTTACGGGTGTGGTTCCGGAGGACTGGAGGATGGCGAATGTGGTCCCATTGTTTAAGAAGGGGAAGAGAGAACTTCCTGGGAATTATAGGCCAGTGAGTCTTACTTCTGTGGTGGGCAAGGTATTGGAGAGAATTATTAGGGATAGGATTTATAGTTATTTAGAGAGCAATGAATTGATTGGGGATAGTCAGCATGGTTTCGTGAAGGGTAGGTCATGCCTTACTAACCTCATTGAGTTTTTTGAGAAAGCGACCAGAGAGGTGGATGGGGGTAAGGCGGTTGATGTAGTATATATGGACTTTAGTAAGGCTTTTGATAAGGTGGCCCATGGAAGACTTCTACAGAAAATGCAGATGTGTGGAATAGAGGGTGATTTAGCTAATTGGATTAGAAATTGGCTGGCAGATAGAAGACGGAGGGTGGTGGTTGATGGGAGATATTCATCGTGGAGTTCGGTGACGAGTGGTGTGCCTCAGGGGTCTGTTTTGGGGCCCCTGCTGGTTGTAATTTTTATAAATGATCTGGATGAGGGTATTGAGGGATGGATCAGTAAATTTGCAGATGATACTAAAGTTGGTGGTGTGGTAGATAGTGAAGAGGGGTGTTTTAGTTTACAGAGTGACTTGGACAAGTTGCAGAGCTGGGCCGAGAGGTGGCAAATGGAGTTTAATGTGGAAAATTGTGAGGTAATGCACTTTGGCAGGAACAATAAATGTGTAGAGTATAGGGCTAATGGTAGGCTCTTAATAGTGTTGAGGAACAGAAGGATCTTGGTGTATGTGTCAATAGATCCCTGAAAGTAGGCAGTCAAGTGGATAAAGTTGTTAAGAAGGCTTATGTAGTCTTAGCTTTTATTGGTAGGGGGATTGAATTTAGGAGCCGCAGCATCATGTTGCAGCTGTACAAAACTCTAGTGCGGCCGCACTTGGAGTATTGTGTGCAGTTCTGGTCGCCACATTATAAGAAAGATGTGGAGGCATTGGAGAGGGTACAGAGGAGGTTTACCAGGATGTTGCCTGGTATGGAGGGCAGGTCCTATGAAGAGAGGTTGAAGGATTTGAGGTTGTTTTCGTTAGAAAGGAGGCGGCTAAGAGGGGATCTTATTGAAGCATATAAGATGATTAGAGGTTTAGATAGGGTGGACAGTGATAGCCTTTTTCCTAGGATGGAGAAAGCTAGCACGAGGGGACACAGCTTTAAATTAAGGGGTATGAGTTATAGGACGGATATCAGAGGTAGGTTCTTTACTCAAAGAGTGATTAGGGAGTGGAATGCCCTGCCTGCAGCTGTTGTAGATGCGCCAAGTTTGGTGGCGTTTAAGAGGTTAGTTGATAAGTATATGGAAGAGAAGGGAATGGTTTAGTTTGGAGGGGCATTGCTTTTTATTTTGGTCGGCACAACATCGAAGGCCGAAGGGCCTGTTCTGTGCTGTATTGTTCTATGTTCTATGTTCTATGTTCTAACCTCTGGAAGTGTAAAGGAGAACATGCTCCCGTCTTCATCAATGGGGATGAAATAGAAAGGGTTGAGAGCTTCAGGTTTTTGGGTGTCCAGATCACCAACAGCCTAGTCCCCCCATGCCAACACTATAATTAAGAAAGCCCACCAGTGCCTCTACTTTCTAAGAAGAATAAGGAAATTTGGCATGTCAGCTACGACTTTTACAATATGCACCATAGAAAGCATTCTTTTTGGCTGTATCACAACTTGATTTGGGCTCCTGCTCTGCCCAAGACCGTAAGGAACTACAAAAGGCCGTGAAGGTACCCCAATCCATCGCACAAACCAACCTCCCATCCACTGACTCTGTCTACATTTCCCGCTGCCTCATATAATTAAGGACCATGCATCCCAGACGTTCTCTCTTCCACTTTCTCCTTCAAGAAAAAGATGCAAAAGTCTGAGGTCATATACTAACTGAGTCAAAAACAGCTTTTTCCCTACTGCTGTCAGACTTTTGAATGGACTTACTTTGAATTAAATTGATCTTTCTCTACACCCTAGCTACGACTGTAATACTACATTCTACATTCTCATTTCCTTCTCTGTGAACGATTTGTATGCTATACAGCCAAAACGTGAAACAATACTTTTCATTGTATGTCAATACATATGACAATAATAAATTAAATCAAAATCAACAGATCCATTTCTGCCTTGGTGTCAACTATTGTTCAGTAGGTAGCACGTGAATCTTTGCATCACCAGGAACCCGAGTATAATTCCCGGCTTGGGTCCCTATCTGTGTGGAGTTTGCACAATCTCCCTGTGTCTGCGAGGGTTTTCTCCGGTGCTCTGGTTTTCTCCCACAGTCTGAAAAATATGCTGATTAGGTGCATTGGCCATGCTGAATTCTCCCTCAGTGCACTTGAACAGGCGCCAAAGTGTGGCGATTGGGGGAGTTCCACAATAACTTCATCGCAGTGGTAACGTAAGCCTACTTATGACACTTAGATTTAAAAACTTTAACTTTAAAAATCAGATTCATAACCTTCGTCACTGATGTAAGAACAGTCTTAAAGCTGTTACTCTAGTGCTGGACTGTGAGTGCTGCACTGTTGAAGATGCCATCTTCCAGATGAAATGTTAAACCAAGGTTTTCTGCCTGCCCTCTCAGTTTGCCATAAGAGATCTCGGTCACTGTTACAGAGCAGATTTACCCACTGTCTTGACCAATATCTTTCATCTGGTCATAATCACACTTTGTTTGTGGAAGTTTTCCTTTATTGCGATGGGAAGTATTGGCTTTAAAACTTTACAATGTTCTTCAGCTGGTGAACAAAATGGAAGTTATTTTTCCCTTGGCCATTTACATGGCTTTGGTTCCAGAGGCCCACCCCTGCAGGGTCTGTCCCTGGGATCAAGGTGGACATTTGAAATAGGAGAATAACTTCAAGTTTAAGCAGCCACCATCCTGACTGTCTGGGTTAGGATCTTCTGAAAGGAGGTGCAGAGCAGCAGTTTAAAATGTTGGCTGGCAATTTCCTGCAAGGGCAAGAAGTCACTGGTGGGAGTAATCTATGGGTCCCTTAATAGTACGTCGTAGGGCCCGATTTTACCAATCAGAGCCTAAAGGCTGGATTTGGGTGTAATGTCGGATCTGAGCCTGGAATCCTCTTTGCAGCATGCTCATACACGTCTTACCGACTCCAGTCCGATCCACACTCTGGGCGAGACTTAGTGCTGCTGGAGCAATCGGAGCTCTGAACTGTGTGTGCACACTTCGAAAAACATCTGAAACAGCGCGCCTGGGTGCAGAGAGGGGTGTGGGGGGAGAGGATGGGGGAGGGTGGGGTGCAGGGGAGGATGGACTTGGGACAGTCTTACAAATTGAAAATACTGTAGCATCTTCTTTGTGCTACCTAATTATCTATGGGAAAGGTAATTAAACTACATATCCTCATGAGCAATTGGTGACAGAAAGGATCCAAGGCTGCTCCAGAGGCAGATTAGCTGCACCCAATATTGTCCGTGCAAATCACATTTATAACTAGGGGCACATCTGCCACGGAATGTGAGAGATGAGTTGCCAATACAAACTTCTTTATACAATGGTTGATTTCCCAGATTTAGTCATCTCCTTGAATCTTATTTCCAACTAAGTTCCACCATGGGGACAATGAGTTCACCACAATGAGTTTGAATATTTGAGCACCTGGCTCATAATCCAGTTACAAATCACAAATGTATTATACAAGTCACCAATTGCTCACTAGGACACTACAGTTTAATATTCCAAAATTCTGTTGCAAAGAATTGGAGAAATGTAAGTCCCCTATTTGAAAAAGGAGACAAGCAGAATGTGGGGAATTATAGACCAGTTACCTTGAAGTCTGTGATTGGGAATCTGTTATAATCCATTATTACGAAAGTAATATTTGGACATTTGGAAAATCAAAATGCAATCCATCAGAGTCAGCATGGTTTTATGAAGGGTAAATCATGTTTAATTAATTTGTTGGAGTTCTTTGAGGTTGTTAATAAGCAAAATAGACAATGGGGTTCTGTAGAAATAGTGTTTCTAGTCTTCCAGAAGACATTTGATAACATATTCACAAAAGGTTAATATACAAGGTAAGATCTCTTGGGATTGGGGATAATATATTAGCTTGGACAGATGTTTGGCTAACCAACTGAAAACAGAGAGCAGGGATAAATGGGTCTTTTTCTGGTTGGTCTCTTATTTCTAACCATCCCAACAATTGTTATCCCCCCAATCTCTAACATTGCTAAACCAATTAACAACAGTATTGAAAGGAAAGGAAAAGCAAGAACAGTTTTGTCAAGTCTTTTTTTTCTCTCCTGGATTGCTCAGCACGATGTGCAGAGATTAGTATTTATTGCTGGATGTTCCAGGGAAATCCTGGATGGTTGGCAGCACTAATCAGTTGTAAGTCTGGATGTCTAACCCTTTTCACATGGGGGCTGGGGTGAAAGTTGTTCTTATTCAACTAGAACGCAAACCCTCCAAAGTCAAACATATCAAAGTCTTGATCCATCATTTCGCAGTCAAACGAATTGTAACCCGAGCAGTCAGCTTCCTGGCAGCTATCAGCCGAGTGAATACCGACTTCTGTGAAATCCAGGGGCACGGATTGAGAGGGTTGAGCAGAAGGCGAGGTCATCATGTAACCGAGGGTGGGACCGGTGGCTGCTCCACCCACCAACAGACAGGCAGCTCTGACAACCTTACTGGACTGGTAGCCGTGCCTCAGGCACCTGGCTGACTGCCTCGCTTTACTTCTGCTTGGTTTAGCTGCAGATAGAAATGCAAGAAAGATCTCACCAAAAATAAATTAGACGCTTTATTAAATGGGCATGAATACCACGATAAATCAGTATTACACATATGCAGCATGTTTGAGATGATTCAAAAATCCTCTCTGCCTCAGTAAACTAAAACTTTTTGATGCAAGCTGCCTTGTAGCCATTGAATTATTGTTAATGAGGAAACACAGTGACCAATTTGCAGACAGTAAGTTCCCACACAGCGCAGTATGATAATCTGTTCAGTGGTGTTGGTGGACGGGGTGAATATTGACCAAGACCCCAGAGCGGCTGCAGGACATTCTGGAAAGGGAGGGTGAACAGTCAGCTGTCGTGGTACATATAGGCACCAATGATACAGGCAAAATATGGGATAAGGTCCTACAAGCTGAAATTAGGAAGTTCGGAGTTAAATTAAAAAGTAGGACCTTAAAGGTAGTAATCTCAGGGTTGCTGCCAGTACCACGTGCTAGTCAGAGTAGAAATGTCAGCATAGCTAAAATGAATATGTGGATGGTGCCAGAGAAAGGGATTCAAATTGCTGGGACATTGGAACTGGTTCTGGGGGAGGTGGGACCAGTACAAAACAGACGGTCTGCACCTGGACAATATCCTCAGGGAAGTGTTTTGCTAGTACTGTTGAGAAGAAGGATGGGAACCGATGCAGGAACTCAGAAGGAAGTAAATTGGGGACAGAAACAAAATTCAGTAAGGGGAAAAGTGGAAGGCAGAGAAATCAAGGGTAAAAATCAAAAGGGGCCACAGAACAGAGTATAGAGAGAGTCAGTGGAGAACTCTGTGAATGGGTCTAGTAAGACTACAAGAAATAAAACACGAAAAGAGTGTACAAAACATGACAGGACAGATGGTCTGAGGTGTGTTATTTTAACGCAAGGAGTATGACTGGTAAAGTGGATGAAGTTAAAGCTTGGATTACTACATGGAATTATGATGTTGTGGCAGTCACAGAGACTTGGATGCAAGAAGGGCAGGACTGGCAATTTGCATTCCAGGATTTGATGCTTCAGGTGAGCTAGAGAGGGTGACAAAAGAGGTGAAGATGTCACTTTACTGATTAGAGAGAATGTCACAGCTAAACACTCTAGTGAGATCATGCAGTGAGGCATTAGGGAGAGTTGGGGGGAGGTGATAGCCTATGGTATTATGGCTATATTATTAATCCAGAAACACAGCTAATGTTTTTCAAGACTTAGGTTCGAATTCCACCATGGCAGCTGGTTGAATTTGAATTCAATAAAAAATATCTGGAATTAAGAATCTACAGATGACCATGAAATCATCATCGATTGTCAGAAAAACCCATTTACTAATGTCCTTTAGGGAAGGAAACTGCCGTCATTACCAGGTTTGGCCTGCATGTGACACCAGAGCCACAGCAATGTAGTTGACCCTCAATTGCCCTCCAACGGAGACTAGAGTGGTCAATAAATGCTGGCCAGCCAGTGACACCATGTCCACAAGTGGATATTAAAATAAACACAATGTTAAAATAAACAGAAGTGGTGCAATCACACTGTTGGGATTGTTCTACAATAGCCAGCTTGAATTGGAGGAACTGATGTGACAGCAGATTATGAGAAGGTATAAAAAGAACAGGTCAGTTGCGATGGGTGATTTTAACTTCCCCAAGTTAAAATGGGATTCCTTCAATGCCAATGGCTTGGACAGGGCAGAGCTGGTTCAGTGTGTCCAAGAGAGCTTCTTGAGGCAATATATAGATAGTCCAACTCGGGAAGGGGCTAGCTTAGATCAGGTTTTAGGAAACGGACACGTGATTCATGTCTCAGTGGGGGACCATTTTGGGAACAGTAATCACAGTTCTATAACTTTCAAACTATTTGTAGAAAAGGATAGAAGTAATCCCAGAGTGAAAGTACAGTATTAGCAGGAGCTAGGGAAGGTAGATTGGGGTGGTTGTTTGAGGATAGATATGGGGGAGTTCTCAGCCCTTTGACTAAGATTAAGTGTAGTATCGACACGTTGTACTTGATTGAAGTCATTAGGTTACATTTCAGCTTCATTTGAAGCAATTTTTAAAAGTGGCATCTCGGCCTTTTGGCTAAGATGCAAATCCAATCAAGCCTTGGAGGAGGAACAATGCCTGCTCCAATCAGCTTGGATCATGTAGCAGGAGGTGAGAGTCAACTTGGATCAGGAATATCTCAACTTGTTGAATTGGACTTGATTTGATGAATTGGATTTTAAAAAGTCAATTTGTTAATAATATGTCCCTGTAAAAATGAAGAATAAAGATGACAAGGTTTGGGAACGTTGGATGACCAGAGAGATTGTGAGCTTAGTAAAAAGAGAAGCATACATAAATTTCAGGAAATTGAAAACAGATAAAGGTCTTGAGGAACACAAAGATAGCAGGAAAGAGCTTAAACAGAGACTTAGGAGGATAAAATGTCTTTGGCAGGATTAAGGAGAAGCCTAAAGCTTTTTATGTCTATATAAGGAGGAAGAGGGTAGCTGAAGAAAGGGTAGATCCACTCAAGAACAGAAGGGGAAAGCCAAGTGAGATAGGTGAGTCCTTAAAGAGTACTTTGCATCAGTATTCACAAAGGGAAGGGATATGCTGGATGGTGAGTACAGAAAGGAGGATGTTGACACTCTAGGATATGCCCAAATAGGGTCTATCTAAGAATACTGAGAGAGATGAGGGAAGAAATTGATGAGATCTTGGCCAAAACCTTTGTATCCTCTTTAGCCACACGTGAGGTACCAGAGGATTGGAGAGTAGCTAAAATTGTTCCTCTATTGAAAAAGGGCAGAAGAGACAACCTGGGAAATTATAGGCCTGTGAGCCTTACATCAATGATGGGAAAATTATTGGGGAAGTTTCTTAGGGACAGGATGTACTCACATCTGGAAGAAAGTAGGCTTATTAGTGACAAGCAGCATGATTTTGTCAAGCAGAAGTCTTATCTCACAAACCTAATGGAGTTCTTTAAGGAAGTGACAAGAAAAACTGACCAGAGCAGGTGCATGTTGTATACATGGACTTTAGTAAAGCCTTCGATAAGGTTCCTCATGGCAGGCTGGTACAGAAGGTGAAGTCATATAGAATCCAAGCTGAGCTAGTAAGATGGATACAAATCATAGAATGCAGAGAATAGCAGTGGAAGGGTACTTTTCTAACTGGAGGTCTGTGACAAGCAATGTTCCACAAGGATCAGTGCTGGGACCTCTGTTTTGTAATTTATATGAATGATTTGGAGGAAAATATAGGTGTTCTGATTAGTAAATTTGTAGATGATACAAAAGTTGGGGAAGTAGCAGACAGTGAGGAGGATTGTCAGAGGATACAAGAAGATATAAATTGGCTGGAGACTTGGGCCAAAAGATGGCAGATGGAATTTAATCTGGATAAATATGAGGTGATGCGATTTGGAAGATCTACTGCAGAAGGAAAGGAAACAGTAAATGGTAGAGCCCTTAGAAATATTAGCATAGAGTGGGATCTAGGTGTGCAGATCCACAGTCCCCTGAAGGTGGCAACTCAGATGAACAAGATGGCCAAGAAGGCATGTAGTACGCCCACCTTCATCGGTCAAGGCATTGAGTGTAGGAAGTGGAAAATGAAGTTGCAGCTGTTTAACACTTTGGTTAGACTGCATTTGCAATACTGTGTACAATTCTGATCATCACATTACTGGAAGGACATTGATGCATTGGAAAGGGTGCAGAAAAGATTTACCAAGATGTTGCCTGCTTTGGTGGATATGGACAATGAAGAAAGGTTGAACAAACTTGGATTGTTTTTATTGGCGTGTCAGAGGATGAGGGGAGACCGATAGAGATTTAAGAGATTATGACAGGTTTGGATGGAATGGAAAGTCAGAGTCCTTTTCCCAGGATCAAAGGGTCAATTCTCAGGGGCATAGGGTAAGAGTGAGAGAGGGAAAGTTTAAAAGAGACGTAAGGAGCAGGTTTTTCACACAGAGAGTAGTGAATGTTTGGAATGCACTGCTGGAGGAAACATATTCCTTAAGTGTTCAAGAGGCATCTGTGTGAATCCGTGGATGGACAGAGAATAGAGGGGTATGGAACAGGTAGAGGTAAGAAAATATAAAATAGAAAGGCATCTGTGTCAACATAGTTTTGGTGGGCCGAAGAGCCTGTTCCTGTGTTGTAGTGTTCTTTGTTCTTTGAAAGCATCACTTCTTTCTGGATTATACTATGGGATCTTTAACACCAACTTACAGGGACAAACAGGGGCTTTGGTTTCATCTAACAGGTAACATAATGCTGTCTCAGTACCGCACTGAAGTGTAAGCTGGATCAAAAACAGAAAATGCTAGAAAATCTCAGCAGGTCTGACAGCATCAGTGAAGAGAGAACAGAGTTAATGTTTGGAGACTGGATGACTGTTTGTTAGAGCTGAATGTTGTGCTCCAAGTTTTTTCAACCTTTTGACTCAGAGTCACAGCTGACACTGTGGTGGGTGCATGTTGGATGCTGGTAGAGATAAAGAACAAAGAAAATGACAGCACAGGAACAGGCCCTTCGGCCCCTCCAAGCCTGCATTAACATATTGCCCTACAGAACTAGAACCCCTCCCCCATTCTTCCAGGAATCGTATCCCTCTATTTGCATCCTATTCATGTATTTGTCAAGACGTCCCTTAAAAGTCACTATTGTATCTGCTTCCACTACTTCCCCTGGCAGCAAGTTCCAGGCACCCACTGGACTTAGTGTAAAATACTTGCCTTGAACATCTCCTTTACCCTTGCTCCTCACATCTTAAACCTAAGTAACGCCTTGTAATTGACTCTTCCATCCTTCTGACTATCTATTCTATCTCTGCTCCTCATAACTGGCCATGCACTTATATTCAAGGATCTCAAAACCATCAGTGCCTGTTCTGAATGCCAGCCAGGGTCACCAAGTCACTGAAGCTACCATGGCATTTCCAGAATCAAGCGTCCCTGGATATCCCCTTTCCCTCAAACCCATCCCGAGGTCCTACAAGGTTGGCTCGTGTTCCCTGACCCACATGGATGTGAGCCCATGTGCCAGCGTGCATGCAGAGCTCAGGGATTTATTACATTTGGGATAGATGGTACAGGGATCAGCCACTGCTGTGCAAAGGAAAGGGCAACAACCCACACTGCTTCTTGTACAATAACCAGCATAGGGTTTGGTTGGGGTGGAGGGGGTACAAGGGAGATAGCTAAGTGTGGAAACCCTCAGCCTCAAAAGGGGGATGCACCTTGGAAAGATAGTTATTTAATAATGGAAAACTATTTTCCAAGTCAGTTGAAAAGTATATTCAGTGTGAGGACACATAGTAGCCAACTGAAATCTCATAGAATCCCTTCAGTGCAGAAGGAGGCCATTTAGCCCATCGAACCCTCACTGGCAACAATCTCACCCAGGCCTTAACCCCATAACCCCCAAATATTTACCCGGCTACTCCCTCTCACACTTTGACCATGTTAATTCCCCTATCAACCTGACCCACACATCTTTGAGATGTGGGAGGAAACTGGAGCACTCAGAGGTAACCCACAGGATACGTAAAACTCCACACAGTCACCCAAAGCTGGAACTGAACCTGTTTCCCTGATGCTGTGAGGGAACAGTGCTAATCACCGTGCCACCATTCCTGTTAATGCAAAACAATGCTGCACAAGCTGATCATCTGGTTTAACAATATTGCTGGAGTATAGGTATCGTCCAGGGGAAACCTCTTGTGTTCTTCAGAATGCAGTTATAAAATGTTTTCCGTTCACCTGAGGAAACATCAGTTGGTTTAATATCTCTCAGATCCCTGTTAGCATCTCACTCTCTCTGCACTGCGCTGTAAAGTCCAGTTTGGTCATTTATTGGAATGCAACTTGAAACTGCAACTTTCTAACTGCAAAGTGAATGTGCTACTGTCTGACTCATGGCTGATAGGTCAAGTGCTTTGAAGACATTCCACTTTTGGGTTTGCAAGTAGGGAATCATGCCTGGGCCAAGAGATCAGAGGTCAGGCTGCCGTCCTTCCACAGCTGTTACTGTCAGGAGCAAAGGGGAAAAGCAACAGAGAATGAACAATCACATGCTCTACCTTCATGGCGGTGACACACCATCTCCGTTGCAGCCTGTTCCTTTTCTTGGTCAGAGATACTGTGCTTTTTATTAATGTGGATCCTGCACAAGGACGTGTTTGGAGAAAAAGACTTTAAAAGAAGAAAGACAAACAAATCAATGCTCAGGTTAAATTTGTCAGACAAAAACAACTCTAGCAAAGAAATCATAGAAAGCTTACAGTACAGAAAGAGGCCGTTTGGCCCATCGAGTCTGCACCAAACACAATCCCATTCATGCCCTACCCCCATATCCCTATATATTTTACCCACTGATCCCTCTCGCCTACGCATCTCAGGGGCAATTTTTAGCATGGCCCAATCAACCTAACCCACACATCTTTGGACTGTGGGAGGAAACCGGAGTACCTGGAAGAAACCCACGCAGACACGAGGAGAATGTGCAAACTCCACACAGTGACCTGAGCCGGGAATCGAATTCAAGTCCTGGAGCTGTGAAGCAGCAACGCTAACCACTGTACTACCGTGTCACCCAAAGATAAGATAAAATAGATAATTTAAAGTTAATTAATGTCACAAATAGGCTTATATTAACACGGCAATGAAGTTAGTGTGGAAACCTCGTATTCACCACACTCTGGCACCTGCTCAGGAATACTGAGGGAGAATTTAGTATGGTCAATGAACCTAATCAGTACGTCTTTCAGAGTGTGGGAGGGAAACAGACCACCCGGAGGAAGCCTATGTGGGGTGAATGTGCTGACAGTTACCTGAGGCTGGAATTGAACCTGAGTCCCTGGCTCTGTGAGGCCTCAGTGCTAACCACTGTGCTAACCAGATGGCTGGGTATAGCACTTGGGGTGAATGGAATTAAAGGTTATGGGATAAAAGCAGGATTGGCTGTTAAGTTGGATGATCAGCCATGATCGTAATGAAAGATGGAGCAGACTCGAAGGGCCAAATGGCCTCCTCCTGCTCCTGTCTTCTCTGCTTTTGTGTTCGAGCATGAACTGAGAATGTCAAATTATATTTGATTGACTTGATCGAATAAAGGGGAGGGATGATGAGGATGTACTTAAAAGCCTAGATGGAATGTATCTGAGATTACTGGGGGAAGTAAGAGTGGAAATTGCTGAGGTTCTGGCCACAATTTTCTAATCCACCATGAATATGCAATGGTGCCAGATGGCTGGAGGATTACACACGTTAAGCCCCTGTTTAAAAGAGGGTTTTGGGGTAAACCTAACAACTACAGGTTAGTTAGATAATGTTGATAACAGGGATGTTATTCAGAACAATCATCTTGGAAAAAATTAATTAGATCTTGGAAAGGTTTTAGCTAATAAGTGAATTTGAAGAATGAAGTGGGTTTGGGTGAGTGGGCTAATCAACGGCAGATGCAGTATAATTTGCATAAATGTGACGTTATTGGAGACAAAAACAAGAAGGCAGATTACTACCTGAATGGCTGTAAATTAGGAGAGGGGAGTGTGCGGCAAGACCTGGGTGTCCTTGTGCACTCAGTGAAGGTAAGCAGGTGGTAAAGAAGGCATATGGTATGTTGGTCTTCATTGCAAGAGGTTTTGGATGCAGAAGCAGGGATGTGTTGTTACAATTATACAGGGCCTTGGAGAGGCCACATCTACAGCACCGAGTGCAGCTTTGGTCTCCTTTTCTTCTTTGGCCCTCCAAACCTGCACTGACAGTCCCAGCCATGCCCATGCACTTAAGACAGAGATAGCCAGGTTTTTATTGGTAAGGGGATCAAAGATTATGGGGGAAAGCGGGGATGGGGTTGAGAATCCTATCAGCCATGGTTGAGTGGATGATTCAACAGTGCTGTGCCTCATTTTGAGATGACCCATTAAAAGCTAAGGAGAGATAACAGCAGGCTATACTTTATGGTCTTATGGTTTTATCCTGCATAAAATTTCAATTATCCAACAGATGACACTTCCAAATATATATGGAGTTCTGCACTGAATTATGAATATAAGATTATTTGGCAGGCGAATGCCACTTCTTACCTCTTTCATCTTCCTGAGCACTTTCAACCAATGACTGCATTAAGAGAAGTGATAAAAGAGAATTAGTGTAAGATGCCTTGACCATAAAAGGATACTATTGTGTAAAAGCCTGTGGGCTCTGACATTGCTGGAATGATAAACTTACAGTGCCATGCCTCATTCTGAGATGCCCCATTAAAAGCTAAGGAAAGATAACAGCAGGTTATCAGTTAAACTAAGTCAATATGCAGCAGTAGGAAAACCAATTCTGGAGCATGTGGAGTTTGAAAACCTATATCCGAAAGAGTATAAACACATGAGAAAACGTTCAAAAAGAGTAACAGAATAATTCTAAATCTTAGCAGACTAAATTATGACTATAAATGCAGATAATTGCACATATATTCTAACAAGAAAAGCTAAGAGGCGAGATTGTAGAAAACTTGGAAAGGAATAAATGAGATTGAAGTACAGAGGGTTCATGGGGATCAGTTTCGCTCAGTTGGCTGGACAATTGGTTAGTGATGCAGAGCGATGCTAACAGCACATGTTCAATTCCCATACTGGTTATTTTTGAGGTTATTCATGGAGGCCCCCCTCCTGTCAACCTTACCCTTCACCTGAGGTGTGGTGACCCTCAGGTTACATCCCACCATGGCAACTTTACTTTCTTGACATAGGCCTTTAAATTGAACAGAATCCAAGGAAAAATTCCCAAGCTTTGAACAAGATGAGAGATTATCCTCCCCCAGCACCTGACATAATCTCCTCACTGATGCATTAAAAAAGTAGTTTGTTCCGGTACCATTAGAAAGGGCCTAGTTCATGACTAAGTGAGAAAGTACATGGAAAGTTGTTGAAGATAATGGCAGATCAAACATGGGTAAGATGGGTACATAGAACATAGAAACTACAGCACAAACAGGCCCTTCGGCCCACAAGTTGTGCCGATCATATCTGTACCTACCAGGCCATAGAACCATAGATCATGGACAATTAAATCATTCACCAGGGAGGGGAGGAAAGGGAAGAAGGAAAAGCAGAAGGTAATCCTTCTAACATTAAATCTCATGTACTCATCCAGAAGTCTTTTAAAAGATCCTTGTGAGTTTGCTTCTACCACCACTGACGGCAGCTGATTCCATTCACTCACCACCCTCTGAGTGAAAAACTTACCTCTAACATCTCCTCAACACCTTAAACTTGTGTCCTCTCATAGCGACCATTTCAGCCCTGGGAGAATCCACTCTATCTCTTCTCAACATCTTAATAACCTCTATCAGGTCACCTCTCAACCTTCATCTCTCCAGGGAGAAGAGACCTAGCTCTCTCAACTTATCTTCATAAGGCATGCCCCCAAATCCAGGCAACATCCTTGTAAATCTCCTCTGCACTCTCTCAATAGCTTCCACATCCTTCCTATAGTGAGGCGACCAGAACTGCGCACAGTACTCCAAGTGGGGTCTGACAAAGGTCTTATAAAATTGCAGCACTACCTCCCGACTCCTAAACTCAATCCCTCTATTAATGAAGGCCAGTCCACCATATGTCTTCTTGACCACATCCTCCACTTGCGGGACAGATTTAAGAGTCCTATGGACCCGGACCCCAAGATCTTTCTGCTCCTCAATGCTGCCAAGACTCCTATCCTTGATATTATACTCCTTCATCCTGCAAAATGGACCACCACACATTTATCCGTGTTGAAGTCCATCTCCGCCCAGTCTTGCATTCTACCTATGTCTCGCTGCAACTTCAGACATCCCTCCAGACTATCCACAACACCACCAACCTTCGTATTGTCGGCGAACTTACTAACGCATCCCTCCACTTCCTCATCCAGGTCATTTATGAAAATGACAAACAGCAAGGGTCCTAGAACAGATCCCTGGGGCACCCCACTGGTGACTGACCTCCATGCAGAAGAAGACCCTTCTGCAGGCAAGCCTGTTCTGGATCCACAAGGCCAAAGCCCCTTGGATCCCATGCCTTCTCCACTGCTCTTCCTTCATCATTTTCGAAGAACTCAGTTAGGCTCGTAAGGCACGATCTGCCCTTAACAAAGCCGTGTTGACTATTTTTGATCATATTGAACTTCTCTAAATACTCATAAATCCTATCTGTCAGAGTCTTCTCCAGCAACTTATCAACCACTGAAGTCAGACTCACTGGTCGGTAATTACCCGGGCTATCCCTATTCCCCTTCTTGAAAATAGGCACCATATCCACAATCCTCCAATCTTCCGGAATCTCTCCCGTCTCCATCGATGATGCAAAGATCATTGCCAGGGGCTCTGCAATTACTTCCCTCACCTCCCACAATAACCTGGGGTACATCCCATCCGGACCTGGTGACTTATCTACCTTGATGGAATTTAACAATTCCAACACATCCTCTTTCCTAATATCCACATACTCAATCTTTTCAGTTTGCCACAATCCTGTAGTACAATCCCCTGTAGTGTAGAGGGATACAGGCCAAATGTGGGCAATTAGGACTAGCTGAGAGGTTCAAAAAAAAGGGCAGCATGGACAGGTTGGGCCAAAGGACCTGTTTCCATGCTGTAAACCTCTATGTCTGTGTCTGTGTCTATATCTGTGTTTCACACCAGTGGAGGAGAGTGTCAAAATCTCACTCTGAAATTACTGTCAGGGTAGAGCATTAGCACAGAGGAAATTATGGAAGTTTAGGCTCTGATGGGCCTGGAGTTCACACCCTTCACAGTTTCACCTGTCACATTATTGTCACTGGGGTTAGGAACAGTTTTAATGCTCAGACCATATTCCTTAGTTGAGAATGTGAGTGTTCCCTGGAGTAATCTTCCCCATTTCGAGCAGTTTCTCATTTCAGTGCATGAAACTAAACTCGGGAACTCAGTAATTCTGGGATGGGATTAAAATAGTTTCACTTTCAGCTTCATCCGTATATTGATTTTTAGTTCATAATTGAGTTGATAAATGACATTCAGATGCTCGGGGGAAGTAATGTGACTTAATTCAATAGGGCAATTTTAATGTAACCCTTTATACAGAAATCACATGGGGTCAGGTGGATCTAACACTGGATTTACACCTGCTGAGTACTGTAGTGCATTCGTTCAATAGAGAGAAAATTTAGGTGAGGCACTGCCTCCCCCCCCCCTCACTGCCTGCTGCCCCCACCTAAAGTTCCCCCCTCAATGGCTTTGGCACTCTTCCCCCCACTCCAGTACACATAATGGGAAACAAGCTCCCCCTCCCTCAAATGGAGCTTCCCAGAGAACTTGCTGTGGCACTGCCTCTTGACACAGAGCCAACCTGATGGTGCCAACCTGTGCCAAGGAGTAGTCCCCCCTTCCCACTGCCCCTATTTCCACCCCCCCCCCCCAAAGGGCTGTACTAACCTCTGCATTCCTGCGAGGGCATCTGCCTCGACTAATTCACATCATTAAATCGCTGTTGTAAATTTTGCCGAGCTTTGAATATTCAGTGAGGTGGGATCATGTGCTGGAAGAGCACCATATTGAGATAAAAATTTAAGTAAGAACATTAAAATGGGGTTCTCCTGCTTTGTGGGTGTGACCCTCGTGGTGTCACCAGTGAGGGGCAATGGAAAATCAGGAAGTGTGATCTCGGCATTTCACGATTCTCACTGTAGTTTCCACCCACATTGTGACAGTTAACATGGGCTGAAAATTGTCCCTCTGCTGAGTTAGCATGTGGACAAAGACAAGTTTACGCCAGGATGGATAGGGTTAATAGGTTTCTGTTCCTGAAGGATATTAGTTGGGTTTCAAAACATTTCACCCATTTTGTGCTCAGAGGTTTTAAGATTACTGAGGTGATGTTTACCTCACTCAGACTCAGGAACATGGTTCGACTGTAATTTTTCCTTTCTCCATACCCAAATTTACTCTGACAAATGATATTCCCCAGCATTCCAGCAGATTGATTGTAATGCCAACCAATCCTATGGTTTTTTTTCCCACTTGCTGCCACAGTGGGTGAATTTGATCATATTATTTTCAGAGTGAATGAAGTCAGGGAAATGAGCAAGAGAAGTTGCCCAGAAAAGCAGAAAATGTAAGCAGGGGTTAAAAGTTTTTTTATCAAAGGTGACAAAAGATATTTCACAAGGATCAGTAAGAGGATCACTGAGTTCACAATTTACAAAGCTGTTTAGACTCAGGCTTCGGAAATACAATGTCAAAGTTAGCAGATGGCACTAAATTGGGAGGTTAATGAATACAGAGGAGGGTCATGACAAGACAGGAAGACTTCAATAAACTTGAAAAATAAGGAAAAATAAGCTTCTTAAGAAAAGTAGTATATTCTAGTAGAAAGAATAACCACATAATTCTTGTTAATGAAGACCAGAATCTTAATTAAGTAGACCCACGCACAGTGGGATGGACGGTAGCGGACTGGGATCATGGACAATCAAATCATTCGCCAGGGAGGGGAGGGAAGGGAAGAAGGAAAAGCAGGAGGTAATCCTTCTAACAACCTGTAGTGCTCAGATTTAAAATCTGATATTTTCTCAGCCGGAGCAAACACTCTGGCTCCTCACAACAGTACTCCATCCTTGCAATTCAGCCTATTCTTTCTGATTTGGAAAGATCAAAATTTGTGGAAAAGTGTGAGGTGATTCACTTTGGTAAGAGTAACAGAGTACAGAACATAGGGCTAACTTTTGGTAGTGTCGACAAGCAGAGAGATCTCGGTGTCCATGTGCATGGATCCCTGAAAGTTGGCATCCAGGTTGATAAGGTTGTTAAGAAGGCGTACGGTGTGTTGGCTTTTATTGGTAGAGGGATTGAATTTCGAAGCCGAGATGTCATGTTGCAACTGTATAAAACTCTGACGCAGCTGCACTTGCAGTATTGCGCACAGTTCAGGTCACCGCATTATAAGAAAGATGTGGAAGTGTTGGAAAGGGTGTAGAAGAGGTTTCCCAGGATGTTGCCTGGTATGGTGGGAAGGTCTTATGAGGACAGGCTGAGGGACTTGAGGTTATTTTCATTAAAGGAAGATTAAGTGGTGACCTAATTGAGGCATACAAGATGATCAGAGGGTTAGATAGGGTGGACAGTGAGAGCCTTTTTCCTCGGATAGTGATGGCTAACATGAGGGGAAATAGCTTTAAATTAAGGGGTGATAATTATAGGACAGATGTCAGAGGAAAATTCTTTACTCAGAAGATAGTAAGGGCGTGCAGCAGTTGTGGACTCACCAACTTTAAGGGCGTTCAAATGGTCAGTGGATAGGCATTTGGATAACATTGGAATAGTTTAGGATAGAGGTCATTAGATTTGTTCCACTGGTCAGTGCAATATCGAGGGCTGAAGGGCCTGTACTGCGCTGTGATGTTCTATGTTTTATAAAATTGTTCAGACTTGTCATGATGCCAACAGAACCATCTGCTTGACTTTAGTCTAAATGGGGTCTCTTTGGGTCCATACCTTGATATGTTGTGCCGATGCCAATAACGTGCCCAGCAAGTTAAGAGCATTTCTTGGGGCATTGGTGGTGATAGAATATTTTGTGGGAAAGGAAGTTGGCTATGTGGGTGCCTGACTTATGTTGGCACATAGAGCTTGTATGCCACCAACAGCAGGGCCCAACATCAGACCCTTGCTGAGGCGAAGGGAGAATGGCTTTGTCCTGTATGAAAAAAGCCAGAAGTGGTTTATGGTTAATATAATGTAACCAATGATGTCGTGGTCAGCTGTGTAAATAGAAAGCAGGGAATTGTGGAGAGCATTCTAGTCCAGGGCATGGCTCAAGTGGTGATGCAATTCAGGTTCTTTATTAAACCTTTACTTTGATTTACTTTAAAGTTGTTTTTTATATTGTTTGCTACTGGTGTACCCTTACTGCCAGATGAACAATGGTCAATAACTATTGAAAAGTCCATAAATGTGCTGATGTTTTCATCATAGATAGTAACCAAACCTTTCGATATGGGAATAGGCCCACTCAGCGTCTGTTAGTGTTCTTGTCTGTCTACACCGGCCCTCAAGTCAGTGGGACAATCCTGTTCCTCTTTAGCAGAGCGAGATGTAGTAGGTCAGCACAATTTCTTCTGTAGGGTCAAAATGAAGCAAGTGGCTTGAAGATTGCAATGTTATTTTAATTCACTCAAACGCTTCCTTTTGATGTGCACTGCAGTGCTCCTTTGGTATTTCCTGTGTGTAAGGGGGCCAGCAATGTCGACAGGATGGAATAAATCATCAGTAATAATCCAGCATCCCCAAGAATGATTTTATTTCTGAATATTTCTGGGAGCTGTTCCCTGGGTTGCTTGAGCTTTCTCCTCCACAGGAAGAGCTTGAGCATTGACCCTGAATCCCAAATATGTTACTTCGGGGGCTTGGAATGTGCATATTACTCTCTTGGAGCCTTAGCCTGTTACTTTTAATCTTTTCAACACTTGTCCCACATCATAAAATCATAGAAACCCTACAGTGCAGAAAGAGACCATTTGGCCCATCGAATCTACACTGACCACAATCCCACCCAGATCCTACCCCCATAACCCTAACTATTTTACCTACTAATTCCTCTAATCTAGGCACTCAAGACACTAAGGGGCAACTGCTGTTGACAGCATACAAGCTCTATGTACCAACATAAGTCAGGCAGTCACATACGTGAATTGTTTGAAGTAGTGGTCTCTGACAATGGGACTGCATTCGCAAGTGAGGAATTTCATGCAAACTACAGGGGTTCAGCATGTTAGAACAACCCCTTACCACCCGACTCAAATGGGCTTAGATGAAAAGGCCATCCAGCTGTTGAAAACTGCAATGGAAAACACCTTTACAACTTTGACTGGCTTGTTTTTCATTATTAAATAGAACAATCCCTCATGCCACCACGTGAGTTACCCCTATTGAGTTGTGTATGGAAGGACATATTTGGACAAGACTCAACCTAATATTTCCAAATTTAGCAGGGATGATGGGGGGGGGAAAGAATGTATAGAAGGGATTCCATGACTCCACCAAACTTGAGAGGGATCTTTAGGTAAACAATTCAGTTTATGAAACAAATTTCAATACTGATCCCTGAATTGGGTCCCTGAGATGGTTGTGACCAAGACAGACCCAGTGTTGACATATAAGGGAACAGAATCAAAGAGCATGTGAACCACCTGAGGAGAGGAGAGCTGTGCACAGTAATAATTGAGCAGTCTTTCCCTCCCATGCCTGTTAATGTGGCTTCAGCAATTGTAATTGAAACCAAATGCAGTAACCTTGAAGAGGAGTTGAGTAACATTCTGGTGGGAACTGGAGAAGTTATCTGCACTAGAGCACCTTTGCAGATTGTAAATCTTTCTGCTGTTGTCCAAATTGAAACTACTTCGACTAATGAAGCATCTGCCAAAGAATCTCTCAAAAAATTAGAAAGTCTCCTGATAGATTTACTTTATGAGTGACTATATTGTGCTTTCCTTTTGCTGTATAATATAATAAATAGTTTGTTATTGTAATATACTTATTAAGGACTCAAAGGAGAAGGGGTGTGATAGCATACCCCTTTTCTCACATTCTGATCAACAGACACTATTAGCACCATACCTAGCCTTTACCATCATCATTTATATTCCCTTCATCTTTTTATCTATCCATCCTATTTTCCTTATCTTCAGCTTTGACAGAGGAAGATGGTTGCAGTGATTGGAGGTCAATCATCTCAACTCTGGGACATCACTGCAGGATTTCCTCAGGATAGTGTCCTAGAGCCAACCATCTTCAGCTGTTTCGTCAATGACCTCCCTTCCATCCTAAGGCCAGAAATGAGGATGTCACTGATGACTGCACCATTTGTGACTTCTCCGATATTGAAGCAGTTTATGTCCAAATGTAGCAAGACCTGGACACTATCCAGCTTGGACTGACAAGTGGCAAGTAGCCCTATAAATATTGTGGCTACCAGAACAGGTTGAAGTCTAGGAATCCTGGAGTAAGTTACTCAACTCCTAATCCCCCCAAATCCTTTCCACCATCAACAAAGCACAATTCAGGAGCGTGATATTTTCCATTTGCCTGGATGACTGCAACTCCAACATTCCAGAAGCTCGACACCATCCAAAAGAAAAAGCCCTCTTGATTGGCACACTTTCCACAAACTTTCATTCTTTGGAGGAATCCAATGAAGGGACCTCCAAGGCTGGCACCAGTTGGGGCCAGTTTCCACCTCGCAGTTCACCATCCTTGAGACTCTCACATCGGTGAGTCAGTTTAGTGGGTGGCATCTGGGTCACTCTCTGGTGCACATAATGCATCTGCTGATGTACATCAGGTGGAGGAGGGAATTTCCGAGGTCTGTGGCACACAGGGGCCTGCTGGAGGCGAGGACTCAGCTGGTCCCAAGCTACGTGCTGGGCCACTGCAATTACTTTTCCCTCAGCTCCCAGAGATGCAGCAACAGAGCCAGGGAATGCAGGAAGGATTGATGGCAACACTGGACCAATTACAAGGCTGTTGGGAGGAATCACAAAGCTATAAGGTGGGCTGGCTATTGTCTGTCTTGCGTGGTTCCGAGGTACACATTTACAGGATGGAGTCCACAGTGGAAAACCTGTGGAAGGAAATCCTGGGGCAATGTCCAAGTGATGGGCGAGTCACAGTGAACCACAGCAGAGCACCAGAGGGATTCTGAAGCCCATGGCTGAGAGGCTCGAGAGCTTGCAGGACACCCAGTGGGATGATGCTGAGGCACAACGTGCTATGGCTGCAGCCATTAAGAATGTGCCCACTCACAGAGGATCATGGCTGAGAGATTACAGAGTGTCTCAGAGGGCACTCGCTGCTGCCACTCTCAGGTGGTCCCTGACTCAGAGGGCCATCACAGAGGGCTCAGCCACCATGGTAAGATCGCAGCTGGATCTGCAGGACTGACAGGGCCAGATGATGCCGGAGCTTCTGCAGTTCACTGCAATAGCACTGCCATCCCATGGAGTGAGCCAGGGGCCTACAGGAATCCTGAGGAAGAAAGAAAGGCTTGAGCCCATAGCAGCCTATTTGCAGGCCTGGGTATAAACTCATCTGCTATTGTCCTTGGCTTAGAGGAATATTGGGAAGCACAACACAATTAGTCCTGAGTCAGCAGGTCTACATGGGCCAGATTATCAGAGTTTGAGGGTGATAGGTTTCCCCCTGGCTTGAGGTTGGACAGCTCATTACTGTGAATGTACCTGCAATCTTCACTGTCCACTGCCAGTAATAGGAGCAGCTTTCCTTCTGTGAGAATCAGGGCAAAGCAGCTATCTTTCTGTGCTCCTGGGGGAAGCCGGGGCAGGTCACTGATCTGGCTGCCCTTGACGATGGTTTTACAGCTGCTGTGGAGTGAGATTTCAGCCTCAGGCAGCGATTCCTGGTCACGGCAGATCGCCAAGGACCCCTCGATCGACAAAAAGAAGAATTTCTCCTTCCATTGCTTGAAGACAAACCCACCTGCAGTTAAAAAAAAAACAAAATATTTTCAGTTATAGTTGTGTAGAATTGAGTGTGCAGATTAATGTCAGCTGTCATGTGTGACATTCCACCACAGAATAGAAATCAATCCTCTGAACTTGGACACATGTCATACTAACTGTCAGCGCGATGGACTAGAGATTATTTGAGATTCAAACCCAAATCTGAAGAGAAATATTTGCATTTCTGTGGTGCCTTTCTCACCTGCAGGATGTCCAAAATGCTTTCCAATCGGTAAAATACTATAGAAATATAGTCGCTGATTTAATGTAAGAAACATAGCAGCCACTTTACAACCACAAAACCCCACAAAACACCATGTGATCATGAACAAATCACCTGTCATGAAGTTGTGCCCTTGTTCAATCTACCAAAATGCATCACCTCACATGTATCTTTTGATTTGATTTATTATTGTCATATGTATTAACATTCAGTGAAAGGTATTGTTTCTTGTGCTATACAGACAAAACATACCATAGAGAAGGAAATAAGGGAGTGCAAAATGTAGGGTTACTACTCTAGAGTGTAGAGAAAAATCAACTTAATGCAGGGTAAGTCCATTCAGAAATCTGATGGCAGCAGGGAAGAAGCTGTTCTTGATTCAGTCGGTACATGACCTCAATCTTTTGTATCTTTTCTCGATGGAAGAAGGTGGAAGAGAGAATATCCAGTGTCGTGGGCGTTCTTAATTATGCTGGATGTCTAAACTGAACTCCATCTGCCATTCATCAGGCCACTGATTCAATTGATCAAGATCCCATTGTCAACTTTGGTCGAAGGATAAATATTGGCCAGGATACTGAGGAGAATTCTCCTGCTCTTCAGATTATTTTGAGGGCACACAGGGTCTCATTTTAATTTAAGTTAATTTAAGTAGGTTTAAATTGACACTGTAATGAAGTTACTTAAAAATCCCCAGATTGCCACACTCTGGCTACACTGAGGGAGAATTTAGCATGGTCAATGCATCTAACCAGCATGTATTGGCATCTCAGCTACGACTCTCACCAACTTTTACAGATACACCATAGAAAGCATTCTTTCTGATTGTATAACAGCTTGGTATGGGCTCCTGCTCTGCCCAAGATTGCAAGAAACTACAAAAGGTCATGAATGTAGTCTAATCCATTACGCAAACCAGCCTCCCATCCATTCATTCTGTCTACACTTCCAGCTGCTTTGGCAAAGCAGCCAGCATAATTAAGGACCCCCACGCACCCCGGACATTCTCTCTTCCATCTTCTTCCTTTGGGGAAAAGATACAAAAGTCTCAGGTCACATACGAACGGACTCAAGAACAGCTTCTTCCCTGCTGTTGTTTGAATGGACTTACTTTGCATTAAGTTGATCTTTCTCTACATCCTAGCTATGAATGTAACATTACAATCTCCATTCTCTCGTTTCTTTCTCTATGAACAGTGTGTTTTGTATGTATAGCGTGCAAGAAACAATACTTTTCACTATGTTAATACATGTCACTATAATAAATCAAATTAAATCAAATCAAAATATTTTTGATTGTAGGGGGAATCTGGAGCATGCTCATATACACAGGGAGAAAATGAAAACTCCCAGATGCCCCAAGCTGGGAATCAAATCTGGGTTCCTGGCGCTGTGAGGCAACAGTGCTAACCACTGTGCCACCTTTAAAGTTTCAGCCAATATTCATCCAAATTTCATCCAATTCTGACACTTCAGACAGTTCAGCACTCCCTCAGTGATGGACTAGAAATGCAGCTTAGACAATGTAACCAAGTCTCTGGAGTAGATCTTCAGACTTAAACCCACAACCTACTAGAGTTACCCACTGACCTATTGACAGCAGAATGTCATCCAATGATAACAGGTGGGTATCAGATGGGAGCCGTTTAACCTATTAAAATGAAGCTCTCACACTGGATGTGTGAAGAACAATTGAGAAACCCAAAGGACAGGCTGAATGATTGTGCTCATCAAGAGTTGAACAGAAATGGATCTCTGGCCCTTGAGTTCTTTATTACTACAGGACAAATTCTGCTGGCTGTGAGATCTTCTATTCAAACAGCTTGTTGGCATAACTTGGTGTTTCAGCTGTAAAGTCAACTTTGTCTTTCCCTGAATTCAACCCAATTCAGCTGGAACCATTTTAAAGTCAGGTGATTTAAAGTTAACACATTCTATCAGCCTAATAGCTAACTGTTAATCAAGGTATTGCCCTGCTCAATGACTCTGTTGCGACTCTTAAGAAATAACAGGCAGGAAGGTGCAGTTACCGGCAGCACTTGGATATCAGCTGTGATTCACTGTGTAACATTCCACTCTGAGTTCCACACTGGAAACTTGCAGCGAAAGTTCAGCCAGCCATTGTCTCCTGCATCATTGGAGATGTCGCCTTTTAGATAAATGCTAAAGAGAATCTTGTCTGCTCAATCAACTGGATCCTATAGAAATAGTTCTGAGAACAGTGTGAATTTTACTGGTGCCCTTGCCAACATTTATCCTTTAACTGACGCTTAGCAAATGATCTGGTTATTATTACATAGAGATCTGAGGAGTTTGCTGTGTGCAGTTAGCTGCTGTGGTTGCTGTGTGAGTTTACTATCAAATAAATTGGTTGGACTTAAATCTGGTGTTGTCAGATTTCTTACTGTGTTCACCCCAGTTTAACACCGGCATCTCTACATCGTGGTTCCTCATTACATCAGTGACTGTGCTTCATGAGCAGCTTCAGACAACCTGAGGATGTAGAAGCTGCTTTTTTTTCCTTTATTAACATAAAAACACAGAACACATAACAGAAAACAGGAGCAAAAATAGACCATTCGGCCCTTCGATCCTGTTCCACCAATCATTATGATCATATCTGATCATCTGACTCTGTAACCTGTTCCCACTTTCCCCCAAATCTTTTGATCCCTTTAACCCCAAGAGCTATATCTAACTCCTTCTTGAAAACATACAATGCTTTGGCCTTAACTACTTTCTGTGGTCACAAATTCCACAGACTCACCTCTCTCTGGATGAAGAAATTTAGAAGTCATAGAAGTTTACAGCATGGAAACAGGCCCTTCAGTCCAACTTGCCCATGCTGCCCTTTTGTTTTAAACCCCTAAGCTAATTCCAATTGCTTGCATTTGGCTCATTACCCTCTATACCCATCTTACCTTTATAACTGTCTAAATGCTTTTTAAAAGACAAAATTGTACCCGCCTCTACTACTATCTCTGGCAGCTTGTTCCAGACACTCACCACCCTCTATGTGAACAAATTGTCCCTCTGGACACCTTTGTATCTCTCCCCTCTCACTTTAAACCTATGCCCTCTAGTTTTAGACTCCCCTACTTTGGGAGAAGATATTGACTTTCTACCTGATCTGTGCCCCTCATTATTTTATAGATTTCTTTAAGATCACCCCTCAGTCTTCTATACTCCAGAGAAAAAGGTCTCAGTCTATTCAGCTTCTCCTTATAACCCAAACCTCAAGTCCTGGTAGCATCCTAGTAAATCTATTCTCCATTTGTTCTAGTTTAATAATATCCTTTCTACAATAGGGTGACCAGAACTGTATACAGTATTCCAAGTGTGGCCTTACCAATGTTTTGAACAACATCAACAAGACATCCCAACTCCTATATTCAATGTTCTGACCAATGAAACCAAGCATCCTGAATACCTTCTTCATCACTGTGTCCATCTGTGACTCCACTTTCAGGGAGCTATGAGCATGTATCCTGAGATTTCTTTGTTCTGTAACTCTCCCCAACTACCTACCATTAATGAGTAAGCTCTGCCCTGGTTCAACTTACCAAAATGCACCACCTTGTATTTATCTAAATTAAACTCCATCTGCCATTCATCAGTCCACTAGCCCAATTGATCAAGATCCTGTTGCAATCAGAAATAACTTTCTTGACTGTCCACTATGTCACCCATCTTGATATCCTCTGCAAAATTACAATGCCTCCTATATTCTCAACCAAACCATTAATATAAATGATAAATAACAACGGACCCAGCACTGATCCCTGAGGCACACTGCTGATCACAGGCCTTCATTTTGAAAAACAACCCTCTCTAACCACTCTCACAGAAGCCAATTTTGTATCCATTTAGATACCTCACCCTGGATCCTGTGAGATTTAATTTTATGCAACAACCTACCACGTGGTACCTTGTCAAAGACCTTGCTAAAGACAACATCAACTGCACTGCTCTCATCTACCTTCTTGGTTACCTCTTCAAAAAACTCAATCATGTTTGTGGGTGTTAGTGCGAGTGGGCAGACATGACCGCTACGGACCCAGGGTCAGGTTCAACAGCGGTACAGCTTTATTTTAACATTGATGGGGGTGCAGTCAGGACATACAAACAGAACTGTCCTGAAAGCACTCTAAAGACCCGCAGCAATGGGCTATAGTTATACTCAAAGTTTGACATATTGTATGATTCAAATGTTAATGTTTTGTTTATAGTATTTGACTCTGACCATCCTGTTTCGATGTTTTCAAGTATTGTAACGATGTTTTTAAGTGTGTGTTAATTGTTTCTGTCTGATAGGTTTATTAATGGTCTAGAATCTCTGGGGTTTGAACAATGAATGTTTGGCTGATCTTCAGGAAGTTTGTGGGGCTAGGGAGGCTTCCTTAGTTATGTTAATCCTTAGGTGTCTCTATAGAGGGTTATTTGATTAGGTCAGAGATGCTGATTTGGTTAGATGGTGGTATACTTTTCATTTAGTTCCTGTAGGTGCCATCCTGTCCGGTTCCCTTGTGTGCTAGCCTTTGTTTGCATTTTAAAAACATGTCTTTTGCCTGCTTGTCAGGATCTGTTCCCTTGTGATCTTTAGTGGGAAGGTTCTGAGTGCAACTTTAATCTGCTTCCATGTTGTGTACCCAATTTCAGAAAACTTGTTGTCTGATAAAATGAGACATGATTTTCTACTCACAAAGCCGTGCTGACTCTCCCTAATCAGTCCTTGTGTCGCTAAATGCCTATAGATTCTGTCTCTCGAAATACCTTCCAACAACTAACCCATCACAAATGTGGGGTTCACTGGCCTGTAGTTCCCAGGCTTTTCCCTGCAGCTCTTTTTAAACAAATGCACAACATTTGCCACCATGTAATTTGCAGGTGCCTCACCCTGACTATCAATGATTCAAGTATCTCTGCTGGAGACCTGCAATTTTCTCCTAGGCATGCCACAATGTCTTGGGATACACAGGGTTTTATCTACCTTGATGTGCTTTAAGACTTCCAGCACCTATTTCTCTTTAATATGTACACTCCTCAAGACACTATTTATTCCCCCCAAGTTTCCTAACATTCATGCTTTTCGCAACAAAAATTCCAATGAGAAATATTCACTTTGAATCTCACCCATTTCTCTTGGTTCCTTAACAGGGCCTTACTCTCTCCCTTGTTACTCTTTTGCCCTTTATGTATTTGTAAAAGCTCTTTGGATTCTCCTTTGTCCTCCTGATTTCTCTGTTAACTCTACTCCTACACCTCCAAAGCTCTTCAAGGAATTCACTTGATCCCAGCTGCCTTTGCATGTCATGTGCCTCCTTCTTCTTGACCAGGGCCTCAATATCCCGAGTCAGCCAGGGTTCCCTACTTCTACCAGCCTTGCCCTTCACTCTAAGAGGAATGCTCTTATCCTGAACCTTGGTTAACACAATTTTGAAAGCATGCCACTTACCAGGCATCCTTTGCTTTTCCAGAGACTCCCCTAGTTAATTTTTGAACGTTCCTGCCTGATACTGTCAAAATTGGCCTTGCCCCAATTTAGAATTTTAATTTTTGAGCCAGACTTATCAATCTGCATAGCTATTTTAAAACCATAATTAAGTTATAGTCACTGGTCCCAAAATGATCCTTCATTATCACTTCTGTCACCTGCCCTTCCTTACTTCCCAAGAGAAGATCGAGTTTTCCCCTCTCTTGTTGGGCCATCCATATACTGAATGAGAAATTCCTCCTGTATACACTCAACAAATTTCTCTCCATCTAATATTATGACTGTACCTGTCAATGTTGGGAAAGTTAAAATCCCCCATAATTACCACCCTATTTTTCTGTAATCTCCTTACATATTTGCTCCTCAATTTTCTGCTGACTATTTAGGAGCCTATCAAAGTGATTTCCCCCTTCTTGTTATTCACTTCTACCCACATATACTCAGTGGCTGAACCCTCGAATGTATTCCCTCTCTGTACTGCCATGATGTTTTCCCTAATCAAAAGTGCAACTTCCATCTCCTTTCTCACCTCCTGTTCTATCTTTCCTTTGGTATCTGTACCCTGGAACATTGAGCTGCCAGTCATGTCCCTTCCTTAGCCACGTTTCGGTAATTGCTACAATATCCCAGTGCCACGTACCCATCCATGCCCTGTCCATCAGGCCTGTTGCATTGAAATAAGTGCAGTTTAATCTTGCTCTCCGTCTTGCTTTTGCCTGATCTGTCTGGTACTCGGATTACTGTCACTGCCTTTACTACTTAATGCGCTCTGTTTAACTTCTGTGCTGTCCTCAACGTTCTCTTCTGTCTCTCTACTGTTTTGGATCCCATTCCCGCCAAAGTAGTTTAAACCCTCCCAAGTGGCTCGAGGAAATCTCCCTGTCAGTCCCCCTCCAATTCAGGTATTACCCATCCCACTTGAACAGGCCACTTCTTTCCTAGAAAAGATCCCAATAATCCAAAAATCTAAATCCCTGCTCCCTGTACTAGCTCTCAAGCATTCATCTGCCTAATCTTCCTATTCCTAATCTCACTACCTACCATGTGGCACCAGTCATAGCCCAGAAATTACTACCTTTGAGGTCCTGCACTTTAGATTTCTGCCTAACTCTCTACATTCACACTTTAGGACCTCATCCTTTTCCCTACCTATCTCGTTGGTACCAATATTTACAGTGACCTCTGGCTGCTCATGCTGCCCCTCAAGAATATCCTGCAATTGCTCAGAGGTATCCCTGACCCTCTCCTCATTTCCTCATTTCTCCTCATCTCAGTCCTAAATGGTTTACACTCAGACTGTGACCCCTGGCTCTGGACTTTCCTGCCATTGGGAACATCCTTCTTGTGTCTACCCTCTTTAGTCCTGTTAGAATTTTAAAGGTTTCTATGAGATTTCCCCCCTCATTCTTTTAAACTCTAGTGATTATAATCCTACTCAACTCAATCTCTCCTCATATATCAGTTCTCCCATCCCAATGACATGTGGGCATTACAGACAAGGCCAGCATTTGTTACCCATCTCTCATTGCCCTTGAAGTAAGTGGATTATATAGGGACATTTCAGAGGGCAGTCAAGAGTCGATCGCATTGCTGTAGGTCTGGAATCACATATTAGGCCAGACCAGGTGGGAATGGCAGATTTTCTTCCCCAAAGGATATTATTGAGCCAGATAGATTTTCAACAACTGGTGATATTCGGTCACCATTACTGAGATCAGCTCTGATGCTAGGTCACCTAGACTTGAAGTGTTGGCTCTTTTCTCTCCCCACAGATGCTGTCAGATTTTCCTCCATTTTCTGTTTTTATTACTGAGTCTAGTGTTATATTACAGATTTATTAATTGAATTTAAATTCCACCAGTCACTGTGGTAGGATATGAATCTGTGTCCCCTAGGCCTCGGCCTCTGGATTATTAGTCTATGACAGTATTATGCCTCACCGTTAATGTCACCTTTTTATTCAGTTAGATTAATTTTTAATAAATCTGTGCCTCTGTTTCTCATGGCATTTTGCTGCTTTTTGTTTCTGCCTTACTCTGTTGAAGGCCAGAAACATAGGCACTGCTGGCCCAGAGTTTGCTAACCCAACTCACATGGTGTTTACAGAGACTAGGCATCACTCAAACTACTCAAATTTAATTTGGAAGAAACATCCTTTGGGTGTGACCAAGGCAGAAGGAAAATTTGGCTTTAGCCAAAGAAACTTAGATGAGGAAAGGTGACCAAATTTGGTGAAAGAAATTGGTTTTAAGGGGAACTGGGAAGAGAGAGAAGTGGAGGCAGAGGGATTCAGAGAAAGAATTTCAGAGAATGGGGGAGACACTGGTTGTGAAAGGAAGGCTGTTTTGTTCATGTGACTGTATAATTTGAAAGCGAGATTACCACAGAAAGTATTAGAAACAGCTTTTGGAATCGTTGCAAAATAAACTCAGTGATATCAGCAGCTTTGGATAAACCTTCAGTTGATTTCAGCTTTAAGCTGCATCAGCCATTGGAGAAGCAGTTTGATCCTTTGTAAACAGAGTTGTACTTGATAATCCCACATCCAATTACAGATCCCAATCCTGCCCCTTTCTGCCTTTTGCTCAGTGACATGAGGGATTAATTTAACTCCTACTACACAACAACACTGATTGCATGGGTTTATACCATTTCTTTACACATCAATGTTTACTGAGCTTCCTCTGTGCATTGGTAATTCTTCTCCCCTCCTCCCTGAACATGGTGACCCACAGCTGTGCCTTTAGCTGCCTAAATCCCACACTCTGGAATTCCTTCCATAAACTCCTCTGCCTTTCCACTTCCCTTTCCTGAACTCTGTCAAATGACCAGTTTTTAAATTCCACCCCCTCGTTTCTAAATATTCCCATTTCATTGACCTGAAGTCCACAATCTTCATTTGGCTGCGTTCCTAGAGAATTCATCCATCTCTAAACAACCTTTTTCCACAACTCCAGTAACCTTATAACTAATAAACAAAAGTATTCAAATCAAATTAAAAATAAAACATACCATCTTTTCCAATACTTCTTTCTTTAGATGAAGACTGCTTTTATGAACGAAAATGTTGGGAGCAGATTCTGTTTCCTGGCACAGATTATAGGCGAGAATTTCTGCTCATTTTTCCCCAAGGCTAGAACTTCCCATCCGAGGTCAATAGACCTTTGCATGGTGTATCCCTGCCCTCTATAATTCTAATAATGGATAGGATGGGGAAATTCCACCTGATGAGTGTTCACCAAGCTGAACTGTGAGATTTCCTATATAAAATAGGAATTTGGGCTGTATGATGGCACTGTGGTTAGTACTGCTGCCTCATAGCTCCAGAGACCTGGTTTGATTCCCCGCTTGGGTCACTGTTATGTGGAGTTTGCACATTCTCCTTGTGTCTGCGTGGGTTTCCTCCAGGCGCTCCGGTTTCCTCCCACAGTCCAAAGATGTGCAGGTTGGGTGGATTGTCCATGCTAAATTGCCCCTTAGTGTCCTGGGATGTGTAAGTTAGAGAGATTAACAGGGTAATTTGTAGGGTTGTGGGGAGAGAGCCTGGGGTGGGATTGTTGTTGGTGCGGACTTCTGCACCGTAAGGATTCTATGATGAATGAACGGTGTGCAGATACTAATCCTTTCCATCAAGAGGGAAGTTTCCTCAGTAGGACACACTTTGGAAATCCTACTGCATAGTATGCCCTATTTAAATCGAGAGGTCAGCCTGTGAACTAAACCCCTAGAAAGAGGTGGAGCTGTGGTGAAATTCCGGACTAATTTTGAGAGTTGGCTGCCATGCTTTTGCAATCTCAATTTGGGAATCATGTGCCCTGGATATTCCTCAATGATCCAGTCACCCAGAACACCCAGAGGAAACCCTCACAGACACAGGGAGAATGTACAAACTCCACACAGTCAGTCACTCAAAGCTGGATTTGAACCCGGGTTTCTGGTGCTGTGAGGAAGCAGCACTAACCACTGTGCCACTGAGTTGCATCCTTCTGAAATAATAAATATAAATGCAAATATGCATTTGCAATAGCACAGAGGTGAAAGGACATTGCTAACTAACACATGAACTTGGTTCATGTTGGAGATGACATGGGGAAGGGGAGTTTTAACCCTCAATTTATTGCAGTTATACCCTTCTAATGCCACTGCCTTCCTGCCAATATCAGAATGATCCTGCTCATTTTGGTAGATGAGCATTAAAAAAATATATTTTTGGTCCAATTTCTTGAAACTAAGAAAGATATATCGATTGATTGAACAGAGTGATAGATATTGATATGTTAATATGATGATGAACCTTGTTTTCTACCTGCCCCAGCGTCCAGCAACTTTGAGGTCTGATTTCTACATCTGGTGCCTTTTGCTGAATGTTCATAGCTCTCAGATTCCTCTGCTTCAGGTGGTCTCATGATCTCACCATAAAGGGATAGGATTTAAAGCCAAATTGTAAAGCATAATTTATGAAAATATAATTTTCATGAAGAACTATTTTTTAAAAATCAATGAGGTTTACAAACCAGCTGTCAACCTATATTGGATTATGTTTGAAAAAATAACAACTCATGATTTAAAGTTTATTTATTAGTGTCATGAGTAGACTTGCATTAACACTGCAATGAAGTTGCTGTGAAAATCCCCTAATCTCCATATGTCAGCGCCTATTCGGGGACACTGAGGGAGTATTTAGAACAGCTACTGCATCTAACCAGCATGTCTTTTGGGCTGTCAGAAAAAACCCACGCAGACATGGGGAGAATGTACAAATTCAGCTGTGAGGCAACAGTGCTAACCAGTGTGCCACCTACTTGTATGTATGTAAATCACCTGATTTTTAAGAGATTATCTCTTGTAGGAGTGGGGTTGCTGGTACTGCCATGCAGAACGAGGCCAGTCGGTCCATCATACCTATGGGTCCCAGACTTTGGGTGGGAGTTTTGGGCACATCCCACCACAGGGGTCTCCTGTACTACTCAAGGCAAACCACATAGAACACTGCAGACTTCGGAGAGACTGAAAAAATGTGCTGGTGGCCAATGGCGAGTCGTCTCCACTATTGGAAAACCAAGAAAACCTGGTGGGGATGGGCTAATGCCAAAAGGTCACACCTTATGTTTTTAAACTTACATAAGGGCAATAATGAGGGCATGAAAGAGAGCTGGCTAAAGTAAATTGGCAAATTAGCTCAAGGGATTTGTCAATAGAGATTCACTGCCAGATATCTGAGGGAACATTTCACAATACAGAGAACAGGTACTTTGGAAACGGTAAGAAAAAATTCCGATGGCAGAAACACCATCTGCAGTTAACTGGAAATGTTAAAAATAGCATCAGATTTAAAGAAAAAAGAGAAATGTGTAAAGAAAGGAAGAAGGGCAGAAGATTGGAGAGAATATAAAGGACAACAAAGAACTACCAAAAGATTAATTAGGAGGGAAAAATAGAGTATGAGAGAAAGCTGGCCAAATAGAAAGAGTTTCCATAAATATTTTAAAAAGAAATAAATTAACAAAGAGAATATTTATCCTGTAGAAAGTGAGACTGGCGATTTGATAATGGAGATCAAGAAAACAGTAGAAGAATTGAACAAGTAATTAAACAGCAGGGCTTAACCTTATCCAAGGATTTTAAAGCCCCCGCCCCCCCGTAGTTAATGTTGGAGATAATGAGTGATGGGGAAAGGAAATTTTAATCCCTAATTTATTGTAATTACAGACCTCTAATGCCACTACCTCCTTGCTGATACCAAAATGGCCCTGGTATCCACGAAAAAGTTGGGGATTCAGCTTGAAGTATAGACATTGAGTTCCAGTAGGGATTGACTGCAATCTTAATCTTAGATTTTAAATGGGTAAGCTTTTGTGGCTTCACTTTCAGAACTGGGAAGACTAGTTCTTCCAGAAGAATCCCCAAAATGGAATTGTTTTCCCCAGTTTTTCTGATTCTTCCTGATCAGAAAGACCAGGAGTGTTCCTTCTCTCAAGGAAAGCTCGGCCTTCTGCTGTGTGCCTCACACTGGTAGAGCAGCAATCAGCATCCCAGAGGCATCTAAAATGGTCATGAGAAGCCAGCACCAGCTGGTCAAGTCCATTCTATTACTGAATATATAGGCAGGTACCCAAGTGAGTGAGCCACCTTTTTCTAAGATCCCCACCTTGCTTCCTTATCAACACTGGCCTATAGAGCATGTACCAAGGGCAGCTCCCCTTCTGACCTCCCCCAATCTCCCTCTGAATGAGAATTAAGGTTGATCTAGCACTTTATCCCTTTGCCATGATTGAGAATAGTAAGCAGTCTGACAACACCAGGTTTAAGTCCAACTGATTTATTTGATAGTAAACTCACACAAGCTTTCGAGGCTGTCCTCTTCGTCAGATGAATGAGGTGTTCTGGTCTCAAACAGAGCATATAACAGCACAGACTGTTTACAGATTACTGATTAGAATGTGAATCTTTACATCTAACCTGCTATTCAAGTTGTGAGACTTCTTACTGTGTTTACCCCAGTCCAATGCCGGCATCTGTACATCATGATTGAGAATAACAGCTCACGGTGTGGAGTGAGCAGTGAGTCAATCAAATGCATCTTCGAAATGAATCCTCAGAATCGGACTGTCACTGGGAAGATTGGTAATAACAGTCCTCCCTACACCACCCTCCCTACATGCCTTAAATAGGTTGAGCTCTATAGTTGGATGCTAGATATCATGGCAACAATCACTCTGACAGTGGAATTTCAGTAAGTGATCACCTCAATACAGGAATTGTAATGTTTGTTGTGCCTCAGTGGGCAGCACCTTTGAGGCAAAAACTTTCAATTGCAGAATCAGAATCCTGGCATTTTCTTGCTAACAGCACTGGAGTTGTATCTACAAATACACTTCAGGGACTGCAGCAGTTCACAGAAGCAGCTCAGGGGAAGGGGATTAAGTACTGGATTTGCCAACACTGCTCACATCCCATGAATAAATAACTTTTTAATAAACCTCTGGACCACAACATCTAAGTACTGAGGGAGTGCTCCACTGCCAGAGGTGCTGTCTTTCAGATAAGTGTCTATAGGGAATGATTTCAGAGTGACGCAGGGGGGATTTCTCTCTATTATCATGGACTTTATTTATTTATTCCTCATCAACCATCACAAAATCAGAATATCTGCATATCATGACATTTTTTTTGTGGGAACTTGCTGTGTTTTCTACATTCTAACAATAAGAACACTTTGAAAATATTACATTGGATGCAGAATGTTTGGGATGTCGTCCGGAGATGAAAGACACAAGAAAAATGAAAATCTTTCTCTTTGAAAAGATAACTATTTGTAGTTTAGATTATAGATTTAGCTGAGCTAAAAAAAACCTATGAGTTCATCTAATAATGAAATGATTTCTATTTATTGAAATGAAATCGTGGATTTAGCTGTCCCATTATCATTACTCTTCCCATTTTCCTAATGGAACATTAACAAGGCTGCCTAATCCTGAGGTCTCAAGTAATCCCCACCATTGATTGGGAATTGATTGGGGATAGTCAGCATGGTTTCGTGAAGGGTAGGTGATGCCTTACTAACCTCATTGAGTTTTTTGAGAAAGTGACCAAAGAGGTGGATGGGGGTAAGGCGGTTGATGTAGTATATATGGACTTTAGTAAGGCGTTTGATAAGGTGGCCCATGGAAGACTTCTACAGAAAATGCAGATGTGTGGAATAGAGGGTGATTTAGCTAATTGGATTAGGAATTGGCTGGCAGATAGAAGACAGAGGGTGGTGGTTGATGGGAGATATTCATCGTGGAGTTCGGTGACGAGTGGTGTGCCTCAGGGGTCTGTTTTGGGGCCCCTGCTGTTTGTAATTTTTATAAATGATCTGGATGAGGGTATTGAGGGATGGATCAGTAAATTTGCAGATGATACTAAAGTTGGTGGTGTGGTAGATAGTGAAGAGGGGTGTTTTAGTTTACAGAGTGACTTGGACAAGTTGCAGAGCTGGGCCGAGAGGTGGCAAATGGAGTTTAATGTGGAAAAGTGTGAGGTAATGCACTTTGGCAGGAACAATAAATGTGTAGAGTATAGGGCTAATGGTAGGGCTCTTAATAGTGTTGAGGAACAGAAGGATCTTGGTGTATGTGTCAATAGATCCCTGAAAGTAGGCAGTCAAGTGGATAAAGTTGTTAAGAAGGCATATGGAGTCTTAGCTTTTATTGGTAGGGGGATTGAATTTAGGAGCCGCAGCATCATGTTGCAACTGTACAAAACTCTAGTGCGGCCGCACTTGGAGTATTGTGTGCAGTTCTGGTCCCCACATTATAAGAAAGATGTGGAGGCATTGGAGAGGGTACAGAGGAGGTTTACCAGGATGTTGCCTGGTATGGAGGGCAGGTCCTATGAAGAGAGGTTGAAGGATTTGAGGTTGTTTTCGTTAGAAAGGAGGCGGCTAAGAGGGGATCTTATTGAAACATATAAGATGATTAGAGGTTTAGATAGGGTGGACAGTGATAGCCTTTTTCCTAGGATGGAGAAAGCTAGCACGAGGGGACACAGCTTTAAATTAAGGGGTATGAGTTATAGGACGGATATCAGAGGTAGGTTCTTTACTCAAAGAGTGATTAGGGAGTGGAATGCCCTGCCTGCAGCTGTTGTAGATGCGCCAAGTTTGGTGGCGTTTAAGAGGTTAATTGATAAGTATATGGAAGAGAAGGGAATGGTTTAGTTTGGAGGGGCATTGCTTTTTATTTTGGTCGGCACAACATCGAGGGCCGAAGGGCCTGTTCTGTGCTGTAATGTTCTATGTTCTATGTTCTATTCCATTACAGCAGTGGATTCTGATTCACCTTTTATATGATATATCAATGTGTGATCCAATGTGGTTTAATAACACTGCAAGGCTGTGTCCGCAGGGCAGATTATAGAATGATTAAATTATGTTTTATGGGCAATAATACTTGCTCGGATTAGGAAGCAATCAGCTTTTTGCAGTATTAATCTTTAATGCACTCAAGGTCCCGCATGGGCTGAACCTTGGCTGGGAGAGAGATGGTGTAATGTTTGATTGGAGTATTTAATCTGGAATAGAATTCAATTCCTGTCTGTATTTTTGTTCTCTCTCACTCGCTGATTGCTTTCCACGGACTTGCATCAGGCAGTATCTCATGGAATAGATACTGTCTCCCATTCGCTCCCTCCATCTGACCTAATCTGTTGTTTCAAGTACCAGACTCTGGAGATTTGTGAACATCATTTCCTCAGCCTTGGCTGATTAGTCTCTCTAATTCATAGGGCAAATCTTACTGACGATAACACAATAACTCGCGTTTATATGTATCTTTCACAACAGCAGAACATCACAAACTACTTTACAGCTAATTGTTACATTTGAAGTGCTGTCACTGTTGTAATGTAGGAAACATAGCAGTCAATTATACAGAACAATATCCCCCATAAAGCAATGTGATAAATGAGCAAATCATTTCTTTGAGGTGTTGGTTGAGGTATAAGTAATGACCAGGATACTGCAGAAACCTCCTCTGCTATCATCTTAAACAGTGTCATGGGATCAGGAGTCTCAGTTTAACATTATCTGAAAAGCAGCACCTCTGATAGTGCAGCATTCCCTCAGTCCTGCACTGAACTGTCAGTCTAGATTAACTGCTCAAGGCTCCAGACTGAAACCTGAACCCAAGACCCTCTGACTCTGAGAGGGTGAGTCATCGCAACCAATAGAAAACAGAGGATCTGATATTTCTGGCGAGGAAAGTAAAGCAAATCATTTCTTATATTTTCTACTCTTTATTATTTGAATAAAATCTGCTGACAATCCCTCACTGACTATGGGACAGGTGTCAGAAACTATTGCTAAGATCTAATACTGAAATGATTACATTTCTTTGTGCGAATATTGTCTATGACAGGTACACCCATAGTTATTGAAATTATAAATTTGCACAGGGACTACCCTGTACATGAACACAAAAAAGCTCCAAACACACGGGGAGCAATTTCACAAGAAGGAAGGGAAGTGTTGGAAAAGATGTTTTCACACAGGTTTGTTGAGGCTTTGGATGTTTTACCACATGGAGGTTATTGAGGCAGAGATTGTAAGGTCATTTGAAAGGGAATTTGAAAGGGATAAGTTTTTGAAAGGGAAGATTTTAAACGGACATGGGGAAGGATGATGGAGGAAAAGGCTTTTGAATGAAGTTCCGGTTGAAGAGCTAGCACACGCGTGATACTACCCTGTACTATAATCACCTGTGATCAAACTTACCCTGTAAATTATTTCAGCTTATTTTAATAAGGATTATGTGGAGTCTGTGTCTCCAGGCTGTGAATGAAAAGATCAATGGATGTTTTATAGCCTTACCGTATTTCTTCAGGTATCCCTGGTGAATCCCTCGGGAGCACATTTTAAAACATCACCGTCACCTGCCCTGTGATCCCACGGCCAGAACTGACAGATTCTGTCAATCTCAGGCCACTGCAGTGGGGATGCTGATGTCATCATCAGGAGTAACCAATCATGGGTGGGAATCAAGGATTTTCTCCAGTACCACATAAGGGAGATTTGAGTGATTGATGCTCTTTGCTCTATGCACAGAAACTGCAGAATAGAGTTTAGAAGGAACAACAGTGGACGGAAGGGCCCTGGAGGAGATTGGATTCTGTTTCCAACAGATTTTAAGCTTAGTCCTTTAAATCAACGTTGATCGGTCTGAGATTTACAGAGGCTCACTGATGGTTCATTTAATATGCTGACACTATAGTTAAAAAGCTCACCATTGACTCTACTTACTCAAGAGGCTAAGGAAATTTGGTACCTCTGCTACAACTTTAACCAACTTTTACAGATGCCCCATAGAAAGAGTTCTTTCTGGTTGTGTCACAGATTGGTATGGGCTCCTGCTGTACCCAAGACCGCAAGTAACTACAAACGGTCCTAAATGAAGCCCAGTCTATCACACAAACCAGCCTCCCATCCATTGACTCTATCTAAACTTCCCTGGGAAAAGCAGCCAGCATAATTAAGGACCCCAAGCTCCCTGGACATTCTCTCTTTCATCTTCTTCCATCGGTAAAAGATACAGAAGTCTCAGGTCACGTACCAACCGACTCAAGAACAGCTTCTTCCCTGCTGCCATCAGATTTTTGAATGGAACTATCTCATATTAAGTTGATCTTTCTTTGTTAAGACTGTTCTACACAACCTTGCCTTGTCTCCCTAGAACATAGAACATAGAACATTACAGCACAGAACAGGCCCTTCGGCCCTCGATGTTGTGCCGACCAAAATAAAAAGCAATGCCCCTCCAAACTAAACCATTCCCTTCTCTTCCATATACTTATCAATTAACCTCTTAAACGCCACCAAACTTGGCGCATCTACAACAGCTGCAGGCAGGGCATTCCACTCCCTAATCACTCTTTGAGTAAAGAACCTACCTCTGATATCCGTCCTATAACTCATACCCCTTAATTTAAAGCTGTGTCCCCTCGTGCTAGCTTTCTCCATCCTAGGAAAAAGGCTATCACTGTCCACCCTATCTAAACCTCTAATCATCTTATATGTTTCAATAAGGTCCCCTCTTAGCCGCCTCCTTTCTAACGAAAACAACCTCAAATCCCTCAGCCTCTCCTCATAAGACCTGCCCTCCATACCAGGCAACATCCTGGTAAACCTCCTCTGTACCCTCTCCAATGCCTCCACATCTTTCTTATAATGTGGGGACCAGAACTGCACACAATACTCCAAGTGCGGCCGCACTAGAGTTTTGTACAGTTGCAACATGATGCTGCGGCTCCTAAATTCAATCCCCCTACCAATAAAAGCTAAGACTCCATATGCCTTCTTAACAACTTTATCCACTTGACTGCCTACTTTCAGGGATCTATTGACACATACACCAAGATCCTTCTGTTCCTCAACACTATTAAGAGCCCTACCATTAGCCCTATACTCTACACATTTATTGTTCCTGCCAAAGTGCATTACCTCACACTTTTCCACATTAAACTCCATTTGCCACCTACACTTTAGCTATGACTGTAACACTACATTCTGTGCCCTTCCCTTTCTTTCTCAATGGACGACACAGTTAGCACTGCTGTGTTCGATTCCCGGCTCGGGTCACTGTCTGTACGGAGTTTGCACATTCTCCTTGTGTCTGCGTGTTTCCTCCAGGTGCTTCGGTTTCCTCCCACAGACCAAAGATATGTGGGTTAGGTTTATTGACCATACTAAAATTGTCCCTAGTGTACTAGGATTCTTAGGTTAGAGGGATTAGCGGGTAAAATATGTTGGGGGTATGGAGGTGGGGCCTGAGTGGGATTCTAGTCAATGCAGACTTGATGGGCCAAAGGGCCTCTTTCTGCACTATAGGGTTCTATGGTATACTTGGTCTGTATAGAATGCATTTTCACTGTACACTAATAATATATGTGACAATAATAAGCCAAATTAAATCAAACAATAACTTTGCTGAAACAAAAGACAGGAAATTTTGGAAATACCCTACAGATCAGGCAGCATCTATGTGGAGAGAAATTGCAGAGTTAACATTTCAGGTTGTTGATCTGTTATCAGAATGCCTCATCTACTGAGTATTTCCAGTATATTCAGTTTTTATTTTGAATCCCCAGTATTTTACTCTTGTAATAACTCTGCTGCCTGGTTAGCAGTAATGGTGATAAACAGGATTCCTGGCTGGGGAACAGTCAGAGTTCCTGCAGGCGTGTGGATATGGAGTGAGGACAGGACTGGATTAGAAGTGCTGGTTCCAATCACTGTTGACCAGGGGTTCAGAACAATATTAAGTAATCTGAGCAGCTCTTACACGCTGTCTCTCTGTCTGTGCTCTGGGGAGGATTCCCACTCTGCCAACATGTGACCCCTTAACTAGCTGTGTCATCACAGTGTTCGGGTGACCACCTAAACTACATCTTCCCTGTTTATGTTGGTACAGTCGACGGTGCAAAAACAGCCACAGGGTGCAAATTATTTTATAACATACAAACCAAACAGGCTAACATTTTTTTTTAGATATTGTGTGAAACATGAATTCGGCTTTTGCAGCTAGTGCATGGCCCATCATATCTCCTTCCCCCCACTCTTTTTGTTTGAAACACAAAGGCCAGTTGCAAATGAGTCCATGACATAGTGCTAGATCCTTGTATTTAGTTCAGTCGTATGCCCTGAGCTTGTGGCTGAGCTGGTGATGCTCTTGCATCCTCAGTGTGGATGTTTCAGTGAGATGTTCTTTCAGTGTACCCTGTGGCCGCAGCGGCTCATTGCAATGGCCTCTAGAGGAGCCTGTGTTCTCATTGCTGTAGGGGGCTTGGATTGTAGGCTGAATGGCTGGGTACTCTGGTTGTTAAAGTGCTGGTTGCAATACCTGCAGAAGGTGACACTGGGCACCATCGGAGGCCATCATGCAACTTGTTTAGCTGTAGGGTAAGCCTGTGTACTACCACAAGATTTGCATGGCCAGGTATGGACTGGATCCTGACCATTTGACCAGGTGTTAAAATGCAGAGTCTGTGAGCATTTTAATCTTAGTACATTTTTCCAGTTAGTTGGCACTCCAGAAGGGCGCCACTGACATTGGGTTTGATGTTTGGCAGCAGAGAGCCTTGGCAATGGTCCTGGCATTCCTGGAGAATAGTCACTGTGTTTATGAGAACACATTTGACAGATTGAGGAGTGCAGCATAGAAATCTGTTTGGTCTTGGGTACGTTTCTCAAGTATGTACACTCACTGGAGATGAACTGGCAAGTTTTGACTGCCATTATCCTCTAAGGGATGCCATGTGAGGCACAGTGTCTCTTGAGATTAATTATTATTGTGCTACTCTTCGTGTCTGGCAGATGGTCAAATTCAAATCAACCTAAATGTAAGTGCTTTTCCCATTCCATTCGAAAATGTCAGCCACTGTATCATCAAGGAAGAAATAGCGAGACATCTGGATATAAATTGTCCCACTGGCGAACTGCAGCATGGGTTCATGATGGGCAGGTTGTGTTTGACTAATTTTTTGGAATTCTTTGAAAACATTACATGTTCAGTGGACAGTGAGGAACCTGTTGATGTGGTGTATTGGGTTTCCTGAAGGCATTTGACTAGGTGCCACACCAAAAACTGCTGCATAAGATAAAGGCGCACAGTGTTATGGGTAATGGATTAGCATGGATAGAGGATTCGTTTACTAACAGAAAGCAAAGAGTGGGGGTAAATGGGTGTTTTTGTGCTTGGCGATCAGTGACTAGCAGATGCCTTAAGGATCAGTGTTGGAACTGCAATAGTTTACAATTTACATAGGTGATTTGGAGTTAGGGACCAAGTATAGTATGTCAAAATTGGCAGATGACACTTAAATGAATGGCAGAACAAAGTGTACAGAGAAAGTCTGCAAAGGGATATAGACAGTCTGAGTGGGCGAGGGTCTGGCAGATGGAGTACAATGTTGGTAAATGTGAGGTCATCCATTTTGGTAGGAATGACAGCAAAATGGACTATTATTTAAATGGTAAAAAATTGCAGCATGCTGCTGTGCAGAGGGATCTGGGTGTCCTTGTGCAAGAATCACAAGGAATTGGTTTGCAAGTGTAGCATTTAATTAGGAAGGCAAATGAATTTTGTCCTTCATTGTTAGGGGATGGAGTTTAAAAACAGCGAGGTTATGTTGCAGCTGCATAAGGTGCTGGTGAGGCCACATCTGGAGTACTGTGTACAGTTTTGTTCTCCTTACTTGAGAAGGGATATACTGGCACTGGAGTGGGTGCAGAGGAGATTCACTAGGTTGATTCTGGAGTTGAGAAGGTTGATTTATGTGGAGAGACTGAGTAGACTAAGGCTTTACTCATTGGAATTCAGAAGAGTGTGGGGAGATCTTATAGAAACATATAAGATTATGAAGGGAATAGATAAGATAGAAGCAGGGAAGTTGTTTCCACTGGCGGGAGAAACTAGAACTAGGGGGCATAGCCTCAAAATAAGGGGGAAGCAGATTTAGAACTGAGTTGAGGAAGAATTTTTTCACACAAAGATTTGTGAATTGGTGGAATTCCCTGTCTAGTGAAGCAGTGAGGATACCTCATTGAATGTTTTCAAGGCAAAGACAGATAATTTTTTGAATAGTAAAGGAATTAAGGGCAATGGTAAGTGGAACTGAGTCCATGAAAAGATCAGCCATGATATAATTGAATGGCGGAGCAGGCTTGAGGGGCGAGATGGCCTACCCCTACTCCTAGTTCTTATGTTATGTTCTTATGTTATGTATGATGTAGAGATGCTGGCGTTGGACTGGGGTAAACTCAGTAAGAAGTCTGACAACATTAGGTTTAAATCCAACCGATTTATTTGCTAGTAAAAACAAGCTTTCGGGGTTTGCTCCTTCATCAGGCGAATGGAGAGTTCCATTCTCCATTCATACTTATATATGTATGGGCAGGTCTTCATGTACGGGCAGTGGCTCTTTGGCTTGATGCAGCTTGAGTGCTTTGCGTGGTGATCCTCTGACTACAATTCATCCTCCTACTCCTCCTCTTCAGCTCCAGCAATAACCAGAAGAACAGCGAGATCAATTGGTTGCATCACAAAAGCCATCTCATCAATTTGAAGGGGGTGGAATTGCAGAAGGGAATATACCATATGGAGAGGTTAAAGAACGCTGCTTGCCCCTAGCCCAGCATTATGCTCATACTGCCCACTGCACTCAGCCCCCAGCAACAGAGCACTCCCCAATTCCTCACCCACAGGCCCACCAGATCACAGCACTCCCCATCTCCATTCCCCACCCACCAACACAGCTTCCCCATCCCCCACCAACACAGCTTTCCCATACCCCACAACACAGCCCTCCCTATCTCCAGCGTGTGGCCCCCCCTCCCCCACATCCTCCCCCCAGTAATGCAGCCCAGAATTCATGTAGTAGTGAGCAGAGACACTGCGAAAAGTCCTGAAGCTGCAGCACCGTCATTTCAATGGGCTTCCAGTAAAGTTTATTTATTAGTCACAGGTAGTCTTACATTAACGCTGCATTGAAGTTATTGTAAAATTCCCCTAGTTGCCACACTACAGCACCTGTTCAGGTCAATGCACCTAACCAGCACATCTTTCAGACTGTAGCAGGAAACCAGAACACCAGGAGGAAACCCACTCAGATACAGGGAGAACATGCAAACTCCACATAGACAGTGACCCAAACCAGGAATCGAACCCTGATCCCTGACACTGTGAGGCAGCAGTGCTAACCACTGTGCCATTGTGCTGCCCCTCAACAGGTTTGAGATTCTTGCTTCAGCAGCCCTGAATTCATGTAGTAGGGAGCACACTATGTGCTATTCATGTCTACCTATACAATTACTAGTAAGGATTTTCTTCAGTTCCTTCTTGATGCTGGACTCTCTGTCCCCCAGTATTTCTGGAAGGTTATTTGTACCTTCCTTTGTGAAGACAGATCCAAAGTATTTGATCTGCCATCTCTTTGTTGCCCATTATGAATTTACCTGTACATTTGTCTTCACCTGTCTTTTTCTCTTTACAAATCTATGGAAGCTTTTGCAGTCAGATTTTATGTCTTCTGCCAACCTATTCTCCCCTTCCAAATTAATTCATTTGTCCTTCTCTGCTGGATTCTAAATTTCTCTGTGTCCTCAGGTTTGCTGCTTTTACTGGCAAATTTAAATGTATTCTCCTTGGCTTCAAAACTATCCCTGATTTTCCTTGTTAGTCATGGATGAGCCAACTTCCTCATTTTACTCTCCTGCCAGACAGGGATGTACAGTTGCTGAAGTTTTTCCATGTGTTCTTTGAATGTCTGCCGTTGCTTACCCAATGTCAGCTCCTTAAGCATCGTTTGCTAGCTTACCCGAGCCAATGTATATCTCATACCACCAAAGTTAGCTTTTCTCAAGTTCAGGATCCTAGTCTCAGACTTAACTGTGTCACTCTCCATCTTAATGAAGAATTCTACCATATTATTCTTCCCCAAAAGATCTTGCATCACAAGGTTGCTAATTAACACTCTCTCATTATGCAATACGCAGTTTAGGATGGCCCGCTCTCTAATTGGTTCCTCGAGATATTGGTTGAGAAAACCATCCCTTAGACATTCCAAGAAATCCTCCTCCATCTCATGTGAGTTTGGTGAGCTTAATCAATACTCTCTTCCACCTTCTTCACTGGGAAAATGATAAAAAGAGGTTATGTACCAACCGACTCAAAAACAGCTTCTTCCCTGTTTTGATCAGACTTTTGAATGGACCTATCTCGCATTAAGTTGATCTTTCTCTATACCCTAGCCATGACTGTAACACTATCCTTTCCTTTCCCTATGTATGCTCTGCTTTCCCTGTGTAATATACAAGAAACAATACTTTCCATTATATACTAATACATGTGACAATAATAACTCAAATTAAATCAAATATGCAGATTGAGTCACCTATGATTATTGCTATTCCCTCAGTGCACATATTTCTGATTTCCTGCCATTCCCAACCTCATTACTACTGTTTGGTGATCTGTACACAACTCCCACTAGTGTTTTTTGTCCTTTTGATGGTTTTGACACTCTCACAGTACAGTGCTGTTGGCAGCTAAGTGATTTGGTTGCTCTGACTGAGCTCCAATTCATTTACCTTCTTCATGCTCTAAATCTTGGAGAGGCCAACTTTAATGCAGCTGGTGGCATAGGCAGACTGCAACCATAGGATCATACAGTCTAGAAAAAACCTTCAGCCTGTCAAATCTTCACAGATAATAACTACCAGTAAAGTTACACTAATTCCATTTTCCTATACTTGCCCCAAATCCTTGACTGTTATGATATTTAAAGACTGATATTTAAAGAATTCATTCAAATACTTTTTAACTGTTTTAAGATTTCCAGCCTCACGACATTCCCAGACAGCCCGTTCCAGTTTCCCACCGCCCTCTTAGTGATCAAGTATTTTCTCAAATTCCCTCTGAATCTCCTTCCCCTCACCCTAAAACTCTGCTCCCTCGAGACTGACCCCTCAACCAAGGGGAACAAATGCATCCTACTCACCCTGTCCATCCCTCTCGTAATCTTGTACACCTCAATCATGTCTCTCCAATAAAAAATGGAATGTTTCACAACAATGAAGAAATTCTCTTGAAGATCTGAGATCATTATCCCTCAGTGGTGGGATAATGGTCCAGTTTATCTGGAGAGCTGGTTAAATGGTATTAGTATTTTACAATAGACTATACCGTAGAGTCGATTCCAACCCATTGAAGGAGACAGTGGAATTAGTACGGTGTGATGCCAAAGGTCCCAGCCATGCATGCATTCCAGTTATTGGGATTAGTAAAACTGATATACTGCCTTTAATCTATTCTGAAGAATACTCTGCTCTGGAGAAAACAATCTAAGCCTCTCCGGTCTGTCCTTATAGCCCAAATGCTCCATCTCAGGCAACATCCTGGTGAACTTCCTTTGTACCCACTATAGTGCAATCTTATTCTTCCTTTAGAGGTGAGCAGATCTGCATACAGTAGTCCAGCTGTAACCTAACTAACAATATCTACCTAATTACACTTATACTCCATGCTGTGATGATAAAATTAAGTGTCCCATGTATATTCTTCACTATCCTATTGACCACTCTGCTGCCTTCAGGGATCTGTGAATAATTATCTCAAGAACAAATTGTTCTTAAGCTTCCCAGAGTCCTACCATTCATTAAATATTCCTTTGTTATTTCTTCCAAAGTGCATTACAACACACTTATCATCTGCCCATCTGACCAACTTCCTGTAAACTACAACTTTCTTTGTCACTGTTAACCACTTGGTGTCATCTGCAAACTCATTCCCCCACATTATCATTGATTTTATTTAACAATTTGATTTATATAACAAACAATAAGGGTCCCAGCGCTGAACCTTGTAGTACATCACTGGACACGAACATCCAGTCACTCAAACAGCCTTTTCCTACCACCATTCTTTATGTCCTATTACTTGACCAATTTCAGACCCACTCACCATGTTTCCCTGAATTTCATGTGCTCCATGTGAAGATCAAGTCAAGTATCTTTACCCTCTTGTTGGTTCCCTCACCATCTGATGCTGTCCTAGTATAGCAGTAATATAGAAACATAGAATTGCTACAGTGCAGAGGAGGCCATTTGGCCCATTGAATCTGCACCTACTATCTGACAGAGCGTCTTACTCAGGCCCATTCCCCCCATTTCTGTAACTCCATGTATTTAAACCCACTAATCTGTCTAATTTACTCATCTTTGTGACTCTAATGGACAATTTAGCACAGCCAGTCCACCTAACCTGCACATCTTTGGACTATGGGAGGAGCACCCTGAGAAAACCCACTAAGACAGGGGGACAACATGCAAACTTGACACAGACACTCACCCAAGGTTGGAATTGAAGCCGGGTCTCTGGTGCTGTGAGGCACAGGGAAGCCTGGGGATCAGTTCTTTGACCCAGGGATCTGTTCTGGGACCCTTATTCTTTGTGATTTTTATAAATGACCTGGATGAGGAATTGGAGGAATGGGTTGGTAGGTTTGCTGATGACACAAAGATTGGAGGTGTTGTGGATAGTTTGGATAGATGTCAGAAGTTGCAGCGAGACATTGATAGGATGCAAGACTGGGCGGAGAAGTGGCAAATGGAGTTCAACCCAGATAATGAAGTGGTTCATTTTGACAGGTCAAATAGTATGGCAAAATATAATATTAATGGTAGAACACTTGGCAGTGTGGAAGATCAGAAGGATCTTGGGGTCTGAGTTCTTAGGATGGTCAAAGCAGCTGTGCAGGTTGAAGCTGTGGTTAAGAAAGCGTATGGTGTACTGGCCTTCATCAGTCGAGGAATTGAGTTAGGAATCGAGAAATAATGTAGCAGCTATATAGGACCCTGGTCAGACCCCACTTGGAGTACTGTGCTCAGTTCTGGTTGCCTCATTACAGGAAGGATGTGGAAGCCATAGAAAGGGTGCAGAGGAGATTTACAAAAATTTTTGTCTGGATTAGGAAGCATGCTTTATGACGATAGATTGAGGGAGCTTGGCCTTTTCTCCTTGGAGAGATGAAGGATGAGAGGTGACCTGATAGAGATGTGTAAGATGTTGAGAGGTATTGATTGAGTGGATAGTCAGAGGCTTTTTCTCAGGGCTGAAATGGTTGCCACAAGAGGACAGAGATTTAAGGTGCTGGGGAGTAGGTACAAAGGAGATATCACGGGTAAGTTTTTCACTCAGAGAGTGGTGGGTGTGTGGAATGGGCTGCCAGTAACAGTGGTGGAGGCTGATTTAATAAGGTGTTTTAAGAGCCTTTGAGATAAGTACATGGAACTTAGTAAGATAGAGGGTTATAGATAAGCCTAGTAATCTCTAAAGTAGGAACATGTTCAGCACAACTTTGTGGCTGAAGGGCCTGTATTGTGCTGTAGTTTTTCTATGTTTCTATGTAACAGTGTTAACTTCTGTGACAGTGTGCTGCCCTTATCCTTTGGCCAGCTTGCTCTGTGGTGATATTACTGAGCCACTCTCGGTGATGGACATTGAAGTCCCAGAGCACATGCTATGTCCTTGCCACTCTCAGTACTTCCTCCAAGTGTTGTTCAACATGAAGCAGTTCTGATTCATTACTGAGGGGGGAATGATTTGTGATAATCAGCAGGAGGTTTCCTTGCCCATGTTTGACCTGGTGCCGTGAGACTTCATGAGGTTGATGTTGAGGACTCTGAGGGTGACTCCTTCCTAGCTACATTCCATAGAGTAGCCTTCCACCTCTACTGCTGCTAGTGGGCCAAGACATACCCAGGAATGGTGATTGTGGTGCCTGGGACATTATCTGTAAGGTCTGATTCTGTAAGAATGACTAAGTCAGGCTTGACTCACCTGTGTCACTAGGTTATAAGTCCATATCCTACTCCATAGATTTGAGCACAAAATCAAGTCAGACATCCCCGTGCAAAACACAGGGAGAACTGCACTTTTTAAAATTTGATTTGATTTATTATTGTTATCTGTATTAATTTACAATGAAAAGTATTATTGCTTGCTCACTACACAGACAAGGCAAACCGTTCATAGAGAAGGAAAGGAGAGAATGTATGTTACAGTCATAGCTCAGGTGTAGAGAAGGATCAACTTAGTGCGAGGTAGGTCCATTCTTTCCTGGTGCTGATGGCGGGTTAGGTTGATTGGCCATGCTAAGAAATTGTCCCTTAGTGTCCTGGGGTGTATAGATTAGTGGGTAGGATATGGGGGTAGGGGCTGGGTTCGGTGTAGACTCGATGGGCTGAAGGGCCTCTTTCTGCACTGTAGGGTTCTGTGATTTCTATGATTTCTGTGAAATAGCTGTTCTTGAGTCGATTGGTACATGAGGTCAGACTCTTGCATCATTTTATTGCTGGAAAAAGATGGAAGAAAGAATGTCTGTGGTATGTGGACTCCTTGATTATGCTGGCTGCTTTTCCGAGGCAGCGGGAAGTGTGGACAGAGAGTGGTTTGTGTGATGAACTGGGCTTCATTCATGACCCTTTGTAGTTTTTTGTGGTCTTGGACAGAGCAAGAGTTATAGCAAGCTGTGGTACAACCAGAAAGAATACTTTCTATGGTGCATCTGTAAAAGTCATAGAGAGTCATAGCTGACATGTCAAATTTCCTTAGCCTCCTGAGAAAGTAGAGGGAGGGGAATGGTGAACTGAAGCCTTGTCCTCCTTCCCAGGTAAACATAAAAGATCCCATGACACAATTGGAAGAAGAGCATGGTTCAGTCTCCTGGAACAATGTTGATCACTCAATCAATATGTGAAAAGAAATGGAGTATATTATACACTGTTGCTTGTGGGATCCTGAAATGCTCAAAATGGCCTGCTGCATTTCATATATGACAACAGGAACTCAATTTATAAGTTCTTCATTGGCTGCTTTGTTGTGAAGGATGTTATTTAAATGCAAGTGTTTATTTTCCTTTTTATCATTGAACATTCACCCACCATTCACATTCTAACAGGGATTAAACTGATCAGGAGTTGGTTGAAATTCACGCTGTCTAGCCCAGGGAATGTCTGTGTGCGTTATGTCAGGCATCTCTTCCTCAACCTTTGCTGAAATCATCTAATTCAGTACAAATTGGTGATTTGAAAATGGGATTATATTCACCAATAATGTCTTTATAGGTAACATATTCCTTTCTACTTTTGATGGAGTTTTTGGTTTTGCCATATTTTCTTCTTCTGTGGCTGTGTGAAACTTCTAGATCAAACTCCTTTGAGATATTTTTCTTCATGAGAGCTCTACTTTAAATTAAAATGTGAATACGAGTATAGTACAAATTCAACACTAGGGTGGCACAGTGGTTAGCACTGCTGCCTCACAGCACAAGGACCTGGGTTCGATTCTGGCCTCGGGTGACTGTGCAGAGTTTGTATGTTCTCTCCCTATCTGTGTGGGTTTCCTCCGGGTGCTCCAGTTTCTTCCCACAGTCCAAAAATGTGCAGATTAGGTGGACTGATCATGTTAAATTGCTACTTGGTGTCTCAAGTTGTGTAGGTTAGAGGGATTAATGGGATAAATATGTATTGTTGCAGGAAAAGGCCTGTGTGGTATGCTGTGTTGGAGAGTTGATGCAGACTTGGTGGTCCAAACAGCCTCCTTCTGCATTCTACACATTTAATATGAAAAATATGAATGTTGAAGTTCAGTTTTAACTTAATGGAAGAAATAAATTTAACCAGACAGCAACTCAAAATCTTTAAGACAATATTTATAAAACTCAGTTTGTTCATATAATAAAAGTAAATTACTGCAAATCTGAAACAAAAGAAGGGGTCATGAGAAGGCCTTGGCTGGTAGGATTAGGAAAATCCCAAGGCCTTCTACAAATATGTGAAAAGTAAAAGGATGAGAAGAGAAGGGATAGGACCTATAAAAGGTGAAGGGGGAAAGTCTGTATGGAACCGGAAGAAATGGCAGAAGTGCTTAATGAGTACTTTGCCTCAGTATTCACGGTGGAAAGTGATCTGGGAGGATGCACTACAAGTTTGCTGCAGACTGAAAAGATTGAGTATGTAGATATTAAGGAAGCGGATGTGTTAGAACTTTTAAATGCTATCAAGATAGACAAGTCTCCGGGACCAGATGGGATGTACCCCAGGTTATTGTGGGAGGTGAGGGATGTCATTGCAGAGCCCCTGGTGATGATCTTTGTGTCATCGATGGAGACGGGAGAGGTTCCGGAGGATTGGAGGATTGCGGATGTGGTCCCTATTTTCAAGAAAGGGAACAGGGATAGTCCTGGAAATTACCAACCGGTGAGTCTGACCTTTGTGGTTGGTAAGCTGATGGAGAGGCTTCTGAGGGACAAGATATACGAGCATTTGGAGAAGTTTAGGTTGATTAGAAATAGTCAGCATGGTTTTGTAAAAGGCAGGTCGTGCCTTACGAGCTTAATTGAGTTCTTCGAAAATGTGACTGAACACATTGACGAAGGAAGAGCAGTGGACGTGGTGTACATGAACTTCAGCAAGGCATTTGACAAGGTCCCCCATGCAAGACTTCTTGAGAAGGTGAGAGGGCATGGGATCCAAGGGGCTTTGGCCTTGTGGATCCAGAACTGGCTTGCCTGCAGAAGGCAGAGGGTGGTTGTGGATGGCTCTTTTTCTGCATGGAGGTCGGTACCAGTGGAGTGCCCCAGGGATCTGTTCTAGGACCCTTGCTGTTTGTCATTTTCATAAATGACCTGGATGAGGGAGTGGAGGGATGGGTGAGTAAGTTCGCCGATGACACGAAGGTCGGTGGTGTTGTGGATGGTCTGGAGGGATGTCAGAAGTTGCAGCATGACATCGACAGGATGCAAGACTGGGCGGAGAAGTGGCAGATGGACTTCAACGCGGATAAATGTGTTGTGGTCAATTTTGGCAGATCCAACGGGATGAATGAGTACACTATCAAAGGTAGGAGTCTTAGCTGTGTGGAAGAGCAGAGGGATCTTGGGGTCCGGGTCCATAAAACTCTCAAATCGGCCTCCCAGGTGGAGGATGTGGTTAAGAAAGCTTATGGTGTACTGGCCTTCATTCATCGAGGGATTGAGTTCAGGAGTCAGGAGGTAATGCTGCAGCTTTATAGGACCCTTGTCAGAGCACACTTGGAGTACTGTGCGCAGTTCTGGTCGCCTCACTATAGGAAGGACGTGGAATCTATTGAAAGGGTGCAGAGGAGATTTACAAGGATGTTGCCTGGATTGGGAGGCATGCCTTATGAAGACAGGTTGAGGGAGCTGGGACTGTTCTCCCTGGAGAGACGAAGGTTGAGAGGCTACCTGATAGAAGTTTACAAGATGTTGAGAGGAATAGATAGGGTGGACTCTCAGAAACTATTTCCCAGGGCTGAAATGGTCGCGACGAGAGGGCACAGATTTAAGGTGCAGGGAAGCAAGTACAGAGGGGATGCTAGGGGAAAGTTTTTTCACTCAGAGGGTGGTGAGTGAATGGAATCGGCTGCCGTCGGTGGTGGTCGAGGCGAACTCGCTGTGGTCTTTTAAAAGACTTCTGGATGAGTATATGGGATCCAATGGGATTGGGGGTTATAGATAGGTCTATGGCTGGGTAGGTTTTGATGTGTTCAGCACAACTTGTGGGCCGAAGGGCCTGTTTGTGCTGTGGTGTTCTATGTTCTATGTTCTAAAAGTAGAAAATGCTAGAAAATCTCAGCAGTTTTGGCAGCATCTGTGGAGAGAAAAACAGAGGCTGTAATTTTCCAACTGTTCATGCCTGCTGGATTTTTCCATTCTGCTGCAGTGAACGGAGATTTGGCTTGTCGCTGCAGGGGGAGCGTGTTGTAAACAGCTAAGATTGCACCCCTCATCTTGGACTCGAAATGTTAACTCTGTTTCTTTCTCCACAGATGCTATCGGACCTGCTGAGTTTTTCCAGAATTTTCAGCTTTTATTTCAGTTTATTTGTAGTTTGTTATATATATTAGGAATAGGGGGTTGTATCATTTGGTCCCAAGAAATCCTTAATCCAGCTTTGGGCAGCAATGAAACTGATTTGATTTGCTTTGATTTATCATTATCTCATGTATTGCTATACAGTGAGAAGTATTGTTGCATGATACAAAACATACTGTTCATAGAGAAGGAAAGGAGAGGGTGCAGAATGTAATATTACAATCATAACTAGGCTGTACAGAAAGATGATAGGTTGTTGGACTGGGGTGGGCACAGTAAGAAGTCTCACAGGTTAAAGTCCAACAGGTTTATCTGGAATCTCAAGCTTTTTGAGCACTCTTCCTTCATCATTCATCTGATGAAGGAGCAGTACTCCAAAAGCTCGTGATTCCAAATACACCTGTTGGACTTGAATCTGGTGTTGTGATAGGCTGAAGGATGCCCTCGTGAGAACAGGATATGGCGCCCGACCCATCAATCGACAGTTCCAACATGCCACAGCGATAAACCGCACTGACCTCCTCAGAAGACGAACACGGGACAAGGTGGACAGAGGACCCTTTGTTGTCCAGTACTTCCCCGGAGCGGAGAAGCTACGACATCTTCTCCGGAGTCTTCAACATATCATTGATGACGATGAACATCTCGCTAGGGCCATCCCCACCCCCCACTTCTTGCTTTCAGACAACCGCACAACCTCAAACAGATCATTGTTCGCAGCAAACGACCCAACCTTCAGGAGAACAGTGACCACAATACCACACAACCCTGCCACAGCAACCTCTGCAAGACATGCCGGATCATAGACATGGACGACATCATCAAACGTGAGGATACCACTCACCAGGTGCACGGTACATACTCTTGCAACTCGGCCAACGTTGTCTACCTAATACGTTGCAAGGAAGGATGTCCCGAAGCATGGTACATTGGGGAGACCATGCAGACACTACGACAGCGGATGAATGAGCATCGCTCAACAATCACCAGGCAAAACAGTTTCCTTCCTGTGGGCGAACACTTCAGCAGTCATGGGCATTCGGCCTCCGACCTGCTGGTAAATGTTCTTCAAGGGGGCCTTCGTGACACACGACAGCGCAGAGTTGCTGAGCAGAGACTGATAGCCAAGTTCCGCACACATGAGGACGGTCTTAACAGGGATCTTGGCTTCATGACACACTATCTGTAACCCCCGTAACTTGCCTGGGTTAGCAAAAAACCTCACCTACTGTGCTGTCTGGAGAAAATACACAATTCTCTAACCAATGCTCAGGATTCCCTTCACACACATTGTTAGCCACTTTAACAATTGAATAGCAGGTTAGATGTAAGGATTCGCATTCTAATCAGCAATCTGTAACTGTCTGTGTGGATATGAGTGCCTCTGCAGATCAGAACACTGCATTTGCCTGACGAAGGCACAACATAGTGTCGAAAGCTTGCGGATTTACTATCAAATAAATTGGTTGGATTTAAAATTGGTGTTGTAAATCTTTACTGAGTTGTGATAGGTTCACAGTACAGAGATACTATGCTTTTTTGTACAGGCTTTGTTCACTTCCTCACATTTGACTATCTGGAAAACACCAGGAAGCAACTTCTTGCTACCATGCTTTGCTTCCCATTTCCGATATACTTCCATTGTCAAATCCAAGGATTTAACGGATTCTTTTCCCAGTGAGTTTGACTGTGTCTTGATCCCCAGTATAAATATACACAACCCATTCTTTCTGGGCTTGTGTGAGAAAAACTCAAACTTTGACCCATGCTGAAAGATTGAGCTGAGAAATCCCCAATCCCCAGTCTATCTGTCGTAAAGAGCCAGCCCAGGATGGCTTCTGTCCTGAGGGAAGGAGAGTATGTGAGTCTGTAAATAGTGTTGTTCACATTCCTTAATGCAGCTGGGAGGACAGGGGCAGAAGCCAATCACCACTCCCATACTGAAAACCAGCAAATAGTTTGAGGTTAGGTTTCCTAAAAATAGGATTCATTTTCTATCTAACTGTGAAGCCAGGGTTTTGAAGAAATCAACAAACTATCTATTAATGTTTCATCTCATCAGTGATAAAACCAGGGGTGTGGGGGAGTTAGTGGTTGGTGGGGGAGGAGGGGTAAGGTATTTACTACCTGCCAAACACTATCACACAGCAAACTCTTCATTGTCTCTGTCAGCCAAGTTAAGTGCATTTTATTCAAATCCTTAGAAGCCTGGTGTGGGGGAGGGGTGCAAGATTGTTTAAAGATAAGATGTTAAAATAACAGCCTTATCTTCAGTAAGGTATTTGGTTTTCAATGTGTGATGACAAAATGGGATGCAGGTCAGGTAGTTTGCTTTGTTTATTGTACTGATCACTCTGAAGACCTGGTGGAAGGGAGGAAAGGTCCTGAGTTGAGCATTTTTAATTATTTTATGGGATGTGGGTGTTTTATTTATTAGTGTCACAAATCGGCTTACATTAACACTGCAGTGAAGTTACTGTGAAAATCCCCTAGTCGCCACACTCTGGTACTGTTCAGGTACACTGAGGGAGAATTTAGCGTGACCAATGCACCCTAACCAGCACTTCTTTTGGACTGTGGGAGGAAATCGAAGCACCCAGAGGAAACCCACACAGACACAGGAGAATGTCCAGCCAGGCTAGAATTGAACCTGCATCCCTGGCACTGTGAAGCAGCAGTGGTAAACACTGTGCATCCCTGGGTTGAATCTGTACGATTGCATTCACATTTTAACTGAAAGTGAGAGCGTACATTCTAGTTCTCAATTGTACTTCTCTCAGTCATCTTTTGGGAGAGGGGTGAGCTGCACGCCTGCACTCAGGAAGAGCCATGATGTGGAGATGCCGGTGTTAGACTGGGGTAAACACAGGAAGAAGTCTCACAACACCAGGTTAAAGTCCAACAGATTCATTTGGTAGCACGAGCCACTATCTGTGTGGAGTTGGTACATTCTCCCCATGTAGGTTTCCTCCACGTGCTCTGGTTTTCTCCCACAGTCCAAAGGTGTGCAAGTTAGATTGATTAGCCATGCTAAATGGACCCGAGTGTCAGGGAAATTAGCAAGATAAATATATGGGGTTACAGGAATTGGGCCTGGGTAGGATTGTGGTCTGTGCAGGCTTGATGGGCTGAATGGCCTCATCCTGCACTGTTTTTCAAACTGGAGGCCTGTGACCAGCAGGTCCACTGTTATTTGTCATTTATATTAATGATTTGTATGGGGATTTAGGAGGCACGATTAGTAAGTTTGCAGATGACACCGAGATTGGTGGCATAGTGGACAGTGAAGATCATTATCTAGGATTGCAATGGATTTTAATCAATTGGACCAGAGACCAGGGGCTGATGAATAGTGGATGGATTTAATTTAGATAAGTGAGGTGATACATTTTGGTAGATTGAATCAGGGCAGGACTTACTCAGTTAATGGCAAGCCATTTGGGAAAGTAATAGAACAACAGAGCGAGGGGTTACAGGTTCATAGCTTCTTGGGCACAGGTGGACAGGGTGGTGGGAAGGCATTCGGCATCCTTGGTTTCATTGGTCAGAAGATTGAATACAGGAGTTGGGATGTCTTGTTAAAGTTGTGCAAGATATTATTAACAACATATTTGTACAATCCTGGTCACCCTATTGAGAAAGGATATAATTAAAGTTGAAAGAGTGCAGAAAAGATTTATGAGAATGTGACTAGGACTTGATGGTTTGAGTTATAAGGAGAAACTCGATAGACTGGGTTTAATTCTTAGAATCCCAGTTCATAGAATCCCATGCAGGAGGAGGCCATTTGGCCCATTGAGTCTGAGCCAACCACGATCCCATCCAGACTGTATTCCTGCAATCCCACATATTTACCCTGCTGATCTCCTGACGCTGGGGTCAATTTGGCATGACAAATCCGCCCAACCCACGCATGTTTGGATTAAGAGAGGAAACCAGAGCACCTAGAAGAAGCCCACACAGACAGTAACCTGAGGCCAGAATCGAACCTGGGCCCTGAGCACTTTGAGGCAGCAGTGCTAACCACTGTGGGACCGTTTGTGGGACATGTGTGTCAATGGCAGGCCAGCATTTACTGCCCATCCATAATTGCTCTTGTTCAGAGGGAAGTTGAGTCAACCACATTGCTGTGGCTCTGGAGTCACATGTAGGCCAGACTGGATAAGAATAACACATTTCCTTCTGTAAAGGACATTAGTTAACCAGGTGGGTTTTTATGACAATTGACAATGGTTTTATGGTCATCAAGATTCCTAATTCCAGATGTTTTCTCTTATTTATTTCAGATTCCACTATTTGCTGGGATGGGATTTGAAACCAGATGCCCAGCACATGAGCTGAATTTCTGGGTTAAGTAGTCTAGTGATAATACCGCTAGGCTATTGCCTCCTCAATCAAGACTTCATCTCCACGAGGACCATGCAATAATTCTCTTCCGCAAATGATCCACGTGTTTTTTTTACATGGCGACCTTGTACTTCTACAACATAGGAGAGTGGTCCTATTCTTTCCACAATTTTTCCAGCCACCCATGTCAGCCTGGGTAAATTATCAGCCTGGAGAACTCTGTCCTTTTCTCTCGAGTCACTGTTTTCTTTTTGGGAGGCTTGCAAAGCCTCACCCTCTCCCACCAAATCTGGAAAGTGGCATCTCATTAATAATAATTCAGCCGGCTTGTACGACAAGAAACCTGAAAAACAAAGGCAGTGGCCTGTGAACTGTTTTTTCACAGATGTTTTACAGCTCTTTCTGCTAACCTATTGGTGGTAAAAGGCTGATCAAATATGGCAAATACAATTTGACTTTACAAATTTTCTAAACTCCTCCACTGTAAATGATGTGCCATGTCTAACCTTAAGACTTCGGGAATGCCATGGATGGCCAACATGTGCTGCAGTTTGTCAGTGGTGACTGTGACCATTATAGGCTTCATCAGTTCAACATGTGGCCATTTAGTATAAATATCTACTAGGAAGAGGAAGATATGTCCCACAAACACTCCTGTGAGATCTATGTACAGCCTTCGCCATGGCCAACCCGACCACTCCCATTGATGCATATTTTCTGATGGCAGCTAGAACAGCTGAGCCTCATAGTTCGAGCACTGGCTGACCATTCTTTCGATTTTTTTTATCCATGCCAGGCCATAAATGTAACTTCAGGCCAGTGCTTTCATCGTAGTTTGCATGGAAATAGGCCCTTCACCCCAACTTGTCCATGCTACCCCTTTTTTTTGAACCCCTAAGCTAGTCCCAATTTCCTCATTTGGCCCATATCCCTCTATACCCATCTTACCCATGTAATTATTCGAATGCTTTTTAAAAGATAAAATTGTACCTGTCTCTACTACTACCTCTGGCAGCTTGTTCCAGACGCTCATCATCCTCTGTGTGGAAAAATTGCCCCTCTGCTCACTTTTAAATCTCTCCCCTCTCACCTTAAACCCATGCCCTCCACTTTTAGAACAAAGAACAAAACAGCACGGGAAACAGGCCCTTCAGCCCAATGAGCCCATGCCGCCACTTTGATGTTCCCACCTCTACTCGTGATCCCTGTCTATGTTTATAGATCTATGGATTAAAAACCAAATTTGAGACAATTTAGGGAGAATTTGTATTGCCAGTTAACCTAAGAGCACATCTTTGGGATGTGGGAGGAAACCAGAGCACCCGGAGAAAACCCACGCAATCATGGGGACAATGCGCAAACTCCCACAGACACAGGCCCAAATCCATGTATCTGCACAGCACAGCGATAGTCACTGAGCTGTCGTGTTGCCCAACCAGACTCCCCTACTTTTGGAAAACATATTGACTACCTTCTTTTTTTTTTTAAAGCAACACAGCACGGGAAACAGGCCCTTCGGCCCAACGAGCCCGCGCCACCGTAATACCAAATCATTATCCTATTTTAATAGTCCTATATAATAGTATATATATTAATCCTAATTTGGAAAATTTTCACCATAGGGACAATTTGTTACCCAATCAGCCTAAGAGCGAATGTTTGGGTTGTGGGAGGAAACCGGAGTGCCCGGAGAAAACCCACGCAACCACGGGGAGAACGCGCAAACTCCCGCAGACACCGCCCCAATTCCAAGTGTCTGCACAGCCACATCGATAGTCTCTGAGCTGTCATGGTGCCCTTCAGGTGGTCCACATAAAGCACTCATATACGACATGAGGTACCAGGCATCCCATGAATCAACATCCAAGAGCTGTACCCGCACCACCTGCCGAATGCGTGCTCAAATTATGGACCGAATTTCCTGTGGAAAAAAGCCGTAGTTAAACATCCTAATATATCCCTCTATCTGCATACCGCTCATGTGGCTGTCCAAGAGACCCTTAAACAGCCCCAGCGTGCCTGCTCCCACACCTTACTCGGCAGTGCATTCCACACCCCCACTACCCTTTGTGTGAAAAACTGCCCTCTAATATTCGTCCTATACATAGCCCCCCTCACCCTATGGCCATGACCTCTCGTCCTATCCATTTCTAAAGTGGAAAAAGTTTACCTCCATTTACTCTATCTATACCCCTTATAATCTTATACACCTCTATGAGATCCCCTCTAAGCCGACGTCTTTCAAGGGAAAACAACTCCAGTCTATTTAATCGTTCCTCATAAGACAGTCCTTCCATACCAGGCAGCATCCTGGTAAACCTCCTCTGCACTCTCTCCAAGGAGTCCACATCCTTCCGATAGTACGGAGACCAGAACTGGGCGCAGTATTCCAAGTGAGGCCTAACCAAAGTTGTATACAACTGCAACATCAAACTCCTACTCTTATATTCTATACCCTTTTCTATGAAAGCTAACATACTATACGCCTTCGTTGTCACCTTCTCCACCTGTGAGGACACCTTCAGAGACTTGTGAACCTGCACCCCCAAGTCTCTCTGCGTCTCTATTGTCCTTATAGTTTTACCTTTTATCCTATAATTCTCTTCTACATTTTTCCAGCCAAAATGCATCACCTCGCATTTTTCCGGATTAAATTCCATTTGCCATCTATCTGCCCAGTCTACCAACCTGTCTATGTCCTGTTGTATTGCCTGACACTGCTCTTCGGTACCCGCCAATCCAAGCATCTTGGTGTCATCAGCAAATTTGCTGATCTCACCACCTACCCCTACTTCCAAGTCGTTTATGTAGACCACAAATAGAAGAGGACCTAGTACTGAGCCTTGTGGCACTCCACTAGTGACAGGCTTCCAGCTGGAAAAAGGGCCTTCCACTACTACCCTCTGTCTCCTCCTTCCGAGCCAGTTTTCGACCCATCTACATACCCGACCCTGTATCCCATGCGCCTTCACCTTCTCTATCAGTCTACCATGAGGCACCTTGTCACACGCCTTACTGAAATCCATGTAGACGACATCAACAGCCTGTCCTTCATCAACTGTTTTTGTCACTTTTTCAAAAAATTCCACCAGATTCGTAAGACAAGACTTCCCCTTGACGAAGCCATGCTGCGTATCCCTGATCAGATCGCAGCGCTCCAGATGCTCATACATCCTGTCCCTAAGGACCCTCTCCATTAGCTTACCTATAACTGAAGTCAAGCTCACCGGCCTATAGTTCCCTGGGTAATCCCTCTGACCTTTTTTAAACAACGGTACTACGTTTGCTATCCTCCAGTCCTCTGGGACCTCACCTGTGTCCAAGGAAGAGACAAAGATTTGCTCTTCTTTATATGTATCTCTTTATATATGTATAAAAAGCCTTGGGATTTTCCTTAATCCTTCTGGCCAGTGACTTTTTGTGACCCCCCTTTTAGCCGTCCTTAGTCCTTGTCGACTTTCTTTCCACTTTCCTTGTATTCCACACTCGCTTTGTGTGTTCCCAGCCTCCCAGCTGAGACAAATGCTCTTCTCTTTCCTCTTTGACTAGGCTCATAATATCTCTCACAGGTGGCACAATAATTCAAGTGTCCAAAAATAACACACCATCCTCACATGTTGTCACTGTCCTACACTGCTGGTAATTTGCTTTGACTTATTGTATTGCATTCCTCTTAGTGTTTGGCCACACTGGGTCCCTCTCAGTCCAGGTTTTTATACAAGTAGATGAAAATGACAAACTCTCTATCAGGTGCAGTACCAACACAATTGTGGTACCAGTGGTGAACATGTTGTCTGAAATAGGTAAATGGCTTAGTGCAATCAACAATTGACATTTCCTTCCCTGATCAATGCTGGAAGGAGTAGCTGTATACAATGGCAAAATTGTTCCTTCCTGCACTCTTAGTGTTCCTCAAGAACCTCAATACAGAGGCAATCAATGGCAATGGCTTATCCTCTTAGAATAAACCTAACAACAACTTGTGATCTGATACAATTTTTAAGTTTATTTATGTTTGGTGTGCCACGATAGCACCATGATTAGCACTGCTGCCTCACAGCATCAGAGTCCTGGGTTCAATTCCAGCATCGGATCACTGTTTGTGTGGAGTTTGCATGTTCTCCTCGTGTCTATGTGGGTTTCCTCCAGATTCTCTGGTTTCTTTCCACAGTCAGATTATGCAGATGCAGATTATGTTGATTGGCCATGCTAAGTTGCACCTTATTGTAAGGGGATTAGCAGAGTAAATGTGTGGGTTTATGGAATTAGGGTGAGATTGTGAATGGTACAGACTTGGTACCATTCTGTACTATAGGGATTCTATGATAGTTCCACAAGTTATATTAACATTGCAATGAAGTTATGAACATTCACCATATATTGATGAAACTTCTTCATCAATAAATGACCATCTTTGTCTATCAGAATATTTTTGTTGAGTGCCTGATAAGGTTCTTGAAGCAAATCCAGTTGGCCTCTCTGTTCCATCTGACATCCTGTGGGACAGGTCTGCTCCCACCCCACAAGGTGATACATCACCAGGTAATAACCAATGGGTTGGTTGGATCAAAATGGACAAGCAGTGCCTGTAAGTAAGGCTTGTTTTATTTTTGCAAGTGTTTCTTTTTCTTCTCCCCATTTTCATTGCGGATGCTTTTTCAAAAGCTGATGAAGTGGGGCTAAAATTGTAGACACGTTTTGTACCACTACATTCGAATGCCCTGCAATAAACTTTCCATTGTCCGCTGGAAAATGGTACAGGCTGAAAGACTCCAAAGGGTAAATGTGTGTACTGGTATAACCAGTTGTGGGTGTTGATGGCAGCTAACTGCTGGGAATCTTCATCCAGCTCCAGCTGCTAGTAGGCATGACCGAGATGTAACTTGGTGAAATTAAGGCCCCTTGCTAATTTGACACAGAGGTCCTTAATTCTCAGAATGGGTTAGCTATTTATCTGACAGGTAGTTTCATTCACAATCATATCTTCATGAAGCATTTGCAGGATTTTGTCAAAATTTTCTTGGACAAAATTTCTTTGGAGCACAATTCACAGACCTCGCAATTTACTCAGTTAAATGATTTGGTCAGGTCCTTGAATTCAGTGAAGAGCTCCGGTTTTATTCTGAACATTTTTCATGGATTTTCCCGAAAACAAAGACAATGTCAGGGGTTCCTCTGAAAGGTCACACTGTGTCTGGGAGGATTCCCTCGGCCGCAGGAAGTAGACAATTCAGAAGAACTGGACAAGAAGGAAAGAGCTGAGTAGTTTCCACAGCTCGATCCACTTGCCTTCTTGTGAACAGTTATAATTATTGCACTTATGAAGTTGGTGAGGTGTGGGATGGGGTGGGAACGGGGCAATGCAGTGTGTGGTGCTGGAAGTTCTTCTCTCTCTAGTTGTGGGTGAACTCAATTACAACTCAATCACAGAGTCTTGATGTGAGCAAACATTCACCAGCTTTGAAAGTGCCGGCTGGCCACAGGCTTCACTGCTTTTTAATCTGTTTGATTGCTCATTTTAGCTCTGCCATCGATGGTGATTCACCCATATATTCTGCCACAGTATTGTGGGGAATAGAGTGGACAGAATCAGCTCTCACTCTGGATTCATTGAGTCATTGGGAATGTTCTCTCCAGCTTTGATGAATAACACTATCATCCTTAAAAGGAGAAGCACTGTCCTGTGAGTGAAGGAGGTTTGTCCCTTTGATCTTTGGTGTATAGAGGTCTCGGGTGATTTCAGAAAAGCTTTGCATGTTGTGATAATCAGCATATTATTGGATCTCTGAGACTTTCACTTCCCTCCCACTTGTCTTTTATCTTCTAGATTTGTTTTTTGAGTCAGCCTTTTTTTTGAAATTTTGGTATCAGATTTATTCTTCTTGTTTAAACAATAAACATTTATGTTTTCTTGCCAGCTTCAGTTTTGACAATTCCTGCTTGATAATTTGAGCTATTAAAATGCTGCTTTCCTGATTTGCAATCTGGCGTTGCTCTGACAGACAACGGAAGCTGTTCATTTTTAAAAATCCATTCAAGGGTTGCAGACATCACTGGTGAGCTCAGCATTTATTGGCCACCCCGAATTGCCAGAGATTCCAAAAGGTCACACATTTCTGCATTATTTTCACTGAATGAGTGTGGCGATGCTGGAACCCTAGATTCTGGATACAGGAGTCTGCAGCTGACTCCCAGTGTTGTGAAATTGAGTTGGATGTGTGAAGATTTTCCAGATTGATTGTGAGCTGCACTTGGAATTCCTCCCTTTGCTCTTTGTCTCAGGGCAGAGATGTGATCTTCTCTCACTGATTTGTGATGCCTTGGGGCTGGGTGGTCTATGATCGGTCTGGCTCACATCAGTCTCCCACAATGATCGAGTACATCTTCAACCTGAACAGTGACATCATACAGGAGGTGGCAGTGTTTAACAAAGAGTAACGAACAAAACAGCACGGGAAACAGGCCCTTTGGCCCAACGAGCCCGCGCCACCACCTCGATGTTCCCACCTCTACCCTGTCTATGTTTATAGATCTATGGATTAAAAGCCAAATTTGAGACAATTTAGGGAGAATTTGTTTTGCCAATTGTCTAAGAGCACGTCTTTGGGATGTGGGAGGAAACTGGAGCACCCGGAGAAAACCCATGCAAGCACAGGGAGAATGCGCAAAGTCCCACAGACACAGGCCCAAACTTGCCCCACTCCATTTTTCCGAACGGTTCTATTCCAGACGTGGGCCAGATGGGATTTACCCTAGGATTCTCTGGGAGGTTAGAGAGGAGATTGCAGAGCCTTTGGCTTTGATCTTCATGTCATCGTTGGCTACAGGTATAGTGACGGAAGACTGGAGGATGGCAAATGTTGTCCCTTTGTTCAAAAAGGGGAGTAGGGACCATCCTGGAAATTATAGACTGGTAAGCCTGACTTCTGTTGTGGGCAAAGTCTTGGAAAGAATTATAAGGGATAGGATTTATAAACATCTAGAGAGAAATAAATTGATTAGGGATAGTCAGCATGGTTTTGTGAAGGGTAGGTTGTGCCTCACAAACCTTATTGAGTTTTTTGAGGAGGTGACCAAAGAGGTAGATAAGGGTAAGGCAGTTGATGTAGTGTATATGGATTTTAGCAAAGCGTTTGATAAGGTTCCCCATGGTAGGCTACTGCAGAAAGTGCAGATGCATGGGATTGAAGGTGATTTAGCAGTTTGGATTAGGAATTGGCTAGCTGATAGAAGACAGAGGGTGGTGGTTGATGGGAAATATTCAACCTGGAGTGCGGTTACAAGTGGTGTACCTCAAGGATCTGTTTTAGGGCCACTGCTGTTTGTCATTTTTATAAATGACCTAGATGAGGGTGTAGAGGGTTGGATTAGTAAATTTGCTGACGATACCAAAGTGGGGGGAGTTGTAGACAGCGAGGATGGATGTTACAGTTTGCAGAGGGACATAGATAGGTTGCAGAGCTGGGCTGTGAGGTAGCAAATGGAATTCAATACGGATAAGTGTGAGGTGATTCACTTTGGTAGGAATAACAGGCATATGAAATATAGGGCTAATGGAAGGACCCTTAATAGTGTTGTCGAGCAGAGGGATCTTGGGTACAAGTACATAGCTCTTTCAAAGTTGGCACCCAGGTTGATAAAGTTGTTAAGAAGGCGTATGGTGTGTTAGCTTTTATTGGTAGAGGGATTGAATTTAGGAGCCGTGAGATTATGTTACAACTGTACAAAACTCTGGTGCGGCCGCACTTGGAGTATTGCGTACAGTTCTGGTCGCTGCTTTATAAGAAAGATGTGGAAGCATTGGAAAGGGTGCAGAGGAGGTTTACCAGGATGTTGCCTGGTATGGTGGGAAGGCTTATGAGGAAAGGCTGAGGGACCTGAGGTTATTTTCATTAGAGAGAAGAAGGTTACGCGGTGACCTAATTGAGGCGTATAAGATGATCAAAGGACTGGATAGGGTGGATAGTGAGAGCCTTTTTCCTCGGATGGTGATGACCAACAAGAGGGGACATAACTTTAAATTAAGAGGTGGTAGTTATAGGACGGATGTCAGAGGCAGGTTCTTTACACAGAGGGTGGTGAGGGCATGGAATGCCCTGCAGTTGTGGACTCGCCTACTTTGGGGGCATTCAAATGGTCAGTGGATAGGCATATGGATGATATTGGAATAGTTTAGGTTAGAGGGTCCACTGGCCGGCGTAACATCGAGGGCCGAAGGGCCTGTACGGCGCTGTAATGTTCTATGTTCTATGTGGCCAACTCTGGTGTTAAAGGATGACCTTTCCTTTTTTTGCCCTGGCATTCAAGCCTTCAAGGTCAGATTAGAACTTTTTTTTTAACAGCTTCATCAGAGCCAATGGTCCGGGGTAAATGTAGATAATAGTGACAGATTGGTTATTGCTTAGCTTTAGGTGAAGCACCTAAATAAGTCTTTCATTTATACAACGGAGGAGTTCTGGCAGTGCCTTCAAGAACCAGATGGCAAAATCAACTCCATGGACACAAGGATCACTGTCAGCCTTCATTTTCACTAGAAGCTGTATCTCTTTATTTCTTCAGCTGCCCTAAACCCAACCTTCCCCTAATGCCATCACTGTCCACATGACCCTGACAGGTCAGATTCCAATGACATGTCAAACCACTTTGACGTGGAACCATCTTGTCACTCCACCTGTCTTCTTTTCCCTTTCCAGCTGCTGAGATGCAATCTGCTTTTGCCTTTTTGCTGTTAAGGACTTTCTGGATCGCACTTTGTCTGGCACTTCCCTCCCTCCACCCCAATGGCCTTCATGAAGGGATTATCAGAGCACACAAGCCTCTCTGAAGCTGGTGATCTACAGAGAGATAAACATTGACCAGGGTATCGGGGAATATCCATCCCCTTGCTCTCCACCAAAACAGGGCCATCGTGGTGTGGTGGGGGCATTTAACTAGCTAGGCAACTAGCATGTGGTTCGATTCCCTTTCTGGTTGATTTGGAACCTGTCTCCTCACTCTGCACTGTAGCAAAATCACAGCAGAAGCTGCAGTTTCGAAACTCAGTTAAGCAAGGGTTCAATCTAGAGAAGATCGAGCTCCATGGGATTGTTTCCATCCACCTCAGAGGGTAAGTGGGGCCTTAGTTTCTCACTTTATTCAAAAGATTGTACCTTCAGCACTTTCTCAGTACTGCACAGGAGTGTCATTCTGAACTACGAACCCAAAATCTTCTGAGAAACCTGTGCGGACAATGTGGAAAAAAGAAATTTCAACACCTTTTCAAAACTTGAATCATCTTTCATAGGCCCAGATAAGCAGCAGCAAGTGCCCAGTTTTTCAGCCTGGAAGCATATCCCCACTTCATGCTGACTTGTACTTTGCTTAATCAGGGTCGAAAGGAACTGCATTCCTGAAATACATTCTGTTGAGTCAGCTGTTTTGTTCAGTTCCTTGTTCTTGAATGCTTGTTTCTGTGACTACATTTTCAAAGTTGTTTTACAATGATTTATAATCCTTCATAATCTGATCCACAGCTTTGCTTTAAAATCAAACCCCTCAATGAAAAAGGAATTCCACTTGAATGGGAAAATAAACAGAGTATAATTTCTGTGTGTTGCTCTCCTGTGACAGCCAGGTTTGAATACAGACAGTGAAAATCAGCCGGCTATACAGCCTATTTCATGTGTTTACCCTCACCGCCGTACACTCAGAGGGCAAACAATAGCTGATATAAACCAATCATGATCAAAATAGACAGGCTCGAGGGGCTGATTGGCCTCCTTCTATTCATATATTTTCCTCAGACACCACCCTGATTTTCAGATTCCTGAGGCAGGTTGTTGAGCAGCATGGTGGCACAGTAGTTAGCATTACTGTCTGAGAACAGTGGGAACCTGGGTTCAATTCCAGCTTGGTTCACTGTTTGTGCAGAATCTGCATATTCTCTCCATGTCTATATGGATTTCAGTAAGGCGTTTGACAAAGTCCCTCATGGGAGGTTAGTTGAGAAGGTCAAGGCTCATGGGATACAAGGGCAGGTAGCTAGATGGATAAGTAACTGGCTTGGTAATAGGAGACAGAGAGTAATAGTGGAAGGGTGTTTTTCTAGCTGGAGGTCAGTCACTAGTGGTGTGCCGCAGGGCTCGGTACTGGGACCTCTTCTATTTGTAATATATATAAATGACTTGGGAGAGGGAGTAAGTGGAGTGATCAGCAAGTTTGCAGACGATACAAAGATGGCTGGACTTGCGGATAGTGAGGAGCATTGTCAGGCAATACAGCAGGACATAGATAGGCTGGTAGCTTGGGCAGATAGATGGCAGATGAATTCAATCCTGATAAATGTGAGGTGACACTACAAAGGTCGGTGGTGTTGTGGATGGTCTGGAGGGATGCCAAAAGTTGCAGCGGGACATAGACAGGATGCAAGACTGGGCGGAGAAGTGGCAGATGGACTTCAACGCAGATAAATGTGTAGTGGTCCATTTTGGCAGGAATAATGGGATGAAGGAGTACAATATAAGGGGTAGGAATCTTAGCTGTGTTGTAGAGCAGAAGGATTCTGGGGTCCGGATCCATAGGACTCTTAAATCGGCCTCGCAGGTGGAGGAAGTGGTCGAGAAGGCGTACGGTGTACTGGCCTTCATTAATCGAGGAATAGAGTTTAGGAGTCAGGAGGTAATGATGCAGCTCTATAAGACTCTTGTCAGGCCCCACTTGGAGTATTGTGCGCAGTTCTGGTCGCCTCATTATAGGAAGGATGTAGAGGCTATTGAGAGAGTTCAGAGGAGATTTAAAAGGATGCTGCCTGGATTGGGAGGCAGGCCTTATGAAGATAGGTTGAGGGAGCTGGGACTCTTCTCACTGGAGAGATGTAGGTTGAGAGGCGACCTAATAGAGGTTTATAAAATGTTGAGAGGAATAGATAGGGTGGACTCTCAGAGACTATTTCCCCGAGCTGAATTGGTCACTACGAGAGGACACAGATTTAAGGTGCAGGGAAGCAAATACAAAGGAGATGTCAGGGGTAGGTTTTTCACTCAGAGGGTGGTGAGTGAATGGAACCGACTGCCATCAGAGGTTGTTGAGGCAAACTCACTGGGGTCTTTTAAGAGACTTCTGGATGAGTATATGGAAAAGAATAGGATAGGGGGGTATAGATAGGTCTGTGGATTGGTAGATGTGATCGGCGCAACTCGTGGGCCGAAGGGCCTGTTTGTGCTGTATTGTTCTATGTTCTATGTTCTATGAACCATCTCAGAAGGAATTTGGATGGCACAAGAGGAAAACAAAGCTACAGGGATAAAATGGGGGAGTGAGACTGAGTGGAAAGTTCTATATGGACTAAGGGGTTGAATAGCCTCTTTCTGCACCATAATGCCTCGGATCTGTCTGTTCTTCAGTATGAACATAAAACCCTACAGTGCAGAAACAGGCCCTTCAGCCCATTAAATCTGCACCATCACAATCCCCCCAGGCCCTATCCCCCCATATTCCTACACATTTACCCGCTAATCCCTCTAACCTACACATCTTAGGACACTAAGGGGCAATTTTAGCATGGCCAATCAACCTAACCCTCACATCTTTGGAGTGTGGGAGGAAACCAGAGTACCCGGAGAAGATCCACACAGGCACGAGGAGAATGTGCAAACTCCACACAGACAGTGACCCGAGCCGGGAATCGAACCCAAGTCTCTGGAGCTGTGAAGTAGCAATGCTAACCACTGTGCTACCGTGCCACCCAATATGCTTCTTACAACCTTACTCATTGCCTTATTGAATGGAAGGAATTCAATCAAAATGGAGGATTGAATTGCCTCCATTCAATCAGAGTTTATCTGATAATGCTCCTGTCAATTGTCAAAAATGCTATGTAAATATATGTTGTTGTAAATTAGTGGCCTCTGAATCTGTGGCATTGTCTAACCTACTTTAATGGCAATCAGTCAATGTTTCACTTTCACATTAATCCCTCGGATTGAATATTCCAATGGCAACAGGATTTTAATGTATATCCTTCAATCCATCATCAGCAGTTTTCTGATAAATTGCTCATCTGAGAGAATACGTTTCTCTTCTTTAGTGTGTTTCTGAAAAACTTATTAGCGTGCTTTTGCCCATCTATCTACTCAGCTATCATTCCCACTGCCTTTAGTTGTCATTTTGCACTCAATTCTCTTGAATTCACAGTGGTCTGCCTCAGGAACCAGAGTGCAACCCATTACACATGGCTGTAAAAAGCCATCGCCTCATTCCCCCAGGCACTCTCAGAAGCAGCTGCCATCCATTTTGACATTCGGTATCTCACACTGTCTGAGCAAAATGTCAGTTAAATGGAGCCATGTATTCCTTCTTCTCAAATAAAAAAATAAATCATTGTTCCATTGAACCTGAGAAGCAGCCTCTGGCTGAGAAATGTTCTAATCTTAAAATCACAGGGATGGCTGATGGGCTTTAAACCCCAGGAGGTTTATTACAAAAAAATAATTCCACTGCTCTAACCATTGTTTATTTAGAGCTGGCGTGGAGAGGCTGAAAGGAGTTTGTATCAAATATCAGGATAAGACAGCAGATCGCATACAGTGAAGGTTCACAGATGTGTATTGAAAGAAATTAGGAGGAGAAACAATGAGGGACTGAACATAGATGCTTCCTTAACCCAACTCTGATCCTCGCTTCAGTCAGGGGTCAGGAATGACCATGGTGAATCCTGGTGGGAATCTGCCTGTTGCCCTTCAGGAATAAATAGGCAAGACTGTTCTAAAGTAAACAGTCTTTTTGAGCACTACTCAATTGCCTTGTTGTGTCAACAAGAGTAGACTTACTGGGACAGGTTAGGTATTGATAGATGTGCTGGTTAGGTGCATTGGCCATGCTAAATTCTTCCTCAGTGTACCTGAACAGGTGCAAAGTGTGGTGACTATGGAATTTTCATAGTAACTTCACTGCAATGTTAACGTGTCTACTTGTGACACTAATCAATAAACTTTAAAACTGTAAACAGTAATTGGTAGATTTGTCCTGTTTCATGACAGATATCGCAGAGGTGTCAGTCCGATGTGATAAAACTGCCAGCAAGGAGCACTCTCCAGAGCTGGTCTCCAGTTCTCCATCGGCCGCATCCACCTGCTGCTTCGCAAGGGCCACTGTGCTGAGCGGTTAAGTGCTGGTGTACCTGTACCTGGCTGCCAACATCCTCGAGCTGGCAAGTAATGAGTCCTGGGACAACAAAAGGACCCACTTCATCCCCCGCCATCTGCAACTCGCCATCTGCAACGACAAGGAGCTCAAGCAGCCAAGAGGGTGACCATCACCCAAGGTGATGCCTGCCCAACATCCAGGCCATGTTACTGCCCAAGAAAACTAGCCACCCCAGCAAGTTTACACCTGAAGGAGGTGGAGGGAAAGAGGTGAATGAAAAATGAATTCTTTTTGTGTACAGGACATACCTGGGCAATTTTCCACATTGCCTGGCAGATGCCAGTGTTGCTCCTGTGGTGGAACTATTTGGCTTAGGGCTTGACAAGTTCTACTCCTCTTCCAATTTCCATTTGAGATCATCCACTGTCTCTGCTTCTATCGCTGTCTTGTAGACAGCGAGGTCCAGCTCAGTCTTCCACAATCTTACTCACCAGCTCCCTTTTCAAAACTTCATCCTTGTCCTATCAACACATGGGAGCAACTATTCTTTACCGTATCCAAACCTATCATAATCTCCACAACTTCTTGATATAAATCGGGGTTTCTGTGAATGTATGTGAAGGCACAGAGTGGTTAAAAAAGATTGGTGAGTTATAGATGCAATTGTCATGTGAAAATAGGATGTTGTGACTACAACAGAGACTTGGTTTAAAGGAGCAGGACTGGGTATGTAGTATTCTTGGGTACATGGTGTTCAGGAAAGATAGGTAAGGAAGGAGAGCAGAGGGGGTGCCAGTATTGATTAAGAAGAACACTACAGTGTTGGGGAAAGTGGATGTTGGGGGTAAGGTGTTAGCATGGATTTGAGGATTGGTTGTTTAATAGGAAGCAGAGAGGTGGAATCAATGGGTGCTTTACTGGTTGGCAGTTGGTGACTAGTGGAGTGCTGCAGGGATCAACTGTTTATCATTTACATATATGATCTGGAGGAGGAGGCTGAGTGCAGGGTAACAAAATTTGCTGATGACACGAAGATGAGTGAAAAAGCAAATTGCATGGAGGGTGTGGAAAGCCTGCAGAGGGATCTGGGTAGACTGAGTGAGTGGGCGAGGACCTGGCAGATGGAGTATAATGTTAGCAAATGTGAGGTTATCCACTTTGGTAGGAATAATAGTAGGAGGGATTATTATTTAAATGGTGAAGAGCTGCAGCATGCTACAGTGCAGAGGGACCTGGGGGTCCTTGTGCACAAATTGCAAAAACCCAGTCTGCGGGTGCAGCAGGTGATCAAGAAGGCGATTGGAATGTTGGTCTTTATCACGAGGGGGATAGAATATAAAAGCAGGGAGGTCTTGCTGCAATTGTACAAGGCACTGGTGAGGCCACAACTGGAGTACTGTGTGCAGTTTTGGTCGCCACACTTGCGAAAGGATATATTGGCCTTGGAGGGAGTGCAGAGAAGGTTCACTGGGCTGATACCAGAGATGAGAGGGTTAGCCTATGAGGAGAGATTGAATAGACTGGGTCTGTACTCGTTGAAGTTTAGAAGGCTGAGGGGAGATCTTATAGAGACATATAAGATAATGAAGGGGATGGATAGGGTAGAGGTAGAGAGATTCTTCCCGCTTAGAAAGGATAGGAGGACTAGAGGGCACAGCCTCAAAATAGTTTAGAATGGAATTGAGGAGGAACTTCTTCACTCAAAAGGTGGTAAATCTCTGGAATACTCTGCCATTGAAGTGGTGGCGGCTACCTCACTGAATATATTTAAGTCACAGTAGATATGTTTCTGATAGACAAGGGAATTAAGTGTTACTTAAGGGGAGAAAGCGGGAAAGTGGAACTGATCCACTTCAGATTAGCCATGACCTTATTGAATGGTGGGGCAGGCTCGAGGGGCTGGATGGCCGACTCCTGCTCCTATTTCTTATGTTTTTATGATGTCCCACAGGGGTCTAGGAGAGAATTGATTTGGTTAGAACTAATGTGCATGGACATTACTGAGTGTGTCAGCCTGACTATCCCAGGAATCAGTCTGGGTAAATCTTCTCCCTCTAGAGCAAGAACATCCTTTCTCAGAGAAGGAGACCAAACTATTCTTGGTGTTGTCTCCCCAAAGCCCTGTATAATTGCATCAAGACATCTCTGCTCCTCTACTTGAATCATCTTGTCATGAAAGCCAACATGCCATTTGCTTTTTTTCATTACCTGCTGCACTTGCATGCTTCCCTTCAGTGACTGGAGTATGAGGACAGCCAGGTCCTGTTGCACATTCTCCTAATTTGTGGCCATTCACATCATAATCTGCCTTTCCATTTTCTCTACTAAAGTGGATAAAGTCATATTTATCCAAATTATACCACATCTGCCATTCATGTGTCTGCTCACTCAACTTGTCCAAATCATAATGAAGGATCACTGCATCCTCCTCACAATTCACCCTTCACCTCAGCTTTGTGTCATCTGCAAATTTTTTAAATAGTGGGGTTGCTATCGCTACTCTTCAATCTGTAGGAACTGTTCCACAGTCTGTAGGATCTTGGAAAATGACCACCAAGGCAACCACTATTGGGCCATTTCCTTAAATACTCTGGGATATAGATTATTAGGCCCTGAGAATTTATTGGTCTTCAGCCCATTAAGTTCCCCATTTCTCTACTTACACTGATCTCCTTTAATACCTCCCCCTACTAAATCCTGTGTTCCCCAACATTTCTGCTTATTTGTGCCCTCCTTCTCAGATCCAGGGGCAGCATGGTGGCATAATAGTTAGCACTGCTGCCTTACAACACCAGAGATCCAGATTCAATGGGTCAGTGTCTGAGTGGAACATTTTTTTTTGCACATTCTTCCTTTGCCCATGTGGGTTTCCTCCAATTTCCAAAGATGGTGGGTTAGGTTGAATTGACCTTTGTCTTTGGGGGGATTAGCAGGGTGAATATGTGGGATTATGGGGATAGGGCCTGGGTAATATGCTCTGAGTTTGTGCAAACTGAATGGGCCAAATGGCCTCCTTTGATGCTGTAAGGATTCTATGATCAAAGTATGTATTCAGTGGTCAGCCATTTCTGTGTTACCCATTATAAATTCCCCTATTTCTGACAATAAGGGACCTACATTGGTTTCACCAATCTTTTTCTCCTTATATACATACAGAAACTTTTACAGCCAGTGTTTATATTCCTGCAAGTTTACTCTCATACTACATTTTCCCCTTTATAATCAGGTCCTCTTTTGCTGAATTCTAAATTGTCCCTAAATTGTCTCCCCAAATTGGCTCCAATGCAGATTTCCGTGAACATAGACAAGGGTCATGGGTGGAAGTGGAAACGTTAAAATGGCGGCGTGGGCTCATTGGGTTGAACGGCCTGTTTCCTGTGCTGTTTTGTTCTTTGTTCTAAACTTCCCAATCCTCAAATCTGTTGTTTTATTTGGCCAATTTGTATGCCGCTCCCTTGGATTTAATCCTATCTCTAATTTCTCATGTAAGCCATGAATTGGCCACCTTTTCAGATTTATTTTTGCGCCTGATCAAAATAAAAAAGTTGTTTGAGGAAATCACAAACAGGTGCAAAACTTATAGAATAGTTATAATGGGGGACTTCAATTATCTGCACGTAGGCTGGGATAGTGGTTGTCTACAGGGGAGAGAGGATCAGGGTTCCTAAAGTGTATACAGGAAAATTTGCTGCAGCTGATGTCTGTTCAACTTCATATTCAGACCGTCCATCCATGACCTTCTCTACATCAATTTGAAACCCCTCAAGTGTCTGAATTTCCTTTTCTTTTACCATCACTTGTATAACATTTTCTTCCTCAGTAAAAAACAAGCAACAAAGAAAATTACAGCATAGGAGCCAGCCCTTCAGCCATCCAAGCCTGCACCAGCCATGGTTCCCATCCTATTCATTCATTTGTCCTGACGCCCCTTTAAACTCACATCATATCCGCTTCCACTACCTCCCCCAGCAATGAGTTCCAGACACCCACCACTCTCTGTGTAAAAAATCTACTTGTACATCTCTTTTAAACCTTGCCCTTCACGCCTTAAACCTATGTTCCCTAATAATTGACTCTTCCATCCTGGGAAAAAGCTTCTGACTATCCACTCTGTCCCTGCCTCTCATAATCTTGTAGACTTCTATCAGGTCTCCCCTCAACATCCGTTGCTGCAGTGAGAGCAAGCCAAGTTTCCCCAACCTCGTCTCATGGCTAATGCCCTCCCTACCATGCAACATCCTGGTAAATCTTTTCTGTATCCTCTCCAAAGCCTCCACATCCTTCCGATAATGTGGTGACCGGAATTGAACATTATATTCCAAGTGCAGCCTAACTGACGTGACTTGCCCATTTTTAAACTCAATATCCGGCCAATGAAGGCAAGGATACCGTATGTTTTCTTGACTACCTTCTCCACCATCATTGCCACTTTCAGTGACCTGTGCACCTGTAAAACCAGAACCCTTTGCCTACAATACTCTTAGGGGTTTTGCCATTTACTGTGTATTTCCTATTTGTATTAGACTTCTAAAAATGCATTATCTTACATTTGTCCGGATTAAATTCCTTCTATCATCTCTCCGCCCGAATCTCCAACTAATCTATATCCCACTGTATCTCCCGATTGTTCTCATCGCTGTCTGTAAATCCACCAACCTTTGTGTCATCCGTTAGTTTACTCAATTCAATTACATTTTCCTCCAAATTATTTATACATATTACAAACAGCAAAAGTCAAAGCTCTAATCCCTGAGGAACGCCACTTGTCACAGCCCTCCATTCAGAAACGCACCCTTCCACTGTTACCATCTATCTTTTATGCTTGAACCAGTTCTGTATCCACCTTGCCAGCTCACCTCTGATCCCATACAACTTCACTTTCTGCATTAGTCTGCCATGAGGAACCTTGTTAAAGGCTTTACTATGTAGACAACATCATCAATCATCTTCATCACTTCCTCAAAAAACTCGATCAAGTTTGTGAGACATGACCGCCCCTTCACAAAACCATGTTGCCTCTCTCTAATACATGTGTTAGCAGTAAGAAGTCTCACAACACCAGGTTAAAGTCCAACAGGTTAATTTGACAGCACATGCTTTCAGAGTCTCGCTTCTTCTTCAGGTGAGTGAGGAGTTGTTTTCACAAACAGGCATATACAGACACAAACTCAATTTACAAGATAATGGCTGGAATGCAAATCTTGCTTGCAAAATCTCACTAACTGTCCTGGCCTGGAGACAATATACATCTCTTTAGTCTGTGCTCGGCCCTCTCTTCATTCACATTGTCTGTACCTTTAAGACTTGATTACCTGTAAAGACTCACATTCCAACCATTATCTTGTAAATTGTCCGCATATGCCCTGTTTGTGACCACAACTCCTCACTCACCTGGAAAAGGAGCAAGACTCTGAAAGCTTGTGCTGCCAAATAAACCTGTTGGACTTTAACCTGGTGTTGTGAGATTTTTCTGCAATGTTTGGGTGTTACAGAACAGACATGTAATCAAAGTTAGAGTTTATGGAATGTGAGCGACAGCAACAGCAGGATAGAAAATTGGCTGAATGACAGGAAACAGTGGTTAATGGATGTGTTTTGGATAGGAGGAAAGTTAGTAGATTAGTTCTCCAGGGAACTGTCACATTTCCTGATATATATTAGTGACCTTGACCTTGGTGTAGACAGCACAATCTCACAATTTGCAGCTGATATCAAACTTGGAAACCTTGAGAACTGTGAGGATAGTGTAGAACTTGAAAAGGATGTAGACAATTGGGTGCAATGTATGGACAAATAGCAGATGAAGTTCAATGTAGAGAATTGTGAAATGATTGATTTTGGTAGGATGAATATGGAGAACAAATATCAAATTAAGAGTATTACTCTAAAGGGTGTTCAGGAACCATAGAATTGTAGAATAGAATCATAGAATTCCTGTAGTGCAGAAGGAGACCATTTAGACCATCAAGTCTACACCAACAACAATCCCATCCAAGCCCTGTCCCTATAACTCCGTACATTAACCCACTAGTCCCTGCGACATTACGGGGCAATTTAGCATGGCCAATGCACCTAACCAGCATGTCTTTCCGGAGCACCCGGAGGAAACCCATGCAGACACGGAGAGAGCATGCAAACTCCACACAGTCACTTGGGAGCAGAATTGAACTTGGGTTCCTGGCGTTGTGAGATAGGTGTGTGCTAACCACTGTGCCACCGTGCCACCTATCAAGAGCAGGAGTTAATGTGCATTAATCATTGAAAGGAGCAGCACAGGTTGACAGAGTGGTTGAAAAAGCACGGTTGAAGATGGAGATAGGATTGATGCTGAGTGTGCAGGTAGATGTGGAGATGGCAGTGAAGGTGCTCATAGGGTGAGGGTGGACGTGGGATGGAGGTGAGAATGAGTATCAGGATGAATATGGGGATGTGAGTGGGGGTTGGTATAAGGTGAGGGTCAGGGGTGAATGGGACATGGGGTAAGTTTGTGGGTGAGAATTAGGGAGGATATAGGGTGAGAGTATGTTGAGGGTGAGGATGAGGTGGACATGGGTATGGGAGTGAAGGTTGAAGTGAGAGTTGGGGTGGGGAGTCAGTGAGTGTAGATATGAGATGAGGGTGGTGATGGATATAAGGGTAAGGTTGAAGGTTGGGAGTAGGGGTAGTGATGGAGGGAGGGTCAGAGTTGAGGGTAGGTTGACTGTATGAGTTACCACTCTCACCCAGCTGAGATGAAGAAAACAGTGATTGCAGAGAAACAGATGAGGAAAAGGAATAGGGGTTATGCCAATTTGAGATCACAGATATTGAGCAGAAGTTTACTAAACAATGGCAAAGTGTCAGGGACCTGACTGAAAACCAACATGTTCCTCCCCAGAGCCTGGCTGCAAGGACGCTGTGGTTAAACTATAAAATAACCTCCCTCCCACAACCTTCCATTGAAGTCTCAGGTTCTCACCCCCTCCCTCCTCCCACTCCACCTGACAATCATCACTGGCAGATATCCCTCTCCCCTCCCCATCAACACTAAAATCACTCCTCAACTCCCCTTTTACATCAACGCCAGTATCTCTCTCTCCCCACATCAACAGTGTGAGATTCTGACAGGGTGAGTGTGACGGGATGACTGTAGGAGTGTGACAGGGTGAGTGTGAGAGTGTGACGGGGTGAGTGTGGGAGTGTGACGGCGTGAGTGTGAGATTCTGACAGAGTGAGTGTGGGAGTGTGACGGGGTGAGTGTGGGAATGTGACGGGGTGAGTGTAAGAGTGAGACAGGGTGAGTGTGGGAGTGTGACAGAGTGAGTGTGGGAGTGTGACGGGGTGAGTGTGAGAGTGTGACAGGGTGAGTGTGGGAGTGTGACAGGGTGAGTGTAAGAGTGTGACAGGGTGAGTGTGGGAGTGTGACGGGGTGAGTGTGGGAGTGTGACAGGGTGAGTGAGGGAGTATGACAGTGTGAGTGTGAGAGTGTGACAGGGTGAGTGTGGGAGTGTGACAGGGTGAGTGTGGGAGTGTGACGGGGTGAGTGTGAGAGTGTGACAGGGTGAGTGTGAGAGTGTGACAGGGTGAGTGTGGGAGTGTGACAGGGTGAGTGTAGGAGTGAGACAGGGTGAGTGTGGGAGTGTGACGGGGTGAGTGTGAGAGTGTGACAAGGTGAGTGTGGGAGTGTGAAGGGGTGAGTGTGAGAGTGTAACAGGGTGAGTGTGGGAGTGTGACGGGGTGAGTGTGGGAGTGTGACAGGGTGAGTGTGGGAGTGTGACAGGGTGAGTGTGAGAGTGTGACAGGGTGAGTGTGGGAGTGTGACGGGGTGAGCGTGAGAGTGTGACAGGGTGAGTGTAGGAGTGTGACAGGGTGATTCTGAGAGTGTGACAGGGTGAATGTAGGAGTGTGACGGGGTGAGTGTGGGAGTGTGATGGGGTGAGTGTGGGAGTGTGACAGTGTGAGTGTGGGAGTGTGACGGGGTGAGTGTGGGAGTGTGAAGGGGTGAGTGTGAGATTCTGACAGGGTGAGTGTGGGAGTGTGACGGGGTGAGTGTGGGAATGTGACAGCGTGAGTGTGAGATTCTGACAGGGTGAGTGTGGAGTGTGACGGGGTGAGGTTGGAGTGTGAGGGTGAGTGTGGGAGTGTGACGGGGTGAGGTGGGAATGTGACGGGGTGGAGTGAGAGTGTGACGGGGTGAGTGTGAGTGTGACGGGGTGAGTGTGGGAGTGTGACGGGGTGAGTGTGGGAGTGTGACAGGGTGAGTGTGGGAGTGTGATAGGGTGCGTGTGGGAGTGTGACGGGGTGAGTGTGAGAGTGACAGGGTGAGTGTAGGAGTGTGACAGGGTGAGTGTGGGAGTGTGACGGGGTGAGTGTGAGAGTGTGACAGGGTGAGTGTGGGAGGGACAGGGAGTGTGGGAGTGTGATGGGAGAGTGTGAGAGTGTGACGGGGTGAGTGTGAGAGTGTGACGGGGTGAGTGTGGAAGTGTGACGCGGTGAGTGTGGGAGTGTGACGGGGTGAGGGTGGAGTGTGACGGGGGTGGGTGAGAGTGTGACAGGGTGAGTGTGGGAGTGTGACAGGGTGAGTGGGGAGATGACAGTGTGAGTGTGAGAGTGTGACCCGGTGAGTGTGGGAGTGTGACGGGGTGAGTGTGGGAGTGTGACGGGGTGAGTGTGAGAGTGTGATGGGGTGAGTCTGAGAGTGTGACGGGGTGAGTGGGAGTGTGACGGAGTGAGTCTGAGAGTGTGACGGGTGAGTGTGGGAGTGTGACGGGGTGAGTCTGAGAGTGTGACGGGGTGAGTGTGGGAGTGTGACGGGGTGAATGTGAGAGTGTGACAGTGTGATTGTGGGAGTGTGACAGGGTGAGTGTGGGAGTGTGGGGGTGAGTCTGAGAATGTGACAGGGTGAGTGTGGGAGTGTGACGGGGTGAGTCTGAGAGTGTGACGGGGTGAGTGTGGGAGTGTGACGGGGTGAATGTGAGAGTGTGACAGTGTGATTGTGGGAGTGTGACAGGGTGAGTGTGGGAGTGTGACGGGGTGAGTCTGAGAATGTGACAGGGTGACTGTGCGAGTGTGACGGGGTGAGTCTGAGAGTGTGACGGGGTGAGTGTGGGAGTGTGACGGGGTGAATGTGAGAGTGTGACAGTGTGATTGTTGGAGTGTGACAGGGTGAGTGTGGGAGTGTGATGGGGTGAGTCTGAGAATGTGACAGGGTGAGTGTGGGAGTGTGGCAGGGTGAGTGGGGAGTGTGACGGGGGTGTGTGAGTGTGCAACAGGGTGAGTTGGGAGTGTGACGGGTTGAGTGTGGAAGTGTGACGGGGTGAGTGTGAGATTCTGACAGGGTGAGTGTGAGAGTGTGACGGGGTGAGTGTGAGTGTGTGACGGGGTGAGTGTGGGAATGTGAGGGGTGAGTGTGAGAGTGTGACAGGGTGAGTTGTGGAGTGTGACGGGGTGACTGTGCGGTGACGGGGTGAGTGTGAGAGTGTGACGGGGGAGTGTGCGAGTGTGACGGGGTGAGTGTGGGAGTGTGACGGGGTCAGTGTGAGAGTGTGACGGGGTGAGTGTGAGAGTGTGACGGGTGAGTGTGGAGTGTGACGTGGTGAGTGTGGGAGTGTGACGGGTCAGTGTCAGAGTGTGACGGGGTGAGTGTGACAGTGACAGGGTGAGTGTGCGAGTGTGACGGGGTGAGTTGGAGTGTGACGGGGTGAGTGTGAGAATGTGACGGGGTGAGTTGCGAGTGTGACGGGGTGAGTGTGAGATTCTGACAGGGTGAGTTTGGGAGTGTGATGGGGTGAGTGCGAGTGTGACGGGTGAGTGTGCGAGTGTGACGGGGTGAGTGTGGAAGTGTGACGGGGTGAGTGTGAGATTTGACGGGGTGAGTGTGGGAGTGTGACGGGGTGAGTGTGGGAGTGTGACGGGGTGAGTGTGGGAGTGTTACGGGGTGAGTGTGGGAGTGTGACAGTTTGACTGTTTGAGGCAGGCTTTGATAGTGTAAGAGTGTGGACAGTGTCACAGTGTGACGTTGAGTATGTCGAAGGATGATAGTGTGAAAGCATCATAAGGTGAAAATGTGATGAACTGAAGTGTGATGATGGGACAGTTGCACAGTGTGAGTGTGCCATAGTAACAGGGAGACAGATTGACAGTGCGACTGTGTGACAGATTGATAGGATGATAGTGTAATGGGATTTGATTTGATTATTGTCACATGTATTGGTATACAATGAGAAGTATTGTTTCTTGTAAACTGTACAGCCAAAGCATGCTGTTCATAGAGAAGGAAAGGGGAGAGTGCAGAATGTAGTATTACAGTCATAGCTAGGGTGTAGACAAAGAATATTTAATGTGAGGTAGGTCCATTCAAAAGTCTGATGGCAGCAGGGAAGAAGCTGTTCTTGAGTTGGTTGGTATGTGACCTCAGAATTTTGTATCTTTTTCCTGACAGAAGAAGGTGGAAGAGAGAGTGTCCAGAGTACGTGAGGTCCTTAATTATGCTGGCTGCTTTTCCCGATGTCGAGACGCCGGCAGTGGACTGGGGTAAACTCAGTAAGAGTCTGGCAACACCAATTTTAAATCCAACCGATTTACTTGATAGTAAATCTGCTAGCTTTTGGCCTTTGTAGCCTTTGTCAGGTGAATGAGGTGTTCTGGTGTCCAAAAGCACACATATCAGCACAGACATCTGTAAACTGTCTGTGCTGATATGTGTGCTTTTGGAGACCAGAATACCTCATTCGTCTGACGAGGCCACAAAGGCCGAAAGCTCGCAGATTTACTATCAAATAAATCGGTTGGATTTAAAATTGGTGTTGCCAGACTCTTACTGTGCTTTTCCCAAGACAGCGGGAAGTGTAGACAGAGTCAATGAAAGGGAAGCTGGTTTGTGTGAAGTATTGGGCTACATTTATGACTCTTTGTAGTTTCTTGCAATCTTGGGCAAAACAGGAGCCATACCAAGCTGTGATACAACCAGAAAAAATGCTTCCTATAGTGCATCTGTAAAAGTTGGTGAGAGTTACAGTGGACATGCCAAATTTCCTTGGTTGTACGAGAAAGTAGAAGCATTGGTTGTGAACAAGTTGTTGGTGATCTGGATACCTAAAAACATGAAGTTCTCAATCATTTCTACTTCATCCCTATTGATGTATTGACAGGATATGTTGTCCTTTATGCTTCTTGAAATTAATGACTATCTCTTTCATTTTGTTGACATTAAGGGAGAGATTATTGCACCAGTTCACCAAATTCTCTATCTTATTCCTATACTCTATCTCGACATTGCTTGAGATCTGACCCACTATTATGGTGTGATCAGCAAACTTGAAGGGAATTTGGCCGCACAATCATAGATGTATAAGGAGTACAGTAGGGGGTTGAGGAAACAGCCTTATGGGGCATCAATATTGAAGATGATTGTGGAGGAGGTATTGTTGCCTACCCTTACTGATTACAGTCTATGGGTTAGGAAGTTCAGGATCCAGTCACAGAGGGAGGAGCCGAGGCCCAGGCCACAGAGTTTGGAGATGAGTTTCATGGGAATAATGGTGTTGAAGGCTGAGTTGTAGTCAATAAGTGGGAGTCTGACATAGGTGTCTTTGTTATCTAGGTGTTCCAGGGTTGAGTGCAGAGCCAGGGAGATAGTGTCTACTGTGGACCTATTTCAGCGGTAGTCAAACTATAATGGATCCAGGCAATCCGGGAGCCTGGAATTGATTTATACCATGACAAATCCTTCAAATACTTCATAATGATCGATGTCAGAGTCACTGGACAATAGTCATTAAGGCACATTGCTTGGCTTTTCTTTGATTCTGATTTGATTTGATTTATTAAACTTCAACAAGGTGTTTGATAAGGTCCCCCATGCAAGACTTCTTGAGAAGGTGAGAGGGCATGGGATCCGAGGGGCTTTGGCCTTGTGGATCCAGAACTGGCTTGCCTGCAGAAGGCAAAGAGTGGTTGTGTCTTTTTCTGCATGGAGGTCAGTCACCAGTGGAGTGCCCCAGGGATCTGTTCTATGACTCTTGCTGTTTGTCATTTTCATAAATGACCTGGATGAGGAAGTGAAAGGATGGGTTAGTAAGTTTGCCGACGATACGAACGTTGGTGTGTTGTGGATGGTCTGGAGGGATGTCTGAAGTTGCAGCGAGACATAGATAGGATGCAAGACTGGGTGGAAAAGCGGCAGATGGACTTCAACGCAGATAAATGTGTGGTGGTCCATTTTGGCAGGACCAATAGGATGAAGGAATACAATATTAAAGATAGGAGTCTTAGCAGTGTTGAGGAGCAGAAGGATCTTGGGATCTGGGTGCATAGGACTCTTAAATTGGCCTCGCAGGTAGAGGATGTGGTCAGGAAGGCGTATGGTGTACTGGCTTTCATTAATCGTGGGATTGAGTTTAGGAGTCGGGAGGTAATGATGCAGCTTTATAAGTCCCTTGTCAGACCCCACTTGGAGTACTGTGCGCAGTTCTGGTCGCCTCACTATAAAGGATGTGGAAGCTATTGAGAGGGTGCAGAGGAGATTTACAAGGATGTTGCCTGGATTGGGGGGCATGCCTTATGAAGATAGGTTGAGGGAGCTCAGTCTCTTCTCCCTCGAGAGATGAAGGTTGAGAGGCGACCTGATAGAGGTTTATAAAATGGTGAGAGGAATAGATAGGGTGGATTCTCAGAGGCTATTTCCCAGGGCTGAAATGGTCGCTACTAGAGGACACAGGTTTAAGGTGCTGGGGAGCAAGTACAGAGGTGATGTTAGAGGTAAGTTTTTCACTCGGAGGGTGGTGCGTGAATGGAATCGGCTGCCGTCAGTGGTGGTAGAGGCGAACTCACTGGGGTCTTTTAAAAGACTTCTGGATGAGTATATGGGATTTAATGGAATTGGGAGCCTGATAGGTATGGATATGATCAGCGCAACTTCTGGGCCGAAGGGCCTGTTTATGCTGTAATGTTCTGTGTTCTATGTTCTATGTTCTATTATTGTCACATGTATTAGTGTACAATGAAAAGTATTGTTGCTTGTGTGCTATATTGATAAAGCATTCCATTCATAAAGAAGGAAACGAGAGTGCAGAATGTAGTTTATAGTCATAGTAGTATGTAGAGAAAGATCAAGTTAATGCAATCCATTGCAGTAGGGAAGAAGCTGTTCCTAAGTCGGTTCGTACATGACCTCAGACATTTGTATCTTTTTTCTGATGGAAGAACGTGGAAGAAGAGAATTCCTGGTGTGCATGAAGTCCTGGATTATGCTGGTTGCTTTAACGAGGCAATGGGAAGTGTAGATAAGGTCAGTGGATGGGCGGCTGGTTTGCATGAAGGATTGGGCTACATTCACGGCCTTTTGTAGTTTCTTGTGATCTTGGGCAGAGCAACCAGAAAGATACTTTCTATGGTGCATTTGTAAAAGTAAGTGGGAGTTGTAACTGAGATGCCAAGTTTCCTTAGTTTTCTGGGAAAATAGAGATATTGGTGGGCTTTCTTAACTATGGTGTCGGCATGGGGGACTGAACAGATGATTGGTGATCTGGACACTTAAAAACTTGAAGTTCTCGACCATGTTCTATTTCTACTTTGCATTGGTGTAGACAGAGGCATGAACTCCTTCTAAAGTCGAAGAGAATCGCCTTCGTTTTGGTACCGGGATGATGGTCATCTTCTTGAAGCAGATAGGGATTTCAAATTGTAAAGAGAGGATGACAGTGTGACAGGTTGACTGGGTGACAGTGCAGCTGTGTAATATGTTGACAGGATGATAGTGTGATGGTGAGAGTGATCGGGATAGTAGTGTGAAAGCATTATGGTGTGACAGGGTGACAGTATGACAGGGTGGAACTACAGTATGACAATGTGACAGAGTGGCAGTGTGACAGTGTGACTGTGTGAGACGGTGACAGTGTGACAAGGCAGCACTAGAGTGTGACAAGGTGACAATGTCACAGGGTGACAGTACGACTGTGTGACAGTGTGACAGTGTGTTAGGGTGACAGTGCCACAGCGTGAATGTTTGACAGGATGACAGCAAGATAGTGTGGTAGTATGACAGTGTTACAGTGTGATCAGGAGACAAATGGCAGTGACAGACTGAGAGTTTAACAATGTCATGGGGTGACCATGCAATAGGGTGTGAGTGTGATGGTGTGGGCGGGTGACAGTGTAACAGTGCGAGAATGCAATAGGGTGAGTGGTTGACAGTGGATGACAGGATAGTAGTATGATAATGTGACAGGGTGACAGTGTCAAAGTGTGGCAGGGTGACAATGCAATAGTGTCACAGTGTGATAATGGCAGAAGTTCATCAAGTGGTATTGCCAGTAGGGTGTTGCGGGTAACACAATAATAATAGGAGGTCATTTGGGAGTAAGGAAAACTCAAGCTAAAATACAAAAAGATTTTTATTGGCCTGGACAGCATAAAGATGTGGTTAAATTTTGCCAGTCATATCACACATGGCAAGGCGTAGGGAAACCTAAAGCAGTGATAAAACCAGCACTCTTAATACCCATTCCAGCATTTGATGAATCTTTACAAATGTCTTAATTGATTACATAGGACCCATCCCTAAAATAAAATGTGGAATCAATAATCTAGTAACCATAATGGATGTGTCTACTAGGTTTCCAGAGGTCATTCCATTCTGCAATATTATAGCTTAAAGGATTACAGAGGAGTGAGTTAAATTTTTAACTAGATCAAGGATCAAATTTTACATCAAAGTTATTCAAAGAGGTTATGGATAGCTTAGGAATAAAGTAATTTGAATCAATTGTGTACCATCCAGATTTGCAGGGAGCATTAGACGATGGTATGAAACTTTAAAGACAGTATTGAAGATTTATTGTTGAGATTATCTGGAGGATTGGGATAAAGGAATTCCATTTGTACTTTTTGCAATCAGGGATGCACCTAACGGTTCAATCAAATTCATTGAATTGATTTTTCGTCATGAGGTAAGGGATCCACTGAAATTGTTTAAGGAGCAATTGGTGAGTCAGTATTCTGAGACTATATTATTGGATTGTGTGTCAAATTTTAGGGAAGGGTTGAATAGAGCAGGTGAATTGGCTAGACAACATTTAAAAGTGACACAGTGATGAAGCAGGAAACGGATAAGAAATCACAAATTTGTAGTTTTGCTAGTCAGGATAAAGCTTTCGTATTGTTACTAATGATAGATGAGCCTTTAAAAGCAAGGTTTAGTGGCCCTTATCAAATTGGAAGGAATTGAGTGAGGTGAATTATTTGATAGGAGGAAAACTGATAGAGTGTGTCATGTGAATATGCTTAAAGAGATATTTAGATGGAGAAGGAAAGTAGAAAAAGGATGTTTTAGTGGTTATAACTCAGAGTGAAGCATGAATCCAGATGGCTCTGAATCTGACATTCCTCAAGTTGAATAACGAGAAAGTTATTAGAAATTGGGATAAACTAAATTACCTTCCAAAAGAAAATTAAACTGACGTGAAATAGTTATGAATATCATGTGGATAAATCTGTGAGAATACACTGCAAAGTACAAAGATTGGTTTACATGATGTAGATGTTGGAAATGCTGGTCCAGTTAAATAATATCCTTACAAACCTAATCTTTTCAACTTGGCACAGGTTCAGAAGGAGAAGCTGATATTCACTCAGCTGCAGCAGCTGAAAGTCTCGATCAATCATATAGAACTGGTGGAGGTGGAAAAGAAGAACTAGTTGCTGGATAATAAAGTGACCAAAGAGAATGAGCAGGTATGGAAACAAATACAAGACAAATTGACTGTTTTAGAACATGTTCCTGAGCTGTTCAAATTGCTTTAACATAAATTTCAGGACTGTCAAAGACAGCTTGTCATCTATGCAAAGAAAAGTGTGGATTCATCAACTGTCATTATAATCTCAAAATAGAGATTGAGGAGTGGAAGTGGCGGCAGTGTCACAGTGTGACAGTCTGAGAGCATCACAGTGTGTCAGGGTGACCATGTGATAGTGTAATAGTGTGACAGGATTACAGGGTGACAAATTAGTATGACGGTGTGAAAGGGTGGTAAGATGACAGTATGAAAGTGTGACAGTGTTGTGTTTGTGACATTATCATGGTGTGATATGGTGACAGGGTGACAGTGCCACAGTGAGACAAGGTCACAGTGAGACAATGAGACAGGGTCACAGTGAGACAGGGTCAGTGTGATAAGGTGACAGGGTGATAGGATGACAGTATCACGGTGACAAGGTCAGTGTGATCGTGCAAAACTGACTGTTACACTGTGACAGTGTCATGGTGTGATAGGGTGACTTGGTGACAATGTGAGTGTGATAGTGTCAGTTTGACAGGCCAGAGTGTGATAGGGTGACAGGGTAACAGTGTCGCTGTGTGATAGTGTCATTGTGACAATATGATATGGTGGCACTGTCACAGTACGATAGTGTGAGTGTGACTGTGTGATAGTCTGACAGTGTCACGGGGTGATAGTGTGAGAGTCTGACAGGATGAGAGGGTGACAGGGTGAGATTTTGACACTTTTTGGCACCATCTGTACTTTTTGCCTTACCATTGGATTGTTTTCTGATAGGAGATTAAGGCATCTCTCACATTAAATTTGATAATAGTCTGTTTTGTAATGGTCTGTGTATGCTCCTTGTCATGCTTATTGTGTTTTGGGAAGACAACACACTCCAATTGCTACACGAAGGTAACATCAAGTCACTGAAAGTCTGCATTCGAAACTTGACCATTGAAATTATTTACAAGTTTTAATTCTGAGTCAGCGACACCAATAGGAAATAACACTTGGATTGTAACAATGTTTGCAATTGAACATTGACATTGCTGATTTCACATTTTCAATATATTGCTGGTAAATTTCTCCTGCTGTGGCTGAGATGATGTTATTTTATTGGGAAAGGGGTTATTCCGTGTCAAAGACGAGGTATGTTTCTGGTTGGGTGTAGCTATTTTCTTTACAAATGATTAATAAGTGACCAGAAGTTCAGGAGACGTTTGAGAAGACCCAACTTACCTAAATTGGTGTTTATGCTCTACACGAGCTTTGTCTCACACTTCTTGATCTCATCTCATGGTCTTTATCCAGCTTCTCATTAACTGCCTCATGCTATTGACCTCAACCACTTCATGTGAAAGCAGTTCCACATTCCCACTACTCTCAATTAAGACAGACTTCTCTTTTAGATTAGCCTTACATTTTATGAACCCTAGTTTTGGATACACTGCAAGTGAAAACATCTCCACAATGTTTACTGTTGGGAAACCTGGTGACACATTGGTTAGCATTGCTGACTCATAGTGACAGTGACCTGAGTTTGACTTTAGGCTTGGCTGACTGTCTGTGTGGAGTCTGCATGTTCTCTTTGTGTCTATGTGGGTTTCCTCCAGGTGCTCTGCTCTCATCCCAAAATCCGAAAGATGTGCTGGTTAGGTGCATTGGCTGTGCCAAATTCTCCCTCAGTGTACCCTGCAGGTAATGTATCAGTCTGCTGTGACTATTCCCCTCTCAAGCAGGTATATCATTTTGGGTACTGTTAGGAGGTGGCAGGGGGACAGTGGCTGAGGGGAATCAGGGGGTGGGGAGAGCCTCTTAGGGAAAATACCAGCAGCAGCAGCCAGGCCTGTGGCACCACAACTGGTTCTGCTGTAGAGCTAAGTCCAAGCAAGTGATAGTACGAAGAACAAAGAAGAAGAACAAAGAACAAAACAGCACAGGAAACAGGCCCTTCGGCCCAACGAGCCCGTGCCACCACCCCAATGTTCCCACCTCTACCCATGATCCCTGTCTATGTTTATAGATCTATGGATTAAAAACCAAATTTGAGACAATTTAGGGAGAATTTGCTTTGCCAATTAGCCTAAGAGCACATCTTTGGGATGTGGGAGGAAACCGGAGCACCCGGAGAAAACCCACACAAGCACGGGGAGAATGCGCAAACTCCCACAGACACAGGCCCAAATCCATGTATCTGCACAGCACAGCGATAGTCACTGAGCTGTCGTGTTGCCCATCAAATGGTCCAGGTCAAGCGTACACTAACAACGTGAAGCACTAGGATACTCTCAAAAAAGATCCAAGAGCAGCCCTCTCACGACCCATCGCGTGTATGCCCCTTGTTAGACAACAAGGTGGACCAAAGCACCTGTTGGATAAAAACAAGTACATCAATATCATCATCTATTTACACACTTCCCAGGGACTCCCAAGGCTCATGATCCCTATTTTAAATCAGTTTTCTATACCCCTCCATTCCCATTCTGTTCATGTGCCCATCTAAGTATTTCTTAAATAACTCCAGAGTGCCTGCCTCCACCACTTTACTTGGCAGTGCATTCCATACCCCCATCACCCTCTGTGTGAAAAAACTCCCTCTAGCATCTAAATTATACCTTACCCCCCTCACCCTAAGCCCGTGACCCCTCGTGCTATTTGAGTCCATCCTAGGAAAAAGCTTAACCCTGTTTACTCTATCTATACCCCTCATAATCTTATACACCTCTATTAGATCTCCTCTAAGTCTATGTCTTTCTAAGGAAAACAGTCCCAATTTGCCTAACCTCTCCTAGTAACTCAGACCTTCCATACCAGGCAGCATCCTGGTAAACCTCCTCTGCACTCTCTCCAGGGTCTCCACGTCCTTCCGGTAGTAAGGCGACCAGACCTGGACGCAGTATTCCAAATGAGGTCTAACCAACGTTTTATACAACTGCAACATTAAAGGCCAGCTCTTGTACTCTTTACCCCTTCCTATAAAGGTTAGCATACCGTATGCTTTCTTCACAACCTTCTCCACTTGCTCTGCCACCTTCAGAGACTTGTGCAACTGCACCCCCAGGTCCCTCTGCGTTTCTATACTCTTAATAGGACTACCCTTTATCATATACCACCCCCCTATATTCTTTCTCCCAAAATCCATCTCCTCGCATTTATCAGGATTGAATTCCATCTGCCATCTATCTGCCCAAGCTACCAGCCTATCTATGTCCTGCTGCATCGCCTGACAATGCTCCTCACTATCCGCAAGTCCAGCCATCTTTGTATCGTCTGCAAACTTGCTGATCACTCCACTTACTCCCTCTTCCAAGTCATTTATATATATTACAAATAGAAGAGGTCCCAGTACTGAGCCCTGTGGCACACCACTAGTGACCGACCTCCAGCTAGAAAAACACCCTTCCACTATTACTCTCTGTCTCCTATTACCAAGCCAGTTACTTATCCATCTAGCTACCTGTCCTTGTATCCCATGAGCCTTGACCTTCTCAAATAACCTCCCATGAGGGACTTTGTCAAACGCCTTACTGAAATCCATATAGACGACATCAACGGCTCGCCCTTTGTTGACCGTTTTCGTCACCTCTTCAAAAACGTCTACCAGATTCATAAGGCACGACCTCCCCTTAACAAAGCCATGCTGTGTATCCCTAATCAGATCGCAACGCTCTAACTGCCTATACATCCTATCTCTAAGATTCCCCTTCAACAGCTTCCCTACCACTGTCATCAAACTCACCGGCCTATAATTTCCAGAGTTATTCCTACTACCCTTTTTAAACAACGGTACAACATTAACTATTCTCCAGTCCTCTGGGACCTCACCTGTGTCCAAAGAAGAGACAAAGATTTGCGTCAGAGGCCCAGCAATTTCACCTCGCACCTCCCTAAGCAGCCTGGGATAAATGCCATCAGGCCCCGGAGATTTATCAGTTTTAATGCTACCTAGAAGCTCTAACACTTCCTCCCTCGCTATGGATATTTCCCTCAACTGGTCCACAGCTCCCTCAGAGACAGAAGCTGTCAACAAGCCTCTCTCCTTCGTGAATACTGATGCAAAGTATTCATTCAGAATCTCCACCATTCCCTCGGGCTCTAAGCACAGTTCCCCTCCTCTGTCCTTAAGAGGTCCGATTTTTCCTCTAACCACCCTTTTAATCCTAACATAGGAGTAAAAAGCCTTTGGATTTTCTTAATCCTATCCGCCAAAATCATTTCATGCCCCCTTTTTGCTCTCCTAACTCCCCGTTTGAGCTCCCTCCTACTCTCTCTATATTCCTCCAACGCTTTCTCCATTCCCAGCTGCTTTCAACTATCATACGCCTCTCTTTTCTTCCTAACCAAGTGCTCAATATCCCTAGTAATCTACGGCTCTAATCCTACCTTTCCCATCTTTCCTCTTGGCCGGCACATAATTTTCTTGTGACACTTTCAGTATTCCCTTGAAAGAGTCCCACATGCCTAGCGTGGACTTACCCTCGAACAACCATTCCCAATCAGTTTCCGTAAGTTCCTGCCTAATCTGACCGTAGTTAGTGTTCTCCCAATTCAGCACCCTGCCCCTAGGGCAACAAGCATCCTTTTTCATCTGAATCCTAAAGTAGACAGAATTGTGGTCACTGTTAGCCACATGTTCCCCTATGACAACATCAACCACTTGACCTGGCTCATTTCTCAGAACTAAATTCAATATAGCCCCTTCTCTAATCGGGCTAGCCACATACTGCTCCAACGATCCTTCCAGTACACATTTTACAAATTCTTACAAATAGTAGGGGACATGATAGTCAGGTGCAAATTTCAGTGGCCATGAATGAAACTCTAAGATGAGATGTTGCCTGCCTGGTGCCAGGGTTCTGGATTTCTCTGAACGGGTACAGGGCATCCTGAAACAGGATGTCATTGAACACGTTGGTAGGAATGATATAGGCAGGAAGAGGGAAGAAGTCCTGAAAACAGAATTCAGACTGTTTGGTAGGGAGCCACGAAGCACTCTAGGGTAGAAATCTCAGGATTATTCCCTGTGCCACATGCTAATGAAGCTTGGAAAAAGGAGATTATACAATTGAAAATGTGGCTAAAGAGCTGGCATAGGAGGGAGAGCTTTAGATATATGAATCACTAAGGTATCTTCTGGGGAAGGTAGGACCTGTACAAGAAGGACGGATTGCCCTGAACTGAAGGGGCACCAACATCCTGGGTAGGAGGTTTGCTAGTGCTGTTTGGGAGGAATTAAACCAGTGTGGCAGGGGGTGGGAATCAGAACAGCAGGCCAGAAAGATAAACTGAGATGAACATAGCACAAAGTAAGAGTAGGCAGAGGGAAGCAGGAGTGGAGGTCTGGAGTGTATTTGCTTCAATACAAGATGTGTAACAGATCAGACAGATGAACTGAGACCTTGGATTACTGCATAGAATTGCGATGTTATTGCAATTACGGAGACTTGGTTGAAGGCGGACCAGGACTGGCAACTTAAGGTTCTGGGATATTGTTGTTTTAGACTGGAACAGAAAGGGAAATGAAAGGGGCAGGAGAATTGCATTGTTAATTAGGGAGCAGATCACAACTGCATTGTGGAAAGAAATATTGGAGGGATCTTGCAGTGGGCACTATTACTGCTTCCCCTTCAAGATGAATCAGTGCACCTCTATTTTAAATATCATTGAGAAGAAACAACTTCAAAGTAAAATACCCATAGTGTAGAAGGAGGCCCTTCGTCCCATTGAGTCTGCACAATCCCACACAGGCCCTACTCCCATATCCCTACATATTATACCCACTAATCCCTCTAACTTACACATGCCTGGATACTAAGGGGCAATTTCTTAGCATGCCAATCAACCTAATCCGTACATCTTTGGACTGTGGGAGGAAACCACAGTACCCAGAGGAAACCCATGCAGACATGAGGAGAATGTGCAAACTCCACACAGACAGTGAACTGAGCTGGGAATCGAATCCAGGACCCTGGAGCTGTGAAGCAGCAGTGCTAACCACTGTTAAGCATGAGAGAGGGACTTCAATGTCCATGGCCAACGCTATCTATTATCTACACTTAAGGTACTGAAGGTTCATAAAATAAAGCAAGTGGCCTTCCCACTGCATTCCTCTCTGTTTAAGGTGGGGTTGGGGGAAGACATTTGGCAGCTCACACAGTCTTAGGTCTAATAATTGCCACTTAAGGGCCTCATTCTGCCTGGTTGAAGGGTCAGTTACCGGGGGACACAAGTTAAAGGTGAGGGGTTTAAGGGGATTTGAGAAAAAGCTTTTTGACTGAGAGGGTAGTGAGGGTCTGGAATGCACTGTCTGGGAGGGTGCCTCACACCCTTTAAAAAGTACCTGGATGAATACTTGGAATGCTATAACATTCAAGGCTATGGGCCAAGTGCTGGCAAGTGGGATTAGAAGGACAGGTCATTTAATACATTGCTGCAGACTCAATGAGCCGAAGTTTTCTGTGATTCTGTGAAAGCTTTCATTTCTGAGCAGAAAGGTGAGGTATGTTCTTTGAGGAAGATGGGGGATGGTGTGGCTGAGGTCCCTTGTGCCCATCACTGGCACTCTCCTCCTTCCAACCCTCCTCTATAACTTTACCAGATCCCTCAAAACTGTTCCCTGGATCTTGCTCTGCATTCTCGCTGGAGTTTGCCAGTTGGGTCTGGCAGAAAGATTTTGGCAAAGGTGTTTCAACTACCTTTGGATAATACAAAGAACAAAGAACAAGACAGCACGGGAAACAGGCCCTTCGGCCCAATGAGCCCGCGCTGCCATCCTAATGTCTTAATGACATATAGAGACCAATATAGGGACAATTTGTTACCCAATGAGCCTAAGAGCACATTTTTGGGATGTGGGAGGAAACCGGAGCACCCGGAGAAAACCCACGCAACCACGGGGAGAACGCGCAAACTCCCGCAGACACAGGCCCAAATCCATGTGTCTGCACAGCAACAGCGATAGTCTCTGAGCTGTCATGTTGCCCATCTGATGGTCCAGTTTAAGCATACACTAACGACATGAAGCACTAGGCCACTCCTGAAGTAACCTCCAGGAGCAGCCCTCGCACGACCTGCCGAATGCATGCACCTTGTTGGTCAACAAGGTGGACCAAATAGCCTGTGGAAACAATTAAAGTATTTAAACAGTCCTCATATATCCCTCTATCTGCAGACCGCTCATGTGGCTGTCCAAGAGACCCTTAAACAACCCTAGCGTGCCTGCTCCCACCACCTTACTCGGTAGTGCATTCCACACCCCCACTACCCTTTGTGTGAAAAAATGCCCTCTAATATTAGTCTTATACATAGCCCCCCTCACCCTAAGGCCGTGACCCCTTGTTCTATCTGAATCTAATGGTGGAAAAAGCTTACCACCACTTACTCTATCTATACCCCTCATAATCTTATATACCTCTAATAGATCCCCTCTCAGCCGACGTCTTTCAAGGGAAAACAACCCCAGTATGTTCAACCTTTCATAATCCATCTCAACCTTCTGCTGAGATCCCCAGCATCACAGTCCAAAAATATGCGGGTTAGGTTGATTGGCCATGCTAAATTGACCGTAGATCCATAGGTTAGAGAGGGTAAAATATATACAGATTGGGGGTAGGGCCTGGGTAGGATTGTGATTGGTGCAGACTCAATGGGCTGAATGGCCTCTTTCTGTACTGTAGGGTTTCTATGATTTCTATGATCACAGATGTCAGCCAATTGATTCACTCCAACGATATCAAGAAATGGTTGAAAGCACTGCGTACTGCAAAGGCTATGGGCTCTGACAGTGTTGTAGCAATAGTATTGAAGACCTGTATTCCAGAACTTACTGTGCCCTTAGACATTTACCGTAATGCGGAACATTGTCCCGGTCTATCCTGTGCATAAAAAGCAGGGCAAATCCAACCTGGGCAATTGGTGGTTGACAAAGATAAGCTCTAGCGAAGGATTATCTAGACTCGAAACGTTGGCTCTGTTCTTCCCAACAGATGTTGTTCAAACCTGCTGAGCTTTTCCAGCATCTTCTGCTTTTGTTTCAGATTCTAACATCTGCAGTATTTTGCTTTTATGTGGCCAATTACTGCTTGATGAGACTGTTCTCAATCACCAGTAAAGTGATGGAAGTCATTGACAGTACTATCAAGTAGCATTAACTAAGAAATAACCTGCTGACTGATGCTGGTTTTGGTTTCTACCAAGGTCACTTAGCTCTTGATCTCATTCCAGCCTTACTTCAAGCAGGGATAAAGGAGCTGAATGTCAGAGGTGAGGTGAGAGTGACTGCCCTTGACATCAAGGCCACTTTCAACTGAATGTGCCATCAAGGTGTCCTCACAAGATTGAAGTCAATGGGAACCAGGGAAAATTATCTGCTGGTTGGAGTCATCCCTGGCACAAAGGACGATGTTGTGCTGATTGGAAGTCAACTAATTATCTTAGTCCCAAGACATCAGTGCAGGAGTTCCTTAGGGAAGTGTCCTAGGCCGAAACATCTTCAGCTGCTTCATCAAAGCCTTAATACTTTGTGCTTTAATGTGTGGAGCAGTCACAACAAAATGGAAGTTAATTACACAAATGTGTGGAAAATAGGTGTGATGTAGTCAGGGTTACAGAAATATGTCTGCAAAGTGACCAGGGACAGGAAATGAACATACTGCGGTATTCAGTTTTTATGATGACAGACAAAAATAAAGTGATGAGGTTGCATTGCCGGTTAAAGAAAAAATTTACACAATAGTGAAAAAGAATAACAGTTCTGATGATGTGGAATCTATTTGGATGGAGCTGAGAAACACCAAGGGGCAAAAAACATTAGGAGAGGTTGTATGTAGACACGCAAACTGTAGTGGTAGTGTTGGAAATGGCATTGAACAAGAAATTAGAAATGCATGCAATAAAGAAACATCTGTAGTAATGGGTGACTTTAATCTGAATTTCAATTGAACAAATCGGTCACATTTCATAGAGGAGGAATTCCTTTCGGTGTATATGGGCTGGCTTTCTAGACCAATGTTGTGAAGAACTAACTAAAAAGCAGGACATTCAAGACTGGTACTGTGCAATGAGAAAAGAAGAATTGGCAATCTAGTTGTGCAAGACCACTTGGGGATTAGTGACAATGATATGATAGAATTCTTTAGCAAGATGGAGACTGAGATTGTTGATTCTGAGACTAGGGTCCTGGATCTTAATAAAGGAAACTACAATATGAGGCATAAATCGGCTATGATAGATTGTGAAAATATTACTTAAAGGGATGATGGTGGTTAGGAAATGGGAAACATTCAAAGCATACATGTGTCAACTGCAATAATTATTAATTCCTGTCTGGCATAAAAATAAAACGGGAAACCCGGCCAAATCATGGTTTTCAAGGGAAATTGGAGATAGTATTAGACCCAAGGAAGACATAAAATTATTGGTCCATCCTAAAGATTGGGAGCAGTTTAGAATTCAGCAAATGGTATGTTGGCCTTCATAGCAAGATGATTTGAGAACAGGAGTAGGGATAACTTGATACAATTATACAGGGCTTTGGTGAGGCCGACACCTGGAATATTCTGTGCAGTTTTGGTCTCCTTACCTGAGAAAGGATGTTCTTGCTGTGTACAGATTTCACTGACTAATTCCTTACTGACTGATTAATAAGAGAAGATATAGGCTCCAAAGAGCAAAGCGTGGAATCGTTGTGGGTGGAGATAAGGAATAAGGGGAGAAAGTTACTGATGGGTATGGTCTAATAATAGTTTTGAGGTGGGGCGGGCTATAACCAAACAAATAATTGATGCGTGCAGAGACGGAATGGCGATCATTATGGGAGGTTTTAATCTTCGTATTGATTGGTTGACCCAAGTTGGATGCGGTGGGCTTGAAGAAGAGTTCTTGGAATGCTGTCGGGATAGCTTCCTTGAACAGTATGTTACAGAACCTACAAGGGATTAATTTTTTCTTAAATCTGGAATGATTTAATAGCAGAGCACTTGGAAAAGAATGGCAGAATCAGACAGATTCAGCATGGATTTACAAAAGGGAATCATACTTGACAAATCTGCAAGAATTCGAGATGTAACTCGTTGAGTTGATGTGAGGGGGCCAGTGGATGTGGTTTATTTGGACTTTCAAAAGATTTTTGACAAAGTCCCATCTAAGAGATTAAGTGTGTAAAATTTAAAGCATATGACTATATGTATATATTACAATGTATGTATATATTGAGATGGATAGGAAACTGGTTACCAGAGAGGAAACAATGAATGGAAATAAGGAGTCTTTTTTCCAAATGCCAGGTCGTGACAAATGGGGTGCTGCAGGAATCAGTACTAGGATCCCAACTGTTCACAATATATAGGAATGATTTATTGAGGGAACTAGATATAATATCTCCAAATTTGTAGAAGACACAAAGCTAGTTGGGAAAGTGAGCTGTGAGGAGAATTTAGAGGTGTGATTTTACAAGTTGAGTGAGTTGGCAAATCCATGGCAGCTGCAGTACAACGTCCATAAATCTGAGGTTCTTTAGTAGCAAAATCAGGAAAGCAGATTATTATCTGAATGGTTCTCATTTGGAGCGGGGAATGTGCAATGAGACTTGCCTGCCCTTGTACACCAGTCACTATAACGAAACTATTGGTGCTGCATGTAGTGAAGAAGGCAAATGGTATGTTGGCCTTCATAGCAAGATGATTTGAGTACAGGAGTAGGGAAAACTTGATACAATTATACAGGGCTTTATGAGGCCAACACCTGGAATATTCTGTGCAGTTTTGGTCTCCTTACCTGAGAAAGGATGTTCTTGCTGTGTACAGATTTCACTGACTAATTCCTTACTGACTGATGTTGGGAGACTTCTACCTGGCTTGAGGCCAGCTCAGTTCTGGGGGTAAGAGGTCAGCGATGTGTGTGAGGGGGAGGGGATGGGGGTATGAGGTCAGCAGTGTCTGTGTGTGTGTGAGTGTGTGTAGGGAAGGTGAGAGGTCAGTGATGTGTTTGGGGGGAGGTGAGAGGTCAGCGGTGAGCGTGTGTGTGTGTGTGTGTGTTTGTGTGTGTGGCAGGAGGTGAGAGGTCAGTGATGTGTGTGTGGGAGTTGAGAGGTCGACTATCTGTGTGTGCGTGGGGGGGGAGGTGAGAGGTCAGCAATGTGGGTGGGGGAGAGAGCGAATGGGGAGGGGAGGAGAGTGGGTAAAAGGCCAGCAATCTCAAAACTGGAAGGATTTATTTTGTGATCACCCAGAGATTGGCATGTGTGCAGTGACCCACTCAGTGTGCTTCATTGGGAACAGGTCCCACCATCATTTTTCAGTGTGATTCATGCTGAGGCTCTCTGCATTTTGCAGAGTGTGGGAAATTCACTTTGAAAATCTAGTGTTTATGTGAATTCGACACTTGGAATTTGATTGGGAGAATCCTGGCCTGTATGTTTTCAGGGATTAGATATGGCACTCGGGATCAAAAGCTATGAGGGGAACTGAGCTGGATGATCAACCGTAATCATAATGAATGATGGAGTCGGCTGGAAGGGTTGATGGCTCCTGATCTCAAGTTCTAGATTTTTGTTATATAAATTCTTAGATACTTACAACCAGTTTGCTGACTCTAAGGTTTTATCCCAAAGTCCTTATTTGCAAGATGGATAAAGGACAAACACAAATAAAAGTTCAATAAGTTTATTAATAATAACACTATTAACCCTTAAATTACCTACATAAAGCAAGAGGATACTCTCAGATTCAAGTATACTACCCGCAAAGATGGTTTGGTTAAACTGCAGGCTCGATTCCCTGAGTCCCTCTGGTCCATCGTCACGAAGGTGAGTCTCAATGGCAGCTTCTTCCTTCCTTCCTTCTCTGGTCAGTCTTCCATATGGTCAAGGGTCACCTCCTTCGTTGAGTCTTTGCTGCTAGTGTCTGAAAATGTGTTCCTTAATCCCCCTGCCTGCTGCCTTTCCAAAAACTTCTCTAGCTTCCAGCTACTGAGGTCCCAGGAGGGAGTTCCAATACCCAGTGGGTTTCTTGATGTCTGTCTGACAGGACACAGAGTCCGCCCCCAGATGTCCATCTCCATGCTCTGTTTACATGTAACCTGTTATCAGATTAAGCCAACTGCAGGAACTCTCGGTGTCAGAAAGTCTGACCCGATCTGGGCTTCTAACAATAAACTGGTGCATTTCAATGGGGTGCAATGATCTCCTGCTAAGTATCAATAGGGTGCAGCGACCTTTGATGGGTGATTGATGAATTAGGTTTAGACAGGTTTGTGTATTGTATAATTGGCTTGCCCGAGGTTTGACTGTGTTTGATTTTCAGTGTGCCCAATTCGTTAATTTAGGATATCCAATTTTATCAGACTTGAAACTAGGCCCTGTTTTTAGTGCAAGATTTCTAAGGTTTTATCGATGGCGTTCACTCCTTCATAAGATCAGAAATGAGGAATCCATCCCCGTCTCAGTTCATCTGCTGCTGAAATCCACACTCATGTCTGTTATCTCCAGACTTATATTACTCAGAAACACTTGCAGAATTATAGGAGTGTTATAGCAGAGAAAGAGGCTGCACTTGCTCTGAGAATGAGCAATTTGTGGTCTCATTTCTACACCTTCTTCCCCAACCCCGCACATTCCTCATTTTCAGATAACAGTCCTTTGAATATTTTAGATGAGTCAGCCTCCAGCTCAGGCTGTACGTTCCAAACACCTAAACACTTGTTGCATGAAAGTTTTTGCTCATCGAGTCGTACAATACAGAGCGGCTTTTTGGCCCATTGACTCTGCACTGAAAATGTCACTTTTGCTTCTTTTACTAGTTACTTTAAATCTGTGCCCTTTGTTTCTTGATCCGTTCAGAAGTGGGAGCACTTTCTTCCTGCGTACTCTGTGTACACTTCCTCTGTTCATAAAAGGATGAATAAGAGGACACAGATTTAAAGTGATTTGTACAAGAGGCAAATGTAATGTGTGAAAATAGTTTTTTATACATTGACTGAGAACAAGAACAAAGAACAACAAAGAACAAAAACAGCACGGGTAACGGCCCTTTGGCCCGCGCCACCACCCCGATGTTCCACTTCCACCCATGATCCTTGTCTATGTTTATAGAAATCTGCATTAGAACCAAATTAGTGAGACAGTTTAGCGGGAATTTGTTTTCCCAGTCAGCCTAAGAGCACATCTTTGGGGTGTGGGAGGAAACCGGAGCACCCGGAGAAAACCCACGCAAGCACGGGGAGAATGCGCAAACTCCCACAGACACAGGCCCAAATCCATGTATCTGCACAGCACAGCGATAGTCACTGAGCTGTCGTGTTGCCCATCAAATGGTCCAGGTCAAGCGTACACTAACGATGTGAAGCACTAGGATACTCTCGAAAAAAATCCAAGAGCAGCCCTCTCACGACCCATCGCGTGTATGCCCCTCGTTAGACAACAAGGTGGACCAAAGCACCTGTAGGATAAAAACAAATACATCAATATCATCGTCTATTTACACACTTCCCAGGAACTCCCAAGGCTCATGATCCCTATTTTAAATCAGTTTTCTATACCCCTCCATTCCCATTCTGTTCATGTGCCCATCTAAGTATTTCTTAAATAACTCCAGAGTGCCTGCCTCCACCACTTTACTTGGCAGTGCATTCCATACTCCCATCACCCTCTGTGTGAAAAAACTCCCTCTAGCATCTAAATTATACCTTACCCCCCTCACCCTAAGCCCGTGACCTCTTGTGCTATTTGAGTCCATCCTAGGAAAAAGCTTAACCCTGTTTACTCTATCTATACCCCTCATAATCTTGTACACCTCTATTAGATCTCCTCTAAGTCTATGTCTTTCTAAGGAAAACAGTCCCAATTTGCCTAACCTCTCCTCGTAACTCAGACCTTCCATACCAGGCAGCATCCTGGTAAACCTCCTCTGCACTCTCTCCAGAGTCTCCACGTCCTTCCGGTAGTAAGGCGACCAGACCTGGACGCAGTATTCCAAATGAAGTCTAACGTTTTATACAACTGCAACATTAAAGGCTATATCCCTTCCTATAAAGGCTAGCATACCATATGCTTTCTTCACAACCTGTTCTGCCACCTTCAGAGACTTGTGCACCTGCACCCCCAGGTCCCTCTGCATTTCTATACTCTTAATAGGACTACCCTTTATCATATACCTCTCCCCTACATTCTTTCTCCCAAAATCCATCTCCTCGTATTTATCAGGATTCAATTCCATCTGCCATCTATCTGCCCAAGCTAGCAACTTATCTATGTCCTGCTGCATCGCCTGACAATGCTCCTCACTATCCAGCCATCTAGGTAGCATTAAAACTGATAAATCTCCTGGGCCTGATGGCATTTAACAAAGAACAAAACAGCACGGGAAACAGGACCTTCAGCCCAATGAGCCCACGCTGCCACCTTGATGTTCCCACTTCTACCCGTGATCCCTGTCTATGTTTATAGATCTATGGATTAAAAAACAAATTTGAGACAATTTAGGGAGAATTTGTTCAAGGATCAAGTCCAGCCATCTTTGTATTGTCTGCAAACTTGCTGATCACTCCACTTACTCCCTCTTCCATGTCATTTATATATGTTACAAATAGAAGAGGCCCCAGTACTGAGCCTTGCGGCACACCACTAGTGACCGACCTCCAGCTAGAAAAACACCCTTCTCGTATTACTCTCTGTCTCCTATTACCAAGCCAGTTACTTATCCATCTAGCTACCTGTCCTTGTATCCCATGAGCCTTGACCTTCTCAAATAACCTCCCATGAGGGACTTTGTCAAATGCCTTATTGAAATCCATATAGACGACATCAACAGCTCACCCTTCGTCGACCATTTTTGTCACCTCCTCAAAAAATTCTACCAGATTTGTATGGCACAACGTCCCCTTACAAAGCCATGCTCTATCTCTAAGAATCCCCTCCAACAGCTTCCCTACCACTGACGTCAAACTCACCGGCCTCTAATTTCCAGGGTTATCCCTATTACCCTTTTTAAACAACAGTACAACATTAGCTATTCTCCAGTTCTCTGGGACCTCATCTGTGTCCAAAGAAGAGACAAAGATTTTCATCAGAGGCCCAGCAATTTCACCTTGCGCCTGCCTAGCAGCCTGGGATAAATGCCATCAGGACCCGGAGATTTATCAGTTTTAATCACTCTGGAGTTATTTAAGAGATACTTAGATGGGCACATGAACAGAATGGGAATGGATGGATATAGAAAACTGATTTAAAATAAGGATCATGAGCCTTGGGAGTTCCCTGGGAAATGTGTAAATAGTCAATGATATTGATGTATTTGTTTTATCCTACAGGTACTTCGGTCTGCCTTGTTGTCTAACGAGGGGCATACACACGATGGGTCATGAGAGGGCTGCTCTTGGATTTTTTTTCGAGAGTATCCTAGTACTTCACGTCGTTAGTGTACGCTTGACCTGGACTATTTGATGGGCAACACGGCAGCTCAGTGACTATCGCTGTGCTGTGCAGATACATGGATTTGGGCCTGTGTCTGTGGGAGTTTGCGCATTCTCCCCGTGCTTGCGTGGGTTTTCTCCGGGTGCTCCGGTTTCCTCCCACATCCCAAAGATGTGCTCTTAGGCTGATTGGCAGAACAAATTCTCCCTAAATTGTCTCAAATTTGGTTTTTAATCCATAGATCTATAAACATAGACAGGGATCACGGGTAGAAGTGGGAACATCAAGGTGGCAGCGTGGGCTCATTGGGCTGAAGGTCCTGTTTCCCGTGCTGTTTTGTTCTTTGTTAAATGCCATCAGGCCCAGGAGATTTATCAGTTTTAATGCTACCTAGAAGCTCTAACACTTCCTCCCTTGGTATGGATATTTCCCTCAACTGGTCCACAGCTCCCTCAGAGACAGGAGCGGTCAACAAGCCCCTCTCCTCGTGAATACTGACGCAAAGTATTCATTCAGGATCTCTGCCATTCCCTCGGGCTCTAAACACAGTTCCCCTCCTCTGTCCCTAAGAGGTCCAATTTTTCCTCTAACCACCCTTTTATTCCTAACATAGGAGTAAAAACCCTTTGGATTTTCCTTAATCCTATCCGCCAAAACCATTTCATGCCCCGTTTTTGCCCTTCTAACTCACCCTTTGAGCTCCCTCCTACTCTCTCTATATTCCTCCAACGTTGTATCCGTTCCCAGCTGCTTTGACCTATCATACGCCTCTCTTTTCTTCCTAACCAAGTCCTCAATATCCCTAGTAATCCTCGGCTCTCTAATCTGACCTTTCCCATCTTTCCTCTTAGCCGGCACATATCTTTCCTGCAACATTTTCGGTATTCCCTTGAAAGAGTCCCACATGCCTAGCGTGGACTTACCCTCGAACAACCGTTCCCAATCAGTTTCCATAAGTTCCTGCCTAATCTGACCGTAGTTAGTGTTCTCCCAATTCAGCACCCTGCCCCTAGGGCAACAAGCATCCTTTTCCATCCGTATCCTAAAGTAGACAGAATTGTGGTCACTGTTAGCCACATGTTCCCCTACTACAACATCAACCACCTGCCTGGCTCATTACTCAGACTAAATCCAATATAGCCCTCTCTCTAGTCGGGCTAGCCACCTACTGCTCCAACGATCCTTCCAGTACACATTTCACAAATTCCTCCCCATCCGAACCCCCAGCTCTCGGTACCTTCCAACCCACTGAAGGGAGATTAAAATCTCTCACTATAATGACTCTGTTCTTTCTGCACCTATCCAAAATGTCTTTACATATGCCTTCTTCAACTACCTGGGGGCTGTTGGGTGGCCTATAATACACCCCTAGCATAGTAATTGCCCCCTTTCTATTCCTCAACTCCACCCACAGCAACTCCACTCCTAACTCCTCTGTATTGTCCTCCTTCTGCACCGCTGTGATGCTCTCCTTAACTAACAACGCTACTCCCCCACCTCTTCTGGACCCTCCTCCATCATGCCTGAAACACTTATACTCAGGAATAATCAGTTGCCACTGCACCCCTTCCTTTAACCATGTCTCCGTCACTGTAACCACATCCAAGTTCCCCACAAACATTAAGGCCCTAAGTTCATTTGTTTTTCCTGTTAAGTGCTCCTCGCATTGAAACAGACACGCTCCAGACTTCCAAGCCGACTCGGAACCTCCTTCTCTCTGGTGTATTTCCTCTCATCCAAGCCTACTCTATCTCCCATCTCCCTCCCAATCTCTCTACCTATCAAGCTATCGGTTTCACCCCTCCCCCCCCTCCATATTAGTTTAAACCCTGCTGGTTGGGCTCTGGAATGCACTGCCTGGAAGGCAGATTCAATCAAGGCATTCAAGAGAGTGATGGATAATGATTTGAATTGGAACAATGTGCAGGGGTCTGCGGGAGCCGGGCTGGGGGTGTGGGGATGAAATGGCACTAAGCCTCATGCTCCTTTGGAGGGCAGTGCAGAAGGATGGGCCGAATGACCTCCTTGGGTAGTACAGTGTCACAGCGCCAGAGACCCAGGTTTGATTCCCAACTTGGGTCACTGTCTGTGCAGGGACTGCATGCTCTCCCAGTTTCTGCATGGGTTTCCTCCGGGTGCTCTAGTTTCCTCCCACAGTCCGAAAGATGGGCTGGTTAGGTGCATTGGCCATGCTAAATTCTCCCGCAGTGTTCCCGAGCAGGCGCTACTGGAGTGTGGCGACTAGGGGATTTTCACAGTAACTTCATTGTAGTGTTGATGTAAACCTACTTATGACGCTAATAGATAAACTGAAAACTTCTGCACTTTAAGAATTCCGTGACTGAACGCTGCGAGTGTCAGTCTAAATGAGAGTGCTGTTTCGGAGCTACGATTAATAGAATAAAATGAACAGATGTGAAGAATTGTCGCTGTGAAGTGTGTTAGTCACTATTGAGGGATAACTAGCAGAGTTCTCTTCCCTCGCCAGAGTGGCACAGTGGCTTGGGAGGTTGAATAGTCGATAATAAAAGCCATTGGATAGAATGTGGGAGCCAGGAGCAGTTTTGATTCAGGGAACAGCAGCTCTGCAGGCGTTAGCAGTGATTCACCTTATAAACCCCCCAAACATGAAGGGATTGAAGTGGAATCCTTACGGAGTTGCCTGAACTCATTTCTTCTGAGTCTGTGTTTTCTGGCCGGCTGCATCAACCAGACACTGAACAGCGATTTAAAAAGTTTCTACTCCACTTTGTGAACCCTCCCCCGTCCCCCCCCCCCCCCCCCCAACCCCCAATCCTCCGCCTTCAGTCCACTTACATCTCACTTTGCTGCCGATTTGTTTGTGGATTCTTGTCAAAGCGAATTCCTCTTGCCCGAGAGCCATCTCCAAAATCCAAGGAGCAGTTTGAGAAGTTTTTTGGGGGGGAAGCGGTTTGATCTCTGGGATCGATGTGTGAGCTGCGCTGAACCAGAGGGTTTTTCTTTCTGTTAAAGAAGCCGAAATCTTTCCAAAATGAGCAGATTGTGGATTGTGTGGCTTTGCCTCTGGACAGACACCTTGTCCCAGGACCCGGCTACTGGAGTTGCAGAGGGTGAGGATCCTGTTTACAGCTTTAGTCTCGAGTTGGTTGGAAAGTTTAAGATAAATTAATCAAACATCACAATTTTATGGTTCCACGTGGAGTAAATATCATCGCCTTGAATTGTTGCAATGTTTCTATATTTTGTTGTTTAGTAACCGTGGGAATGAGCACAGACCAGATCAATCAGTGACCAATCTCTCCTTTCACAGTCTATTAAAGGGGTGGAATAATTGGGAGAAATAGAGAGTCTTGCTCTCTGTCCGAGAGAAATTCCTGTTTAAATTCTGATTCGGGATGTCCAGGAATTGATCCCTATGTGGGTGAGTGAGTGTGTGTTTGTATATGAGTGTGTGTGGGTGTATGGATGGGAGTGTGTGTGAGTGTATGGATGGGAGTGTGTGTGAGTGTGTGGATGGGAGTGTGTGTGAGTGTGTGGATGGGAGTGTGTGTGAGTGTATGGATGGGAGTGTGTGTGAGTGTGTGGATGGGAGTGTGTGTGAGTGGGTGGAGTGTGTGTGGGTGTGTGGATGGGAGTGTGGGTGGGTGTGTGGATGGAGTGTGTGTGGTGTGTGGGGGTGGGAGTGTGTGTGGTGTGTGATGGATGTGGTGTGGGGATGTGGGATGAGTGTGTGTGGGTGTGTGATGGGAGTGTGTGGAGTGTGTGGGGGGTGTGTGGGTGTATGGATGGGAGTGTGTGTGTGTGTGGATGGATGGGGAGTGTGTGTGAGTGTGGGATGGGAGTTGTGTGGGTGTGTGGATGGGAGTATGTGTGGGTGTATGGATGGGAGTGTGTGTGTGTGGTGGGTGGTGGGAGTTGGTGGGTGTGTGGATGGAGTTGTGTGGATGTGTGGATGGAGTGTGTGTGGGTGTGTGGATGGGAGTGTGTGTGAGTGTGTGGATGGGAGTGTGTGGGTGTATGGTGGGAGTGTGTGTGTGTGTGATGGAGTGTGTGTGGTGTATGTGGGGTGTGTGTGTGGATGGGAGTGTGTGTGAGTGTGTGGATGGGAGTGTGTGGTGTATGGATGGGAGTGTGTGTTGTGGATGGAGTGTGTGTGGTGTAGGATGGGAGTGTGTGTGGGTGGTGGATGGAGTGTGTGTGGGTGTGGATAGTGTGTGTGTGTGCTGGGAGTGTGTGGGATGGGAGTGTGTGGGTGTATGGATGGGAGTGTGTGTGGTGTGTGGATGGAGTGTGTGTGGGTGTGTGGGGGATGGGTGTGTGTGTGTGGATGGGAGTGTGTGGGTGTATGGATGGGAGTGTGTGTGGGTGTGTGGATGGAGTGTGTGTGGGTGTGTGGATGGGAGTGTGTGTGGGTGTATGGATGGGAGGTGTGTGGGTGTATGGATGGGAGTGTGTGTGGGTGTGTGGATGGGAGTGTATGTGTGGGTGTACGGATGGGAGTGTGGTGAGTGTGTGGTGATGGATGGGAGTGTGTGTGGGTGTGTGGATGGGAGTGTGTTGGGTGTGTGGATGGGAGTGTGTGTGGTGTGTGGTGGGATGGGAGTGTGTGTGTGTGGGATGGGTGTGTGTGTGTGGATGGGAGTGTGTGTGGTGTGTGTGGATGGGAGTGTGTGTGGGTGTGGATGGGAGTGTGTGTGGATGGGAGTGTGTGTGGGTGTGTGGATGGGAGTGTGTGTGGGTGTATGGATGTGGTGGATGGGAGTGTGTGTGGGTGTATGGATGGGAGTGTGTGTGGGTGGGTGGGGTGGAGTGTGTGGGAGTGTGTGGATGGGAGTGTGTGTGAGTGTGTGGGTGTGTGGGAGTGTGTGTGGGTGTAATGTGTGTGTGTGTGGGTGTATGGATGGGAGTGTGTGTGGATGTGTGGATGGAGTGTGTGTGGGTGTGTGGATGGGAGTGTGTGTGGGGACAATGAGTTTGCTTGAAGTTTTAAGTTTAATTCTTGAGAATGGACTTTTTCACACAAGCCATGCTCAGAAGAGAAATGGCGGGGTTGAGAGGAGTGGGGGAATGGGAGAGGTGGGGGGGGGCATGAGGATACAGGTAAGCTCTAGGAAGTTGGGGAGGTGAAGAGGATTTAGAAAGGGGAAAGTTAAGGAGGGGAAACTTGAACTATGAGTCAAGTCTGTACAAGGCTGCCAAAGAACTGTGGAGACAGTGGCTTCCCAGTGACATCATTGAACTAGTGATGCAGAATGCTCTGGGATTCAAATCCCAACAACATAAATTCAATTGATTAATGAAATGACATTAAAAACTATTTAAGTGATGATGATGATTTGATTCACTAATGCCCCTTTAGGGAAGAAATCTGTTTGTCTGGCATCCTTCATCCCCCAATTCTTAACTGGCAGGGGCAACAAATAAGAACATAAGAACTAGGAGCAGGAGTCAGCCATCTGGCCCCTCGAACCTGCTCCGACTTTCAATAAGATCATGGCTGATCTTTTCATGGACTCAGCTCACTTACCCGCCTGCTCACCATAACCCTTCATTCCTTTACTGTCCACAAATTTATCTATCCTTGCCTTCAAAACATTCAATGAGGCAGCCTCAATTGCTTCGCTGGGTAGGGAATTCTACAGATTCTTTGTGTGAAGAAGTTCCTCCTCAACTCAATTCTAAATCTGTTTTCTCTTATTTCAAGGCTGAGCCCCCTAGTTCTAGTTTCACCTGCCAATGGAAACAACTTCCCTGTTTCTATCTTATCGATTCCCTTCATAATCTTATATCTTTCTATAAGATCTCCCCTCATTCTTCTGAATTCCAATGAGTATATTCCCAGTCTACTCAGTCTCTCCTCATAAGCCAACCCTCTCAACTTTGGAATCAACCTGGTGAATCTCCTCTGCACCCGCTCCAATATAACCTTTCTCAAGTAAGTAATGCTGACCTTGTCCATGGGAGAATTCAAGAAGGTGCAATTTTCACTCAACATTGGCCAATGGGCTGGTTGCCATCTGATTCTAGTGGTCATTCTCCGCATACAGGCCCAGATATTGCAGAAAGTCCATTCAATAGTCATGTGCCCATATCTGCACCTTTAAGCAGATGTGCCAACCTTTAGTTTGCCAAAGTTTCCCTCTCATTTACACCCCTTCAGCCTACTCAGTGGATCCTTGCCCTCTCATGAAGCTGAGACTTGCTAGTCTGGAGAAGGCTGCTGATAAAGCTGGACTGGTTCCTGCTCTTGTAACTAAGATCCCACACTGATCAGTGCTGGTAAGAACCATTGCAGAGAGCGTAACATCTCAACTTACATATCACTGTCAATCCTGGCAGTGTTAGCTCTGCTTCACAGAGAAGTGAGAGGTTAGTACTGTACAAGAGGTTAATAACCATCCCAGGTAACATCAGAAGCAACTGACGTCTGAGCTCTCTTCCATTGAACTTATACAAGGGAAATTTAGCAGCCCTTTTGACTGTAAAAGGATGAGGAAAGTTTACTAGCAGAGCAGTTAACAAAACATTGCTGGAAAGGTCATTCAGCACCTGAGGGAACTCCAGACATATTCACCTTCCCACTGTCGATCCTGCTTCTGAACAATACAGTGACTTCCCAGGGTTTTCTGTTTTCAAAAGCTGTGATGTTTTATCATTTAATTTTGAGTGCGAGGGTGGACATTGTGGGAGTAAATTCACTCACAGGATAGAAGATAAATTCACATCAAAGGAAATCAGTCCCATATCAGTCAGGAATGAGATGAGTATCTGTTTAGGAGAGGGTTTGAAAGTTCTACTTGAAGGTTAATACTTCCCGGAAACTTCTGCTCCTTGATCGGTTGGGTCCCTGAGAATATCATCTGTGAAATGCAAAAGGTCAGAGTTGACGGAATGTAAACAGAATGTCCTGGAATTCTCATTCCCTATTCAGAGTTAGTAGTTTAATTTTATCCTATAAACTGATAGTTCAGAAGGAGACCATTCAGCCCACTGTGCCTGTGCAAGTCCTTTGATTCATTTAATTAGCTCTTCTGTCCTGCTGTTTCACCAGAGTTCTGAAACTCTTTCCTGTTAAAATGTTTGTTCAATCTCTCTTTTCAAAGTCCCTATTGAATCTGTTTCCACTGCCATGCAGACAACTCAGTCCAAATTGTGACAACTTGAAAACAATTCTTCTATATGCATTTTGGTTCTTTTGTCAATGGTTTCAATCTCTGACTCTAGTTCCCCCCCCCCCTGTAATTTATCAGAACACTTCAGTCTTCAAGCTTCTTCTTGTAGATTTTAATGGGTGTACTTGGATTACTGTCAATGTAAATTGGGCATAGATTCTTTATAGGAGTTCAAATGGCACTATTTTGTGTGATTTTGCTTCTAGACAGTGAGTGTTCATATATTTTGAGTTGGCCTTTGAAAACTCCCATTTACTGAAACAATTACAGGAGATTGTTTACAGTTAGAGAGAAGTTGGAAGTTTCTCCTGCGTCTCTGCCACAATCAGCAGTTTCTGTTCCTCCCACAACAAATCTTTTGAATCATCGACTGTGCTGTGTTGAACCATCTCTAATGCCTTCTTCAGAAGGTGGTCACTTTTTGTGAAGGTGCAGTTCTGCAAATTTTGGCAATTTCCTGATATCCCTTGCATACGTGTCCATTCTCAATGCACAACAGTATTGGAAGGCTCACCAACTGTAGGGGCATTGTGGATCCTGTCAAATCCTGCCCTTATCCACAGATACAGAAATAGACCATTTACTCCATTGTCTCAATGCAAGCTTCCTTCTCTGTCTTTTCTCCATAGCCAGGCAACTTTTTTCTCTTCTGATGATTCTATTATTCCCATTTGAAAATTTGAGCTTTTATCCTTAAGATCTGTCTGTGAAGGCAGTGATAATGGCTCTGTCAATTCTGCAGGGGAAAACTATGCCACCTTCCCATGATAAACTGATGAATTTGAGATATCATTAGCCCATTTGTTAGATAAAATTGGAGCAGAAGTATTGAGAGGTGAGGGAGGAACACACTGCTACAGTTAACGGTTTTTGAGTAGTCTTCATTCAGCTAGCTTTGGGATAGTTTTGGGAATGGAGGGGATATTGCAGTGTAAGAGAGAGAGAATCTGGTCGCAAAACTCAATCATAGAGTGACAGAGGTTTACAGCATTGAAACAGGCCCTTTAGCCCAACTTGTCCATGTTGACTTTTATTTAAAACCCCTAAGCTAATCCCAATTGCCTGCATTTGGCCCATATTCCTCATACCCATGTAATTATGTAAATGCTTTTTAAAAGACAAAATTGTACTCACCTCTACTACTACTTCTGGCAGCTTGTTCCAGACACTCACCACCCTCTGCGTAAAAAAATTGCCCCTCTGGACACTTTTGTATTTCTCTCCTCTCACCTTAAACCTATGCTCTCTAGTTTTAGGCTCCCCTACCTTTGGGAAAAAATATTGACTATCTACCTGATTTGTGCCCCTCATTATTTTATAGACCTCTATAAAATCATCTCTCAGCCTCCTAGAGAAAAAAGTCTATCCAGCCTCTCCTTATAACTCAATCCATCAAATCCCGGTAGCATCCTAGTAAATCTTTTCTAGTTGAATAATATCCTTTCTATAATAGGGTGACCAGAATTGCACACAGTATTCCAAGTGTGGCCTTACCAATGTCTTGTACAACTTCAACAATACATTCCAACTTTGTATTTAGTGTTCTGACTGTTGAAACCAAGCGTGCCGAATGCCTTCTTCACCACTCTGTCCACCTGTGACTCCACTTTCAAGGAGCTATGAACATGTACCCCTAGATCTCTTTGTTCTTCTATCAGGCCGCCTGTCAACATCCGTTGTTCCAGTGAGAACAAACCAATTTCTCCAGCCTCCCCTCATAGCTAATGCTGTCTGTACCAGGCAGCATCCTGGTAAATCTATGTAGAGAGAAACCGAGTTAATGGTCTGAGTCCATTTGACTCTTTTTGGAGTGAAAGATTTGCATTTCTGTAACACTTTTCACAACCTCCTGACAGCCCAAATTTTTTTTTATAGCTTGTGAAATACTTCTGAGTTGTCAGTCACTATTGCAGTGGGAGAAATGCAACAGCCATTTGGTTAATAGCAAGTTTCAAAAACAGCAGCGAATGTATTTTCATGTTCTTGGTTGGTTAACCAATCTGTTAACCAACTGGTTCTGTTGTCATGTTTACAGCTGCTGCCACAGAGCTGTGCCAATTAGAGATAGGCTCTCAACACTGGCAGAGTCGGGCTGTGGTAATCATTTTCTATGAACTCTAGGGAATGGAATGTAGGACCTCAGCTATGGGTGTGTGCTCTGCTGCAAGATGCTGTGGCTCTACCATTCTCTTTCCTTCCTTCTTCTTCTTTTTGTGAAGGTGCAGTTCCATAGGTTTTGGCAGCTTCCTGATCCCTTGCACAGGTATCCATTCTTAATGCACAATCCCACACAGTTCATAGAACATAGAATCCCAATAGTGCAGGAGGAGGCCATTTGGCCCATCAGGTCTGTACTGACCACAATCCCACACGGGCCCTACCCCCATAACAGTCACGTATTTATCCTGCTAATTTCCCTGATACGAAGAAGCAATTTAGCACAGCTAATCCACCTAAGCTGCACATCTTTCAACTGTGGGAGGAAACCACAGCACCCGGAGGAAACCCACGCAGACACAGGGAGAATGTGCAAACTCCACACAGACAACGACCCAAGCTGTGAATTGAATCCGGGTCCCTGGCACTGTGAGGCAGCCGTGCTAACCACTGTGTCGCCCACGGTAGGGTCATTCCGGATCCTGACACTTTCCACCTTATCCATAGACACTTTGCTTAGCAGAAATTCTTCATCAGCAACTGCGAACTGATCATCCCTCTCCCTGGCACAGTACCCATATCTCCCATCTCCAGTTCAACCAACTCAATATAGAACATTTCACCTTGTTTTCTTTTGTGGTCAGTTCATTAATCTTAATGACAATCTATTCCAATATCTTCCATTCAGGGACTTATGAGATTAGTGCATGTATAAAGTGCTTTTCAGAACCTATTACACCCCCATTGAAACACAGTGGCACAGTTATTAGCCCTGCTGCCTCACAGCACCAGGGACTGGGGTTTGATACCTGGTTTGGGTAATTGTGCAGAGTCTGCATGTTCACCCTGTGTCTGTGTGGGTTTCCTCCAGTTTTCTCCCACAGTCTGAAAGATATACTGGTTAGGTGCATTGGCCATGCTAAATTCTCCCTCAGTGTCCCTGAACAGGCGCCAGAGTGTGGGGTTTAGGAGATTCTCACAGTAACTTCATTGCAGTATTAATGTAAACTTACTGGCAGAGAGGACAGGTTAAACAGGTAGGGTTTAAACTGTATCATAATAGAGGGAAATCCAGCAAGGTTTAAAGAGGGATTTCCAGAGTGTAGAGCTCAGGTAGATTGAAGGCACTGCCATTAACAGTGGACTTTGAAGAGGTACTCCCCCCCACTCCCCCACCCCGCACCCCACCCCAAATGAGTTTGGTGACAGGGAGGGCATTTAATTAGGAGGATGGTGCATTGTACCTCACTGATTTTCTAGATTGTGCATGGCCTTTCTGCCCTGCCATCAATTGAAGTCCTAATAGGCACCTAAGAGGTCTCATCCTAACATGTTTTGTATTTTCACCCAGTGAGAGGATGGGGGTGGATAGATGTCATAGAAAGCCTACAGTATAGAAAGAAGCTATTCGGCCCATTGAAGCTGCACCAACCACAATCCCACCCAGTCCCTACCCCCATATCCCTAAATATTTCACCCACTAATCCCTCTAAACTACACATCTCAGGACACTAAGGGGCAATTTTTAGCTTGGCCAATCAACCTAACCCACACATCTGTGGACTGTGGGAGGAAACTGGAGCATCCTAAGGAAACCCACGCAGACATGAGGAGAATGAGCAAACTCCATACAGACAGTGACCTGAGACGGGAATCGAACTCAGGTCCCTGGAGCTGTGAAGCAGCTACTGTGCTGCCCAAGTTGTGCACGGGGAAGTAGAATGAGAGATGTGAAAAGATAAACTCTGTCAAAGTTGCTTGTGGACTACAGGGAGGAGGGGGGCGGTGAGATTTAGTGGTGATGTGAAACTTTCCTCATTCAAAGGCACTCAGTGTCTTAGGTAGCAGTCTGGCTTTAGGAAGGGTATGGTTTGCTCAGAATCCAGCCCCTTCCTTGCAGGTGACACCCCTCTGCTCTCCGCCATGACTCCCTGAGATGCCCCACACCAGCACTCACCGTGCCTGGCTCCGTTTGCGAGCTTGAGGCTTGGGTCAGTGCAATACTGTTAGCAGCCATCAATTTCCCCTGGTGGTGCTGATGAGCAATGAAGAGATGGGAAACTGTGAAGTTGTCCATTTTGGAATGGAGAAAAAAAACTGTAGAAAATTGCACACGACAAAGGGCCTCGGAGGTACTTGTGCATGAAACACAGGAAACTAGCACACAAGTGCAGCAGGTACTCTGGAAGCTAATGGCCCTTATTTAAAGAGGGTTGGAGTACAAGAGGAAACCCACGCAGACACGAGGAGAATGAGCAAACTCCATACAGACAGTGACCTGAGCCGGGAATCAAACCCAGGTCCCTGGAGCTGTGAAGCAGCAGTGCAATTAGTCTTGCTGCAATTATACAAGGTACTGGTGAAACCACATCTGGAATCCCTTATGTAAGGAAAAATATTACTTCTTTGCAGGCAATTCAGAGAAGGTTCACTGGGATGACCCCTTGTATGGAGAAATTGTCTTATGAAGAAAGGTTAAACAGGTTGATTTGATTTATTATTGTCACATGTGTTGGGATGCAGTGAAAAGTATTATTTCTTGCGTGCTATGCAGACAAAGCATACCATTCATAGAGAAGGAAACAAGAGAGTGCAGAATGTAGTATTACAGTCATAGATAGGACGTAGAGAAAAATCAACTTAATGCAAGATAAGTCCATTCAAAAGTTTGATGGAGCAGGGAAGAAGCTGTTCTTGAGTCAGTTGGTACGTGACCTCAGACTTTTCCTGATGGAAGAACAAAGAACAAAGAACAAAACAGCACAGGAAACAGGCCCTTTGGCCCAACGAGCCTGCACCACCACCCGATGTTCCCACCTCTACCCACGATCCCTGTCCCTGTTTATAGATCTATAGATTAAAAACCAAATTTGAGATAATTGCGGGAGAATTTGTTTTGCCAGTTAGCCTAAGAGCACATCTTTGGGATGTGGGAGGAAACCGGAGCACCCGGAGAAAACCCACGCAGGCATGGGGAGAATGCGCAAACTCCCACAGACACAGGCCCAAATCCATGTATCTGCACAGCACAGCGATAGTCACTGAGCTGTCGTGTTGCCTATCAAATGGTCCAGGTCAAGCGTACACTAACAATGTAAAGCACAAGGATACTGTCAAAAAAATCCAAGAGCAGCCCTCTCACAACCCGTCGTGTCTATGCCCCTAGTTAAACAACCAACTTTGTTAGGTGGACCAAAGCACCTGTAGGATAAAAGCAAGTACATCAATATCATCATCTATTTACACACTTCCCAGGGACTCCCAAGGCTCATGATCCCTATTTTAAATCAGTTTTCTATACCCCTCCATTCCCATTCTGTTCATGTGCCCATCTAAGTATTTCTTAAATAATTCCAGAGTGCCTGCCTCCACCACTTTACTTGGCAGCGCATTCCATACCCCCACCGCCCTCTGTGTGAAAAACCTCCCTCTAGCATCCAAATTATACCTTACCCACCTCACCCTAAGCCCATGACCCCTCGTGCTATTCGAGTCCATCATAGGAAAAAGCTTAACTCTGTTTACTCTATCTATACCCCTCATAATCTTGTAAACCTCTATTAGATCTCCTCTAAGTTTACGTCTTTCTAAGGAAAACAGCCTCAATTTGCTTAACCTCTCCTCGTAACTCAGACCTTCCATACCAGGCAGCATCCTGGTAAACCTCCTCTGCACAGAGGAGTCTCCACGTCCTTCTGGTAGTAGGGCGACCAGAACTGGACGCAGTATTCCAAATGAGGTCTAACCAACATTTTATACAACATTAAAGGCCAGCTCTTGTACTCTATACCCCATCCTATAAAGGCTAACATACTATATGCTTTCTTCACAACCTTCTCCACTTGCTCTGCCACCTTCAGAGGCTTGTTCACCTGCACCCCCAGGTCCCTCTGCATTTCTATACTCTTAATAGGTCTACCCTTTATCATATACCTCCCCACTACATTCTTTCTCCCGAAATGCATCACCTCACATTTATCAGGATTGAATTCCATCTGCCATCTGTCTGCCCAAGCTACCAGCCTATCTATGTCCTGCTGCATCGCCTGACAATGCTCCTCACTATCCGCAAGTCCAGCCATCTTTGTATCGTCTGCAAACTTGCTGATCACTCCACTTACTCCCTCTTCCAAGTCATTTATATATATTACAAATAGAAGAGGCCCCAGTACCGAGCCCTGCGGCACACCACTAGTGACCGACCTCCAGCTAGAAAAACACCCTTCCACTATTACTCTCTGTCTCCTATTACCAAGACAGTTACTTATCCATCTAGCTACCTGTCCTTGTATTCCATTAGCCTTGACCTTCTCGACTAACCTCCCATGAGGGACTTTGTCAAACGCCTTACTAAAATCCATATAGACGACATCAATGGCTCGCCCTTCGTCCACTGTTTTCATCACCTCCCCAAAAAATTCTACCAGATTTGTAAGGCACGACCTCCCCTCAACAAATCCATGCTGTGTATCCCTAATCAGATCGCAACGCTCTAAGTGCCTATACATCCTATCTCTAAGAATCCCCTCCAACAGCTTCCCTATCACTGATGTCAAACTCACCGGCCTAGAATTTCCAGGGTTATCCCTACTACCCTTTTTAAACAACGGTACAACATTAGCTATTCTCCAGTCCTCTGGGACCTCACCTGTGTCCAAGGAAGAGACAAAGATTTGTGTCAGAGGCCCAGCAATTTCACCTCGCACCTCTCTAAGCAGCCTGGGATAAATGCCATCAGGGCCTGGAGATTTATCAGTTTTAATGCTACCTAGAAGCTTGAACACTTCCTCCCTCGGTATGGATATTTCCCTCAACCAGTCCACAGCTCCCTCAGAGACAGGAGCTGTCAACAAGCCCCTCTCCTTCGTGAATACCGACGCAAAGTATTCATTCAGGATCTCCGCCATTCCCTCAGGCTCTAAGCACAGTTCCCCTCCTCTGTCCCTAAGAGGTCCGATTTTTCCTCTAACCACCCTTTTATTCCTAACATAGGAGTAAAAAGCCTTTGGAGTTTCCTTAATCCTATCCGCCAAAATCATTTCACGCCCCCTTTTTGCCCTTCTAACTCCCTGTTTGAGCTCCCTCCTACTCTTCCTATATTCCTCCAACACTGTCTCCGTCCCAGCTGCTTTGACCTATCATACGCCTCTCTTTTCTTCCTAACCAAGTCCTCAATATCCCTAGTAATCCATGGCTCTCTAATCCTACCTTTCCCATCTTTCCTCTTGGCCGGCACATATCTATCTTGCAACAATTTCGGTATTCCCTTGAAAGAGTCCCACATGCCTAGCATGGACTTACCTCGAACAACCATTCCCAATCAGTTTGCATAAGTTCCTGCCTAATCTGACTGTAGTTAGTGTTCTCCCAATTCAGCACCCTGCCCCTAGGGCAACAAGCATCCTTTTCCATCTGTATCCTAAAGTAGACAGAATTGTGGTCAAGGTGGAAGAGAGAATGTTCAGGATGCGTGGGATCCTTGATTATGCTGGCTGTGGGAAGTGTAAGCAGAGTCAATAGATGGGAGCTGGTTTGTGTGATGGATTTGGCTTCCTTCATGACCTTTCATAGTTCCTTGCAGCCTTGGGCAGAGCAGGAGCCATATCAAGCTGTGATAGAACCAGATAGAATGCTTTCTATCATGCATCTGTAAAAGTTGGTGAAAGTTGTAGCTGACATGCCAAATTTCCTAAGTCTTCTGAGAAAATAGAAGCTTTTTAACCATAGTGTTGGCAGGGGGGGTCTAGAACCAGTTGTTGATGATCTGTACACTTAAAAACTTGAAGCTCTTGACCCTTTCTACTTTGTCCCCATCCTGATAAACAGAGGTATGATCTCCTCTGTGTTTCCTGAAGTCAATGATAATCTTCTTTGTTTTGTTGACATTGAGGGAGAGATTATTGTTGCTGCACCAGTTCACCACATTCTCTATCTCATTCCTGTACTCTGTCTCTTCATTATTTGAGATCCAACCCATTATGGTGGTGTCATCAGCAAACTTGAAAATTGAGTTGGAGGGGAATTTAGCTGCCCAGTGATAGGTGTATAAGGAATATAGTAAGGGCTGGGAACACAGCCTCAAGGGGCACTGAGGAGGGAGCTGAAGTCCAGACCATGGAGTTTGGAGATGAGTTTCGTAGGATTATAGGTATCCTATAATAAATAGGAATCTGATAAAGGTGTCTAGGTGTTCCAGAGCTGAGTGTAGGGCCAGGGAGATGGCATGAACTGTGGACCTGTTGTAGCAGTAGCAAACTGTAGTGAATCCAGACAGTCTGGGAGGTTGAGACTCTAGTTGTTGGAATTTAGAAGAATGAGAGTTGATCTGATTGAAACATATTGAATTTTTATGCGGTTTGACAGGGTAAATGCTGAGAAGATGTTTCCCTCATAGGAGAGTTGAGGGTCAGAGGGCACAATCTCAGAATAAAGGGGCACCAGTTTAAGACTGAAAGGAGGAATTTCCCCTCTGAGCGTTGTGAGTCTTTGGAACTCCTTACCACAGGGAGCTGGGAGCAGAATCCTTGTGTTTATTTAAGACTGAGGTAGAAAGATTTTTGATCGGTAAAGGAATCACGGGTTACTGAATGATGGAGCAGGCTCAAAGAGCTGAACAGCCTACTCCTGTTCCTATTTCTTATGGTCTTATGCAGGCTTCTGATTGGCTGCAGCATTCGGTAGGAGGAATTTCTGTACCTGGGGTCCTTAATCCTGCAGAAAGCCAGGCACTGCCCAGTTAAGCACCTGATTGGTAATATTCCACGGGCCTTCTAGTAAAGAATAGGGTGGGATGGGGATCTTATTGGCTCCCATTGCCTTCGTTAAATATAACTCCAGATATTGTCTAACTAAATTCTATCAATATGGCGTCAGCTGTGTGGAGAAGATGGCCTTATTCTGCAATGATTTTGATATGAAAACAGGATCTACAGCATTATAGAGATAGTCTCTCTGCTCTCATTAGAAAAGCAGGGTCAATCAAATAGACATTCCTCTTCTGAAACTGCAAGATCCAAATGGACAAATGACAAGATGCTGATCTCCTCATTGTCAGAGGAACCCCTGTGATTCAAGGCAGCTTACTGTCTGACCAATACCATGAACAATGAGCAGTCTGTGGGCCTGTGCGTTTACAGTTAACTGCACTCCTCTGATGTGATGGTAGTAATTAGTTATCAACTTTGAACATCGTCAGAACTCAATGGCTTACATTTATGTAGCACCTTCTATATAGAAAAAGCATCCTAAGTCACTTTGGAGTTATGAGGGAAGTAAAGATTGGACCATAAATAATGTTTGGTAGAGTTGCTCAACTTCCCACTCATGGAATCAGTCTTTAGCTCTTTAAACCGCTCCGTCTCATCTTCTTCAAAAACTCAGCCCTCTGCCCAAACATTTGGTCACCCCTCCCCCTTTCTCCCTGAAAAATGATGCAGTGTTAAAAACACTGTGTAAGCTGATGTGCCATTGGCTTTTTAGGAAGGAGAGACGTGAGGACTGGTTTTGGGAAATAATTCCAGAAAATAGGTCATAGGCAACCTGCTACGTTGGTGAATGTGACCAGGATTGGCGCAACCGTTCATAGAATAGAATAGAATTCCTACAATACAGAAGGAAGCCATTCAGCCCATCAAATTTGCACTCACAACAATCTCCCCCAAGGTCCTATCCCCATAATCCCACACATTTATCCCGCTAATCCCTCCAATCTACTCATCCCGGGATAATAGGGAGCAATTTAGCATGGCCAGTCAAGCTAACCTCACCTCTTTGAGCTGTGGGAGGAAACCGGAGCACAACAGTGCCCCAGCCGGGAGTTGAACCCAGGTGCTGTGAAGCAACAGTGCTAACCACTGTACTGCTGTGCCACACCAAAATACTTTTGAAATATAGGCATCCAATTATGCACAGCAAGATCCCACACTCAGCAACGTAATGATGAGCATGGCCTAATTTTGGGGTGTTGATTAAGAAACAAATATCAGCCAGGATATGGTCCTTGTTAAGATACTGGCCTTGGGATCTCTCCTGTATACTGAGAGAGGGGAGATTTAATGCCTCCTCTGAAACACTTTTGATTGTGCCACACCTCAGCGCTGCAGCAAGCTGGATTCTCGTGCTCAAGCCCCGGAGTGGGATTTTAACCTACAACTTTCATACTCCAGGTTCAGAGTGTTACCACATGCGTTATCATATTTGCTAGTTATAACAGTGATTATACTTCAAAAACACTTAATTGATTTTAAAGTTTTTGGAATGTCCTCAAAGGTGCTGTATAAATGAATTATTTCTTTTTTTAAAAAATTATTTATCCTTTCTAACCTTCCTTCCCCTTTCTTTGACTCAGTTCTGTGACCCAGGACCTATAACACCAGGAGCTCACCATCTATCTAATAGGCAGTATGGTAGCACAGGGGAGGCACAGTGATTAGCACTGCTGCCTCACCAGCACCAGACCCATGTTGACTCCTAGCTTCCAAACTCCAATGAGTACAGGCCCAGTCTACTCAGTCTCTCCTCATAAGCTAAACCTCTCATCTCCAGAATCAATCTGGTGAACCTTCTCTGTACCCCCTCCAAAGCTAATATATCTTTCCTTAAATAAGGGACCAAAATTGTACATGCTATTCTAGGTGCGGCCTCACCTGTACCTTGTACAATTGCAGCAAAATCTCCCTGCTTTTATATTCTATCCCCCTCGCAATAAAGACCAACATTCCATTTGCCTTCTTGATCACTTGCTGCACCTGCAAACTGAGTTTTGTGATTCATCACAAGGACCCCCAGGTCCCTCTGCACAGTAGCATGTCATTGTAATTTCTCACCATTTAAATAATAGTCCATTTTATTATTATTCCTTCCAAAGTGGATAACTTCACACTTACAAACGTTATACTCCATCTGCCAGATCCTTGCCCACTCACTCAACCTATCCAGATCTCTCTGCAGACTTTGTGTCCTCCATGCAATTTGCTTTCCCACTCATCTTTGTCATCAGCAAACTTTGTTACCCTACACTCAGTCCCCTCCTGCAGATTGTCGATGTATTTGCTCTGTGTGTTCCAATCTTAGCCATTTTCTTACTATTATCCCATAAAACTGCAGCCAGCACCTGAGCCATACAAGGACTATCATGTGAAGGCGTGGGGGAGAGGGTTTGTAGGATAGCTCAGATATAACTGAGAGGGTGGGGAAGGGTTTTGGAAGATAGAACATAGAAGAGTACAGCACAGGAACGATGTTGTGTCGAACATGATGCTAAATTACGCTTTGGCTTTCCTTTGGTCCATATCCTTTAGTGCACATTCATCTGCTTATCGAAAAGCTCTTTAATTGTGTGTTCTTCCACCACATCTACCACTCTCTGTGGGAAAAAAACATGCTCCTCTCATAACCTTTGAACTTTCCTCCTCTCACCTTAACTGTTTGCTCCTTAATATTAGAATTGCAACTCTGGGAAAAAGATTCTGACTGTCAATCCTATTTGTGCTTCTCGTAGATTGAAGATCAATTTTCTGAGCACTTTGCAGCCAAAACCAAGAGAAGAAAGGTTCACTGAGGGTTTTTTTTGTATTTAAACTGAGGAAGAACACAAGGGAAAAAGGAGAATATCTGATAGGGCAAGATGAACTGGCATGGGTGGATATTTATGTGGAGCGTAAACAGTACAGAGTAGTTGGGCTGAATGGTCTGTTTCTGTGCTGTAAATCTGTAGATATAAAGATACTGAAGGGGAATTTGGCTGGGTAGAGTAGCTAGAGGTCACTGGGGGGGTGGGGGGGGAATTACGTGATGGAAAATGCACCCAATCAAGAGTTACCATTCGGAGCTGTAATGTTCAATTTTGAATGAAGGGCGTAAGTGCTCAGGTAATAACACTTGTCTTTCTGCCCCTGCTCTTTCCTATTGCCTTGCAAGCTGTAACTGGTGTCACTTTTTGAAATCTGAACAGATGGTATGATACTCTGTGAGAACACTTCTCATCCAGATCAGTCTGAGTGACAGTTGTCGCCTTTGATTCTTGTTTTGGACATGTTGTGTCATTTGACGAAATCCGTTTGGTCTTCATTCCTGGCCAATGTTAGGAATGGCTGACTATAACTCTTTCTGCAGCTTATTAGGAAATCTGACAGTGCAGATAGTGTCACTGCCCTGGCTCGGCTCTGGGTTTGGGCTGCTGCTTAAGTGGGAGCGTTGAAACGAAATGAACTCCACAAAACTTTCATCCTGCACGTCATCAAGTCTCATGAATAGAGTTGAAAATAGATTGAAGTTGTGTTGTTAGATATGCTCAAACCCAGTCCCAAACAGGAGTTCTGAGTAAATTGTTACTCATTTGTTTGAATATGCGATAGGATTGGGGGAAAAAGATTGCAGATAATTTGGGCTTTCTTTAGGTTGACATTACGGAGTTCCTTCAGGGCCAAGTGGTTCTGTAATATCCAAGGTTTCTGGTGTCCTAGAGTCTTCCGCACCCTGCTCCATTGTTTACAGTTGTATTCCTCAACTTTAAAGTAACTTCTCTTTCATGGCATGCTGTTCCTTATATCTGTAACTCCCTTCAGTCTGACTGCCTTCTTATACCCTCCTCCCTCAAGTTTCTGTTCCCTGCTGTATCCCACAAACAAAAGAACCCTCCCTTTTCCTCTTTTCCCCCACCACACAAATATACCCCCATCCATTGCTCTACACAGCAACAAGACTAATGTGAATAAAAATGGAAAACTTCCACGGGACAAGAAGACCTCAAACCACAATGTAAGGGCAAGGCATCACAAGAGACAACAAGGGTTAGAGCTGAGCCATTCTCTCTATCTGACCCCAAAATCATGCCTACTGTCCATATACTTTGTGTCTGATCTCTGCACTGTTCTAAATTCTCCCTTCCTATCATTTTTGGATGTGATTCTAGTTGCTGAAGTCCACTATGGAATTCCACATCTGAACTTCTCCACCTCCACATCTCTTTCTGTTTTTGGTGCTTTAGAAATAGAAGTTTATGGATGGGATTTTACGGCCTCGCTCGTTCTGAAACTGTAAGATCCCACCTAAGGTCAATGGTCTGCCCTTGGGTAGAATAGTAAAATTCCAGCCCAGGTATCAGCAGTATCTCAGTGAGTAGGACACAGCTTTGTTAAGGGCAGATCGTGCCTTACGAGCCTATTTGAATTCTTCGAGAATGTGACTGAACACATTGACAAAGGAAGAGCAGTGGACGTGGTTTACATGGATTTCAGCAAGGCGTTTCATAAGGTCCTCCATGCAAGACTTCTTGAGAAGGTGAGAGGGCATGGGATCCAAGGGGCTTTGGCCTTGTGGATCCAGAACTGGCTTGCCGGCAGAAGGCAGGGAGTGCTTGTGAATGGGTCTTCTTCTGCATGGAGGTCAGTCACCAGCAGATGCCCCAGGGATCTGTTCTAGGACCCTTGCTGTTTGTCATTTTCATAAATGACCTGGATGAAGAAGTGGAGGGATGGGTTAGTAAGTTCGCCAACGATACGAAGGTTGGTGGTGTTGTGGATAGTCTGGAAGGATGTCTGAAGTTGCAGCGAGACATAGATAGGCTGCAAGACTGGGCGGAGAAGTGGCAGATGGACTTCAACGTGGATAAATGTGTGGTGGTCCATTTTGGCAGGACCAATGGGATGAAGGAGTATAATATCAAGGGTAGGAGTCTTGGCAGTGTTGAGGAGCAGAAGGATCTTGGGGTCCGGGTCCATAGGTCTCTTAAATCTGCCCCGCAAGTGGAGGATGTGGTCAAGAAGGCATATGGTGTACTGGCCTTCATTAATAGAAGAATTGAGTTTAGGAGTCGGGAGGTAATGCTGCAACTTTAATAAGACCCTTGTCAGACCCCACTTGGAGTACTGTGCGCAGTTCTGGTTGCCTCACTGTAGGAAGGATGTGGAAGCTATTGAGAGAGTGCAGAGGAGATTTACAAGGATGCTGCCTGGATTGGGAGGCAGGCCTTATGAAGATAGGTTGAGAGAGCTCGGTCTCTTCTCCCTGGAGAGACGAAGGTTGAGAGGCGACCTGATAGAGGTTTATAAGATGTTGAGAAGAATAGATAGGGTGGATTCTCGGAGGCTATTTCCCAGGGCTGAAACGGTCGCTACGAGAGGACACAGGTTTAAGGTGCTGGGGGGCAAGTACAGAGGAGATGTTAGAGGTAAGTTTTTCACTCAGAGGGTGGTGCGTGAATGGAATCGGTTGCCGTCAGTGGTGGTAGAGGCGAACTCGCTGGGGTCGTTTAAGAGACTTCTGGAGGAGTACATGGGATTTAATGGGATTGGGAATTACAGATAGTTCTATGGCCTGGGTAGGTATAGATATGATCGGCACAACTTGTGGGCCGAAGGGCCTGTTTGTGCTGTAGTGTTCTATTTTCTATGTTCTATGCTTCCCGAGTCAGTAGCTTGTGCGAACTTTGCCTTTTATTGGCACCCTGTGAGCCCCAATCTCTGGGATTCTCTCTCTCTACCTCCCAAATCTGTTCATTCCATCTCTTGGAGCAAGGTGTTGGCCTAGACTTCCCTTCTTTGTTTTTGTCCATTTTGGTCCTCTCCATGAAAATCCTTGGGACAGTTTTTTACTTTCAACTTACAGTTTAGTGCACAGACTGAATTTCAAAAAGAAATTTAGTGGCACAGTGGTTAGCACTGTTGCCTCACAGTGCCAGGGACCTGGGTTCAATTCTGGCCTCGGGTCACTGTCTGCGTGATATTTGCAAGTTCTCCCCATATCTGTGCGTGTTTCCTCTGGGTGCTGTGGTTTCCTTTCACAGTCGAAGGATGTTCAGGTTAAGTTGATGGACATTGCTAAATCGAACCTATGTCAGGGGAATTTGCAGGATAAATATGTGGGGTTGTGGGAATAAGGCTTGGTTGGGATTGTGGTCAGTACCGACTCGATAGGCTGAATGGCCTCCTTCTGTATTGTAGGGATTCTATGAAATTGGATGGATAGTTGAGGGAAATGAATTGCAGAGCCAGGAAAAATGAGCAGAAGAATGGAACTGATGGGATTAATTCACTGTGCCATACTGACTCTATAACTCTGACTGTAACTCTTACTTTTGTCTTTCTCCCTCTCTTTCACACACACATCTGGAGTCGGTATTAGTCTTGATTCCAATGGAAAATCTATTGCTAATGGTTGGGGCGTCTTTGAAGTTTGTGATTGAGAGTGAGAGCACAAGGTGAAGAGACAATTACAGAGAGGATTGTTGGAGCCTGGAATTCTTTGTGAGGAGGAGACTAGCCGTCTTTTAACTAAAGTACTTCTGAAATCAAGGCAGATATGGAATAGAGCAGGACAGTGGAATTTGTTTTGAACTGCTGTAGTGAACAGTTGGCACAAGAGCAAATGGCTTTCTCTGCTGTTGTAAAATGCATGATGGAATATTTCCTCTGCAAAAGCAATTTTCTGATTTTATGGTTGAAATTTTACTGCGTTTAACTCTATTGCTACAAGATGTTCTTTGAAAACAGACAGGGAGAGTATAGTTGTTTTTACCTTTCTTGTTGGTTCCCTTGCCTCAGAACACCAGCTACATTTGGTGTAAGTGCATTCATTCATAGAACTGCCCTCTTGCCAGAATGATACAGAATGTACAGACTGCCTGGGAACTCGGCTTGTACATGAGGCCAGGAGCTGTATGCATCTGTTAATATTGTCAATCAGAAGATTGATCACACTCTGATTATACGAAGTCAGTTAGTAAGGCCTCAGGTCACTGTGTGGAGTCTGCATGTTCTCCCTGTGTCTGTGTGGGTTTCCTCAGGGTGCTGCAGTTTCCTCCCACTCTAATGATGTGTGGGTTAGGTTGATTGCCTATGCTAAATTGCCCCTTTACTGTCAGGGGGATTAGGTAAATATCTGGGATACTGGGGATAGGGCCTGGGTGGGATTATTGTCGGTGCAGGTTCATTGGACCAAATGGCCTCTTTCCGTACTGTAGGGATTCTATTATTCTAAGAGGTGCTATTCAATATTTTAATATTTCTCATTCTGCCTTCCATAACTTTATCTCCTTTCCAGCTGGTGCTAATTATTGCTGGTGTTCATGGCTAGAAACTTCCCCTCTAATATCTGATCCTATTGGCCACTTTTAAGTGTAAACTAAAAGGTCAAATGTTATGGCAACGCAGGAATAAGAGAAGGCCATTCAGCCCCTCGAAGATGTTGTGCCATTTATGTTATAGAAGAATCATTAGAATAATAGAATCCCTACTGTACAGAAGGAGGCCATTCGGGCCGTCAAGCCTGCACTGATAACAATCCCCCTTAGGCCCTAACCCCATAACCCCATACATTTATCTTGCAAATCTCCTGACACCAGGGGGCAATTTGGCATGGCCAGTCAATTTAACCCACACATCTTTGGATGCAACTAGACCTGTAACTAAACTCTATTCATCTCCTTTGTTCCAAATCACTTTATCGATCTTAGCTTTTAAATTTTCAATATCACCAGAGAAAATAGTTTCTCCCCATTTATTGCTGTAATCATCTTGACCACTCCTTCATCTTCTATACTTATGGGAAGACAAGTGTTGGCAATTATTTCAACACCAGCATCACCTCCTTCTCTATCAGCCACATTGTGATATTTCTCAGTAGGGATCATCAGTAGGTTTGGGATTGGTCATATTAATATAAAAGTATATATGAATATGCCAATTAGTATTTGCCATTCAACCTATCAAGCTATTCCAGATTTAATAAAATCATAGTGATGCCCACACCCAATGAACAAAAAGAATAAAATCTGCCTGAGATTTCCTCGTACAGCTCACCAACATATCCAGATCACCAGCAACGTATCCTGGTCCCTGCTATAGTTAAGAAAGACCAACACCTCTACTTTTCCAAGAGGCTTCCGTTATGACTCTCACCAGCTTTTACAGATACACCACAGAAAGCATTCTTTCTGGAATTGTCACAGCTTGGTATGGCTCTGCTCTATCCAACACCTCACAAACTACAAAAGGTCGTGAATGAAGCCCAGACCATCATGCAAATCAGTCTCCCAGCCATTGACTCTGTCTCCTTTGTCTGCTGTCTCAGAAAAGCAGCCAACATAATAAAGGATCGTATGCACCCTGTACATTTTCTCTTAAACTTCTGTTGGGAAAAAGATACAAAAGTCTGAGGCATGTACCACCTGACCCAAGAACAGCCTCTTTCCTGCTGCCATCAGACTTTTGAATGGATCTACATTATGTTAAGTTGATCTTTCTCTTACATTCTACACTCTCTCATTTCCTTCTCTGCGAATGGTATGCTTTGTCTGTATAGGGCGTAAGAAACAATATTTTTCACTATATGCCAATATAGAACATCGAACACTACAGCACAAACAGGCCTTTCAGCCCACCAGTTGCACCAATCATATCTGTACCTACCAGGCCTGTCTATAACCCTCAATCCCATTAAATCCCGTGTATTCATCCAGAAGTCTCTTAAAAGACCCCAGTTCACCTTCACCACCACCGACAGCAGCCGATTCCACTCATTCACCGCCCTTTGAGTGAAAAACTTACCCCTGACATCTCCTCTGTATCAATATATGCGACAATAATAAGTCAAATCAAATCAAATCAAAAGCTGGACCCCCAGTATAATCAGGGTTTCTATTGGTCCGTGTGGCTCAGTACCACAGGAGGGGCTGTAACTCACTAACCTTCACTTCATTCCTTCCATGAGATGCTAAGAATTTTCAAACGTTTCTAATGCTTTTAATACTCAAATGTCAAGGTCCCTCGTGGTGGACTAATGCAGAAGATGAAGTCGCATTGGATCAGAGGTGAGCTGATGAGGTGGATACAGAATTTTTTTCTTAATTGGTCGGTGCAACATCGAAGGCCGAAGAGCCTGTTCTGCGCTGTAATGTTCTATGTTCTAGAACTGGCTTGGTCAATGAATTCAGAGGGTAGCAGTGGAAGGGTGCGTTTCTGAATGGAGGGCTGTGACAAGTGGCATTCCTCAGGGATCAGTGCTGGGACCTTTGCTGTTTGTAATATATATAAATGATTTGGAGGAAAATGTAACTGGATTGATTAGTAAGTTTGTAGATGACATAAAGATTGGTGGATTTGAGGATAGCGATGAGGACCATCAGAGGATACAGCAGGATATAGATCAGTTGGAGACTTGGCTGCAGAGATGGCAGATGGAGTTTAATCTGGACAATGTGAGGTAATGCATTTTGGAAGGTCTAGTACAGATAGGAAATATATAGTAAATGACAGAATCTTTAAGAGTATTGATAGGCAGGGGGATCTTGGTGTACAGGTACACAGGTCACTAAAAGTGGCAATGCAGGTGGAGAAGGTAGTCAAAAAGACATACGGCATGCTTGCCTTCATTGGAAGGGGTATTGAGTTTAAAAATTGACAAATTGTGTTGCAGTTTATAGAACTTTAGGCCGTACTTGGAATAAAGTATTTAATTCTGGTTGCCACACTACCAGAAGATTGTGGAGTCTTTAGGGAAGGTACCAAAAAGATTTACCAGGATGTTGCCTGGTATGGAGGGCATTAGCTCTGAGGAGAGATTGGAGAAACTTGTTTGTTCTCGCTGGAGCTTGAGGGGAGACCTGATAGAAGTCTACAAATTACAAGACGCATGGACAGAGTGGATAGTCAGAAGCTTTTACCCCCAGGGTGAAAGAGTCAATTACTACGGGCGTGGGTTTAAGGTGCGAGGGGCAAGTTTTAAAAGAGATGTATGAAGTAGATTTTTTTACACAGAGAGTGGTGGGTGCCTGGAACTCGTTGCTAGGAGAAGTAGAAGCGGATATACTAATGACTTTTAAGAGGTGTCTTGATAAGTACGTGAATGAGATGGAAATGGAGGGATATGGTCCCCGGAAGCATGGGGGGTTTTAGTTAAGTTGGGCAGCATGGTTGGTGGAGGGCCAAAGGGCCTGTTCCTGTGCTGTAATTTTCTTTGTTCTTTGAAGTTGAAATGGAACTGGATGCAGGAAATGCTGGAAATAGTCAGCAAATACTATGGAGACTTTAATCAGAACCAGAGCTGAAAATTTAACCCAATTCCATCTCCACAGCTGCTGTCACACTTACTGAACATTTCCAGCACTTTCTGTTGATATCTAAGATTTTCAGCATCCACAGTTTATGTTTTGGATTTGTTGAGCCCAGGAGCTGCGCAGTTTCAATTTCTGGCAATTCTTTAAAAGAATCTCCCAGGTCAGTTTATGTATGACCATTTTTGACTATACCATACATCTTGGGGTTTAAGTTGATCTTTCTCCATACCTTAGCTATCACTGTAACACTACATGCTGCACTCTTTCCTTTCCTTCTCTATGAACAGTATGCTTTGTCTATATAGTGCGCAAGAAACAATGTTTTTCACTGTATACTAATCAGATAATAAATCAGATCAACTCAAATCAAACCAAAATCAAATCAAATTAATAACATATCTCCAGCTAAGTTTGTAATGCTCCCCTATTGTACAGTGGCTTGGCCTTCTGATTATCTCAGTAAGAAGTCTCACAACACCAGGTTAGACCTAGACCTGTGTTTACCCCAGTCCAATGCCAGCATCTCTACTTCTGATTATCTCACAGGTTGAATCCCTAATCAGTGTAATGACCTCAGTATTGAGACAGTTCATTTGTAAACTTTGACAACTAATTTTAGGAACTATCTTTGTAAGTAGATTATATTCAGACACTCAACTAGAATCAGATTTTCACTGCTAAATTGGGTAATTCAAGCCAGAAATTTCTCAGCAATGGTAGACCAATCTCAGTTTAAAGGCAGTAAGAATTCTCACGACACAGTTTCAGCAGTTTCATTTTAAAGTCCAGCAGTTTCATTTAATAGTAAACACCACTGGCTTTTTGGGGCTCTGCCCCTTCGTCAGGTGAGTGGGGAGTTCTGATCACAAATGGCATATAAAGACACACACTCAGTTTACAGAATACTGATTAGAATGCGAATCTTTACAGCTAATCAAGTCTTAAAGGTGCAGACAATGTGAGTGGAGATAGCATATCACCACATCAGTTTAAAGGATCCTGTTAGATCCAATTTTCATTCCAGGGAGATGGGGAAAGTTCAATTAAAGCCCTCTGATCCTAGAAGTAGGTCCCAGTTGGCCAGGGGAGCAGGCAAATATAAAGTAGGACTGGTCAGAAGGCTTGCATCAGCTCTCAAAGGCATGGCCCCAGCAATGAACTAAATCACTGAGAGTTCGGCTGCTTCCATTGATTGGAGAAGCTAGGATTGCTCATACTGAAGAGCAAATAGTTAAGAGATTTGAGGAGGTAGTAAGGGAGGGAATCAGTAACCTCCAATTCCAGAGACCAGGCAAGACTCAAGTTTCTTTGTTCACCAGTTTTATTCAAATATGTGCAGAGAAGTTATGTTCATACAGGTGAATTATAAGATTTTCAATCAACTGCATCTTTTTTTGCAATATAAATAATAGCTCATTTGTATTTGCCAATCACAAATTAACATGATTTGTTTAATATAGTTACCAAATCAATATTCAAGCGCATATACAATGAGTATACCATTGTGTTTACGCATTAACTTCAACACTGAGCTACCATGGACAAAGCAGGACAGTGTATCTTTGTCAGAAAACTGGCGCCTTGCTCAGTTCCCACGTGGAAGCTACACCTTGAGTCTTTATAACACAATTATACAATGAGTAGGTTCTTTACTCAAAGAGTGATTAGGGAGTGGAATGCCCTGCCTGCAGCTGTTGTAGATGCGCCAAGTTTGGTGGCGTTTAAGAGGTTAGTTGATAAGTATATGGATGAGAAGGGAATGGTTTAGTTAGGAGGGGCATTGCTTTTTATTTTGGTCGGCACAACATCGAAGGCCGAAGGGCCTGTTCTGTGCTGTATTGTTCTATGTTCTAATTTTACTTCCGTATTGTGCGGTGTGGTAGCTTTGCAGTTAGCACTGCTGCCTCATAGCTCCAGAGGCCTGTGTCAATTCTGGACTTGGGATCAAGAATGAGAGGGCACAGATTTGAAGTAATTGACGGAAGAAGCAGGTGGCTAAGGAAACACATTTACATGCAGAGAGCGATTAAGGCTTGGAATGCACTGCCTGAGAGTGTTGGTGGAGGCAGGTTCAATTGAAGCATTCAAATTCTGTGAATTGCCAAGTACTTGGAGGCAAATGTGACAGCTGTGGTTCTGTAGGTCACCTTCTTGCCTCACACTCAGAAGGGTCTGGATTCGTGCCCAACTCTGGAGAGTTGAACATTAAGTCTGAGCTAATGCTGAGGGAATGCTGCACTGTCTGAGATGCCACCTTTCAGCTGAGACATGAAACCAAGATGCTGTCTGTCCAATCAGGTGGATAAAAAAGGATCCCATGGCATTTCAAAGTCCTCCCCAGTGCTCTGGCCAATACTTATTCTACACCCAACATTATTAAAAAGCAAATTTTGATTACTATCCCATTGTTGTGGGATCCTGCTGTGTACAATTAATGCTGCAGCTTCTACATTACAACAGGTAGTGCACTTCAAAGATGCTTATTGGCTGTAAAGTGTGTGGCTATTATAGAAAGTGCTTCATAAATGTGACTTGTTTTTTCAGTATATTAATTGTAGGAATTTCACAATTCTGGAACTCTCTTAGCCACCCTCCCATCATCGCTGAGAGAAGTGAGCCACTTTGGCACAGTACATTTCACATTCCCAGCATGTCTCAAAAGCTCTTGTGATTATCAAATTGTTATTCAGTGCAATTGATGTTAGTCATCTTTTCCCTTCAGGGGAACTTTTCACATTTAAATCTCAGCGTAGACCAATAAGCAGCATATCAACTTCTCGGACTTTCCACACCCCATAGTTTCCTTGACCAGAAGGAAACAACATCTGAACTATGTGACCGTTTGTAGACACCAGTTATATGATATATGATAGAAAAAAGTGGATTTCGCAGCTAAAACATGATTCTTTCTCTCTCTCTCTCTTTCTCTCTCTCTCTCTATATATATATATTCTATATTTGTTTTATTTAAAAAACTAAAATGAATAACAATTGTAATAATGGCCTCTAAAGTTAGATAGCAACCAGAGCAGACCTGAAGTGTTCACTAAAATACATTCCGGGGCTGTAATGATAATCTCCAGACTACTGTTCACCACAGTCATTGCTGCTTACGCATACTTGTATTTATCTACATTTAGGACAAACAAATGAGTACTTCAGCTAATCTAGATTTGTAAGTGAGGTGGTTCCAATAGTGACTCAACTTGACATCACCCAAAAGATTGACAAGAGCAGTTGTGTTTCCGAGGCTGGGAATTCCCTGACAAGTGACTCTCCTCCTAACCCCCAAAGCTTGTCCATCTACGGACAATAAATGCTGGCCTTTCCAGGGATGCTCACATGCCTTGAATGAATGAAAAAGAAACATGCAAACAGTACCATTGTTGGATCTCTTGGTTCAGTGGGTAACATTCTTACAACATTCTCAAAACAGTTATGGGTTCAAGGCCCGACACCTGAACACACGATCGCTGATAACCACAATGCAGTGTGAATGTTATATGGCTTACTTAGAATTACTACACTCTATCCTCTCAAGTGGCTATAAAAAACTCTCTGGCAGTCGGCAAAGAAGACCAGGGTAAATTTCCCTGGTGTCCTAGTCAATCCTTCTTATTCAGTACAACAGGTTATCTGACCATTAAGACATTGGTCTATCTGGGGCTTGGTATGTGAAAATGACCAATTTCATTTCCTATATTACAACAGTGACTACAATTCATAAATACTTCCATGTGAAATGCTCTGGAAATTCCTGAATTTGGACAAGTTGTTCATTTGTTCCTGACTGAGGCTTGGGACTGAATGTACAGAATTTGAGCATTGCTAAAAAGAAGAACATTTGTCACAGCTTTTCATCTTTCAATCATCCTAAGCAAGCTTGACTACATCAATAAAATGTACGCTATTCTTAATGATGGGTCCAATTTCTTATCCATTGGAACTGACATTCAACATGACCAGACAGCCTTGTTTGGAAGTAACTTAAAAGAACACTGGCTGGTCTTGTATAAGAGTGATCAGCAGTTACATGATACATAAGACAGCTTTGGCCTCATGTCTTGCTGCATCTGCATATCTACGGGTTGCTCAAGATACGCAAACATGATGTCCTTTTAGGCCCTAGCTTATCTGTGACCAGTTCTGCGCAGCATGAGACATCAAATGCTCCCTAAAACTAAGTGCATTCGTCCTATCTATGGCCCTCTGTAAAGTCACCTCACATTCTCCTATGTTCGAAGGTAAAAGGCTTAGCCTGGCCAACCTCTCCCTATAACTCAGGTCCATTAGTCCTGGCATCATCCTCGTAAATCTTTTTTGCACTCTTTCCAGTTTATCAATGTCTTTCCTATAATAGGGTGATCAAAACTTCACAATTCTTCAAGTATTGTGGCCTGACTTATAAACTGTAACATAATGTCCCAATTCCAGTACTCAATGCCCTGACTGCATTGCTCACCTTGCACAATTGAGCTTTGTTTTAATGACACCATGTACAAATAGATGGTGTTGCCATGGGATCTCCTCTGCCAGTGGTTCCTTGATAATAGCTTTCTACAAACTCACCTTCGTTGGTTAGTGTGTGCATTGGGATTCCTACAGTTCCACACATTATAACATTGACTTATCAACCTCCTCATAAATAGGGGCTGAGCCATTTACAAGCTCGATGCTGAAATAGGGTTGCATCAAGGATATTCTGCAAGATAGTGGTCACCCTGTTCCGATCATTTTGTGCTTTATATTGCGTGAACTCATGGGTCAATGTCTTATCACTTCTGATGCTCAAATGGGCCTTACATTGAAGGGTAAGATATCTCAAAGTTTTGAGCAACAGGTGACGCTGGTTGTTTCACGCTGTTACTCTGTAGTAGACTCACCTGATGAAGGAGCAGCGCTCATAATTCCAAATAAACCTATTGGACTTTAACCTGGGATTGTGAGACTCCTTACTGTGCCCTCTCCAGTCCAACACTGGCATTTTCACATCATGGCTATTTAGTAGCAACAGGAAGGAGACGCTGCAGGCAGCTGGAGGAATGGCTGCTAATGATGGAGTGATTAAAACTGGGGAGGTCTGAGTTGGCAGACTCAAACCACTGATATCTGAACAGGAAGGTAGTGGCTGTATGGCCCACATCAGGAAGCAGAACCAGGATTAAGCAGCTTCTTGGGCCAACTGAACATAAAACTGATTGAAGCCCTCACTTAGAGCCCAAAGCCAAGCCACTGTGTATTACATATGAAATACAATATGATTGCTTAGAATTTGGACATGTTAAGGATAAAAAAGCGAATGGGAGGAAGAACTCAGCCCTGGGCAAGTCGGGTGCAAATGTTGAGGCTGATTCACCAAAAACCAGATTAATTCCAGAGTGAATACTGGCATTGCTGCACTATCAGTGAGTTGGTGGCAAGGGTGGAACTTCTTATTTCATTTGCATACACACTGAGCTAATGGTCGGCTCTTTCCATCGGGGAATCTTCTGTATCTGCTGATGGTGACCCCTGCGGTATGTTCCCCAGTGGCGCGTGATGTGCAGAATACGCAGATCCCCGCAGACATCGGCAAGACCAGAACATCGTCACTGGCTGACAACGGGTTCCCTCTTTTAGATAGATTTGGCTTCACTTGTTTCAGATTGCTTTCACAATGGATTGCAACTTTCCCCTCACTTGTATTTGTGTTCTAATTCTTTAACTGCTAACCAGCTGGTTTAGTTAGTAATTCTGATTCTGGTGCACAGCACAAGAAGAACCTGGCACAACTTGTTATGGTGCAACTTGTGGGCCGAAGGGCCTGTTTGTGCTCTAGTGTTCTATGTTCTAACCCAGGCTGGGTTCCTGATCAGTGCTGTGCTTCAGGTTGATGGGGGTGTTGGAAAAATGCGTGGGAGAGGGAAAGAGAGATAGAGTGCTGGAATTATTCCCAATGATTCTGCAGCAACAACGTCAGTGAGAAAACTCTCAAATTCTCTAATTAAACTTTCTGACTCTTTAAAGTCGTCCCTCTTTGATGAAACTTTTTGTCAGCTGAGATACCTTTGAGTGTATCTCAGTGTCATGTTTTGTTTGATGAGATTCCTGTAGCGCTTTGGGACATTTTATTACATACCATGTAAATACAAGTTGTTGTATGCAAGATTATGATGGGCTGAAGAGCCTCTTTCTGTGCTGTATTGTTCTTTGACTGTAGACTGTCAGTAATCTGTTTGCTGGGTTTCTGGTTATATTGCTGAGCGTCTGGACACTGCTGATTGACACAGGACACAAAACTCAGCATGGGTGGGAGAGAGGAAAATCCCCTTCCCTCTTCCTCCAGACCTTCCCCCTTTCCCAGACCCTGCCCTCAGACCCTGCCCCCTGCCCCACCCACTGCATTACCCCTGCACGCAGCCCCTGACCCTTGCCCCCCAACATCGCCACCTGCCCCTGCCCCTTTCCCCTGCCTCCTCATCCTACCCCTTCCCCTCTGCCCCCTTCCCAATGCTCCATTCCTCTGATCTCTTCCCCCGCCCCAAGACTCTGCTCTTCCGTCCCTGCCCCATCTCCCCTGTCCCCTGTCACTGGCCCCCGGCCCCTGCCCCCACATCCAGCCTTTGACTTCAACTCCTTGCCCTCCCAACCTCACCATGTGCTCCTGTCCCTGTCCTCACCCCTACTCCCACCCTCCGCCCTGCCCCCTACTCTACTCCGTCCCCCTGCCCTGCTCCCTGTCCCCATCCCTTCCCTCAGCCCTAGCCCCTTCCTCCAGTGCATGCCCCCAGCCCCATAAGCATGCCTCTTCCTCAAACTGCACCATTTCTCCCATTCCACTCCTTTCTCTAATCCTGTTCTCTTTCTTCTCAATCTCCCTCCTTACTCTAATCATCTTCTCTTTCCCCCACTTTCTTGCCTTCCTCTAACCCCTCTCCAAAATCCCACCCCTCTCACCAAACCCCTCTCCTTTTATCAAACTCCACTTTCTCAATGCGCCATGTTCCTGCAGCCTTTGATTGGCCCCTTCCTTTATACACAGTGTTGTCTCTCCCACTTTCCATGCCTTTGTACCCTCACCCAGCCACTGTCCCACACCCACCTCGGCATGGACCAGCATTTGGCATTTGAGGTCTGTCACAGAACAGATAAAGAGTGATGTCAGAGGCTGAGCTACTATCTACATCACTCAAAACTGCCTTCCAGAATATTCCGCAACCACTTTCAATTGCAGGTGCTAGCTAGATTACAGATGTGAAAACTCTGCATCTGTCTGCACCCACTCAGCATCTCTTTAATTTTTAGTATTTTTAAATCAAACTCACAACTATGTGTAATCATCAAGCAGCCTCTGATTGGCTGACAGTTTCTGTACCTAATTTAGTTTAATTTAAAGCAATGTCTGCTGGAATTTAATGGGTCTTTGAGCCTTTGTCTTTTAGATGAGATCACTGTCTGTGCACATTCTGCCCATGTCTGTATGGATTTCCTCCACGTGCTCTGGTTTCCTACTACAGTCCAAAGATGTGCAAGTTGGGGGGGCGGTGGCCATGATAAATTGCCCCTGAGTGTCAAGGGGAATGAACGCAGTAAATATGTGGGGTTACAGGAATGGGTGGGATGTTGTTGGTGCAGGCTCAATGGGTTCAATAGCCTCTTTCTGCACTGTAGGGATCTATGATGCTATTCTATGATTCTATATCATGAAAACAGATTATTTGGTCACTATCTCATTGCTGTTTGGGATTTAGCTCTGCGTAAACTAGCCCTTGTGTTTTTTTACAACTACTTCTTTGGCTGTAAATTTTTTTGGGACATCATGGGTTAGTGAAAAATTGCTGGAAACACAAGTCTTTCTTATTTGCCTTATTTGCTGCTGTGCTGTCTTCCTGAACCTGCTGTGTAACTGTCCTTGAATATCTCACTTGTGCCACCATGTTTCATGTGTGGACCTAGAGGGTGAAAGTGGATAGGACATTTGACTGTGCCCATTTGATAGACTGAACTTCCTCATGTGCTTGTTTGGTAAGTTTTGAAGAGGATGGCATGGTGGTTGGAACTGCTACCTCACAGCAGCAGGGACCCAGGCCTCCCGTTATTGTCTGTGTGGGTTTCCTCCGGGTGCCCCAGGACCTTCATTCACAAACCCTACAACAAATCAAACTGAGATTGCAGGTCTGGCAGCCTCTGTGGAGAGAGAAACAGAGTAAATGCTTCATATTGAAATGACCTTTCATCAGAAATTTCAACAGGTTTTAGGTCAATATTTGGGGGTGGGGGTGTTTGGTGAAGGAGGAACAAACGGGAAGAGCAGGAGGGCAACACAGTGGCACTACTGCCACACAGCATCAGGGGCCTGGGTTCGATTCTGGCCTTGGGTCACTGTCTGTGTGGAGTCTGCACATTCTCCCCGTGTCAGTGTGGGTTTCCTCCCATGCTCTAAAGATGTGCAGCTTAGATGGATTGGCCATGCTAAATTGCCGCTTAGTGTCCAAGCATGTGTAGATTAGGTGGATTAGCCATGGTAAATGTGTGGGATTATGGGGATAGATGGAGGCTGGGGGAGGTTTGGGGGCTAAGGGAGGAAGATGTGGTGGGGGGACTTGGGCCTGGGAGGACTGCAGAGGTTGGGTCATATGGTATATTCAAAACTGAGATAGACAAATCTTTTATCAGTAAAGGAATTGGCTTATGATGATAAGGCGGGAAAGTGCAGTTGAGGATATCATCAAAATACAGAATCCCGACGGTGCAGAAAGAAGCCATTTGGTCCATCGAGTCTGCACTGACTCTTCAAGGAAACCAGGCCATCCCTCTATCCCGTAACCCTGCTCTTTTGGAGAGTTGGTACAGATTTGATGGACCAAATGGCCTCATTCTGCATTGCAGAATTCTCTCTTCTCAGGCGCTTCCTGACCTGCTGAGTATTTCTAGTATTTTCTATTTCTAATTTTTGCCCTAGCCCAGGAGCACTCAGCCACCCTGAGACTCTGTGCGGATTGGCCCAGAGAAGGGTGGTGTGACTGAATGATTCAGGAGATGGAAAACAGAAAATGCCGGAAATGCTGAGCAGGTCTGGTGACCTCTGTGGAAAGAAACAGAGTTAAACATTTTAGGCTGATGACAGCTTCAAAATCGGAGGCAATGGGAGGTACAGGATGATGGAGTGAGACTGGGGGAATATTCTGGGTTATTTCTGGAGCTTTGGCAATGTTTGCAGAGGGATTTCTCTCAGAGTGTTCAGTGGACCTGTTATTGTGTGAAGTATACAATCGTGGCAGAAGTAAATCAGTGTTTCACCTGAAGATTGTAATAAAACTCTCATCGACTGCCAGAACCCGCAAGGAGACTGGAATTTCTCAAAAAAACATATTACCTCAGTGTAAAAGCTGTAATAAGAGACTGCTGTTTTGAGGTTTCTCCCGATGCCAGTGGAACTGTATACACCCAGACGTTGAGCTTTCAACCTCTTCCTCATTCACTGTTGACAGTTTGTCCAGAGTGGAAAGTATTGGTGTTGCAGTTCTTTGCCAGCATCCTTTTCAACAAGCGGACTCTTACATTTGTGACATGTAGCGTTCTGTCTGTTATCTCGCGTTGCAGCTACTGTAAGCACTGCTGTGCCAGCGTGGGCTTATTCTGCTGGACGCAAACACTCAATCACCTCATCCAAACATCCTCATTTGTTTGAAAGTCTTAGCATGATGGAGCTGGGCTTGAGTGCTTTGCTCAGCAAACATACAATTAAAAACAAATGCTTGATTTTACTGTCAGAAACTTGTTGTAGGATTGGGGATCTTTCACCAAAACACTGTGTGCTGGTTAGAAATTGTGTTTGACAAAGCTGAAAGAGACTCTTTAGTTTGGCTAAGGCTTATATATGCATGTATGTGGACATCAGATGAGTATGACATTGATTCTTCCAGTGGTCAAGTAGTTCACAAGAACATTTGCTACCAGATCCATGAATGCAGCAGAGTTCAGCTCTATTAGATAATATGTCTGAAGTTTGTGAATTCCTGTACTATCCCTGAAACTTTAATTTACACTTCACACTTGTGATACCGAGACCATTGGACTTTAAGACACAGGAGCAGAAGTCAGCCATTTGGGGACCACAGTGGTTAGCACTGCTGCCTCACAGCGCCAGGGACCAGGCGTTGAATTCCAGTCTTCAGTCGCCGTCTTTGTGGAGTTTGCAAGTCCCCCCCATGTCTGTGGAGCATCTAGAGGAAACCTAAATTAAACATCTAGTATACTTTGAAAGTATTTAGGGGCGACACATTGGGTTAGCACTCACAGCACAGCACCAGGGACCCGGGTTCGATTCCCTGCCTATGTGGAATTTGTACATTCTCTGTGTCTGCGTGGGTTTCCTCCGGGTGCTCTAGTTTCCTCCCACAATCTAAAGATATGCAGGTTAGGTGGATTGGCCATACTAAATTGAGCTTTAGTGTCAGGGGGACTTAGCTACGATAAATGCATGGGGTTATGGGGATAGGGTCAGGGTTGGATTGTGGTCAGTGCAGACTTGATGGGCCGATTGGCCTCCTTCTGCACCACAGAATTCAATGAACTCAATCATTTGATCCATTTAGTCTGTTCCATCATTCAATGAGATCACGACTGACCTGATATAACATCATGGTGGCATAGTGGTTAGCATTACTGCCTCACAGTGCCAGGGATCTGGGTTTAATTCCAGTTTGGTGGACTCTCTATGCTGAGTCTGCATATTTTCCCCTTGTCTGTGTGGGTTTCCTCCGGATGCTCTAGTTTCCTCCCAGAAGTCCAGGTTACATGGATTGGCAGAGGTAGACGTACAGGATTGTGAGGAAGGCCTGAGTAAGACCTTCCCTTGGAGAGTCAGTGCAGACTTGTTGGGTGGAATGACTTCTTTCTGCACATGTACAGTTTTGGTCGCCACGTTATAAGAAAGATGTGGAGGCATTGGAAAAGGTGCAGAGGAGGTTTACCAGGATGTTGCCTGGTCTGATGGGTAGGTCTTATGAGGAAAGACTAAGGGACTTGAGGTTATTTTCATTAGAGAGAAGAAGGCTAAGAGGTGACTTAATTGAGACATATAAGATGATCAGAGGGTTAGATAGGATGGATAGTGAGAGCCTTTTTCCTTGGGTGGAGATGGATAACACGAGGGGACATAGCTTTAAATTAAGGGGTGGTAGTTACAGGATGGATGTTAGAGGTGGGTTCTTTACTCAGAGGGTAGTAAGGGCGTGGAATACCCTGCCTGCAGCAGTTGTGGACTCGCCAAATTTAGGGGCATTCAAACGGACAGTGGATAGGCATATGGATAGCATTGGAATTGTTTGGGATAGAGGGTCATAAAATTGGTTCCACTGGTCGGCGCAACATCGAGGGCCGAAGGGCCTGTACTGTGCTGTAATGTTCTATGTTCTATAGAAATTCTGTGATTCTATGATATTCCCAAGACATTTTCCTGCCTTATTGTCATCAAGCTTGATTACTTTTGCTGATTAAAAGTCTGTCTCAGTCCTGAATACACAAAATGACTCAGTCTCTACAGCCCTCTGCAGTAAAGAATTTTCACACATTCACCAGCCACTGAGAGATTCCTCTGTCTTAAATGAGTGACTCCTTAGTGAGAATCTGAGGTTTGACTCTCTGAGAATCCTCTTTGTCTCAATAAGATCTCCTCTTATTCTTCTAAACATCAGTGAGTACAGGACCAACCTATTCAGTCATTCCTCATAAGGAAATCACTGCATCCCCAGAATTGACCTAATCAACTCTCTGTGGACTGCCTCCAATGCCAGTATATCTTTCCTTGGATAAGGGAACCAAACTTTTCACATTACTGATCTAACTAATGTGGTGCACAGTTTGAGCAAGACTTGTTTATTTTTATACTTCATTCCTATTGAAATAACGGCCAACATTCCATTTGCCTTCCCTATTACCCGTTGAACTTACATGCTAGCTTTGTGTGAATTATGCACGAGGACCCTCCCAAAGCCCTCTATGCTGAAATTTTCTGCAGTCTTCCTCTATTTAAATAGCATTCAGCTCCTTTATTCCTCCTGCCAAAGTGCATATCTTCACATTATCTTCCATTTGCCAAGTGTTCGCCCATTCACTTAACCTGTCTGTATCCCTCTCTGTCATCTGCACCACTTGCTTCTCTACAATTTTTGTTCCTTCCATAAACTTGGCAACAGTACATTCACTTCCCTCGACATAGGTTTACAGCATGGAAACAGGCCTTTCGGCCCAATTTGTCCATGCTGCTCTTTCTTTTAAAACCCCTAAGCTAATCCCAATTGCTTGCACTTGATCCATATCCCTCTATGTAATTGTTTCAATGCTTTTTAAAAGACAAAATTATATCCACCTATTACCTCTGGCAGCTTGTTCCAGACACTCACCATTCTCCGCAAAAAAAATTGCCCATCTGGACCCTTTTGTATCTTTGTCCTCTCACCTTAAACCTATGCCCTCTAGTTTTAGCCTCCCCTACCTTAGGGATGATCTTATAGAGGTCCATAAAATAATGAGGGGCATAGAACAATTAGATAGTCAACATCTTTTTGTTCTATGCCCCTCATTATTTTATGGACCTCTATAAGATCATCCCTAAGTCTCCCTTGCTCCAGTGGAAAATGTCCCAGTCTATCCAGCCTCTCCTTATAACTCAAACCATCAAGTCCTGGTAGCTCCCTAGTAAATCTCTTCTGCACTCTTTCTAGTTTAATAATATCCTTTCTATGATAGTGACTAGAACTGAACACAGTATTCCGAGTGTGGCCTTACCAATGGCTTGTATAATTTCAATAAGACATCCCAACTCCTGTATTCAGTGTTCTGACCAATGAAACTAAGCGTGCTGAATGCCTTCTTTACCACGTTGTCCACTTGTGACTCCACTTTCAAGGAGTTATGAACCTGTACCCTGAGATCTCTTTGTTCTATAACTCTTCCCAGTGCCCGATCATTAACTGGGTAAGCCCTGCCCTAATTCAATCTACCAAAATGCATCAACTCACATTTATCTAAATTATAATCTAGCTGCCATTTGTCAGCGCACTGATTGCACAGCCCAATTGATCAAGATCCCACTGCAATCTGAGATAACCTTCTTCACTGTCCACTATTCCATCTTGGTGTCATCTGCAAATTTACTAACCATGCTTCCTATATTCTCATCCAAATCATTAATATAAATGGTAAATAACGATGGATCCAGCACCAACCCCTGAGGCACACCGCTGCTCACAGGTCTTCAGTTTGAAAAACAACTCTCTGCAACCACCCTATGGCTTTTGTCATCAAATCAATTTTGTATCTATTTAGATACCTCACCCTGAGATTTAACCTTATGCAATAACCTACCATGCGGTATGTTGTCAAAGGCCTTATTAAGTCCATGTAGATAATATCAACGGCACTGCCCTCAACTATCTTCTTGGTTACGCCTTCAAAAAATTGAATCAAATTTGTGAGACATGATTTTCCATTCACAAAGCCATGCTGACTGTCCCTAATCAGTCCTTGCCTCGCTAAATGCCTGTAGATCCTGTCTCTTAAAATGCCTTCTAACAACTTACAAAGAACAAAGAAAATTACAGCATTGGAACTGCCCTTCGTCCCCTCCAAGACTGTACCAACCATGCTGTCCGACTGAACTAAAACCCCCTATACTTCCAGGGACCATATCCCTGAAATCCCATCCTATTCATGTATTTATCCAGTTAGCCCTTAAAACTCACTATCATACCTGCTTCCATACCTGCCCCGGCATCGAGTTCCAAGCATCCATCACCTCTGTGTAAAAAAATCTGCTTTGTACATCTCCTTTAAACCTTGCCCCTTGCACCTTAAACCTGTGCACCCTAGAAATTGGCTCTTCCACCCTGGGAAAAAGCTTCTATCTACTCTGTCCATGCCTCACATAATCTTGTAGACTTCTATCAGGTCGCTCCTCATCCTCCGTTGTTCCAGTGAGAACAAACCAAGTTTCTCAAACCTTTTCTTGTAGCCCTCCATATCAGGCAACAGATGTAAGGCTCACTGGCCTGTAGTTTCCCGGCTTTTCCCTGCAGCCCTTGTCCAAGTCATTAATATGTATTATAAATAATTGTGGCTCCAGCACAGATCCCTGCGGTGCTGCACTAGGTACAAGAGTGCTGAACTGTCAGGGTTAAGCTGTTGGGACAAGATTCAGCCCAACTGTTAAGTAAACATTCAGAGGCATCTTTGAAAATGGGTGATGTTATTCTCTCAAACAACACCAGCAAGATCAAATTAAGTCATTGTTTTTCACACTTCTGTTAACAGTATTCCTTGCTGATTGCCCATATGGTGTGTGAAAAATGACTTTTTGAACATGAGGGGTTTGTGGGGAGCCGAGGTGTTTGTCCTCCTTGCTAAATAACTGGGTTATTGGGTTAGCAAATCTTCTGTTTGTTGTTGGATTCCAATGTGAAGAAACCTAGAGGTTATTTTAAAACATCAATCATTAAAACATCAATCATTTAAAACATCAGCGGCTAAGAGGGGATCTTATTGAAGCATATAAGATGATTAAAGGTTTAGATAGGGTGGACAGTGATAGCCTTTTTCCTAGGATGGAGAAAGCTAGCACGAGGGGACACAGCTTTAAATTAAGGGGTATGAGTTATAGGACGGATATCAGAGGTAGGTTCTTTACTCAAAGAGTGATTAGGGAGTGGAATGCCCTGCCTGCAGCTGTTGTAGATGCGCCAAGTTTGGTGGCGTTTAAGAGGTTAATTGATAAGTATATGGAAGAGAAGGGAATGGTTTAGTTTGGAGGGGCATTGCTTTTTATTTTGGTCGGCACAACATCGAAGGCCGAAGGGCCTGTTCTGTGCTGTAATGTTCTATGTTCTATGTTCTATGTTCTATTTGTTTATAAAGTCCAACATGGAAAGTTCTGGGGGACCAAAGTGGAACTGGAGAATGTGAAATTTTCATTCTGTTGTGAGAGAATGAGGGGATTACTGGGAAAGCCTTTGCCCCATCTGAGCATGGTGGCACAATGGTTAGCACTGCTGCTTCATTGCATCAAGACCTCAGTTCAGTTCCTGCCGTGGGTCACTGTCTGTATGGAGTTAGCATGTTCTCCCTGTGTCTGCATGGGTTTCCTCCAGGTATTCTGCTTTCCTCCCACAGTCCAGACATGTGCAGGTTAGGTGGATTGGCCTTGCTGAATTATCCTTTAGTGTCTTATTGCCATGATCTTATTGAATGGCGGGGCAGGCTCGAAGGGCTAGATGGCCTAATCCTGCTCCTATTTCTGATGTTTTTATGTTCCCAGATAAGTAGGTTAAGTAGATTAGCCTTGGTAAATGGGTTTAGCATTGGTGCAGGATTACAGGTTACTGGGAGCAGATACTGTTTTGGAGAGTGGGTGCAGACTCGATAAACTTATAGTCATACAGTGCAGAAAGGCCCTTTTTCCCAATCAGTCTGCACTGATAGTGTCTACCACTAAAGGCTCGCTAATCCCATTGTCCCATATTTCTGAATGTTGTGATATATCAGGTGCTCATCCAAATAATTTTTAAAGGTTGTAAAGTTTCTGGCCTCCATACCTTCCCAGGCAGTGCATTCCAGATTTCCACCACCGTCTGCGGGAAAATGTTTTTTCTCAAATCCCCTCCAAGTCTCCTGCCCTTACTTTAAAACTATGCTCCCTCATGATTGACACCTCAACCATGGGGTACAGCTGCTCCAATTCACCCTCTCTATCCCCTCTTGCACACTTCAATCATGCCACTCTTTAGCATTCTCTGCAATAAAAAAATCCAAGTCTATCTAGTCTCTCCTAATTCAAATGCTCCATCCCATGAACATCCCAGTGAACATCCTGTGTGCTCTCTCTAATGCTGTGACATCCTTCCTATAGTGAGGTGACCAGAATTGCACACACTACTCCAGATTTGGCCTAACCAACACTCTGCACAACTCCAACATTACCGTCTTATTCTTATACACTCTACCATGATTGATGAAAACGAGTGTCCCATATACCTTCTTAATTATCCTATTCACCTGCTCTTCCGACTGCAGGAATCTGTGAATAATTTCAAATAACAAAGAACAAAACAGCACGGGAAATAGGCCCTTCGGCCCAACAAGCCCACGCCGCCCCTCCAGATCTCTCTGTTCCTCTGAGCTTGCCATTCATTAAATACTCCTTCGTCTTGTTTCTTGCTCCAAAGAGAATCAGCTTGCACTTATCAGGGTTAAATATCATCTGGCACTGCTCTGCCCATCTGACCAACCCATCTATATCTTCCTGTAACAATAGAACTAATGGCCTCCTTATACATTGTAGGGATCTCTGGTTCACTGGGCATTCTGATTTATAAACTCCAGCTTCTGATGCTAACAAACCAAGGATTGACGATGTACCCACTTAATGAGGCATTGAATTAGGAGCAAGGTCCAACTGCAGAGGATTAATATATTCAGTCGCAGGATGGATATTAAACTAAGGGGAATGTTGTTCAGGTAGAAATAATATGGATTAGGTACAAGAGCAAAGGTTTGAATCCAAAACATAATAAAGGTGAATAGAAATAATGTTGATATAACAATTAATCAAATGTTATAAATGCTGTTGGAGCAATGAGAACTGAGAGTATATTAAATTGCCAAAGCATTTGCAGCAGGAAAGATTCAAGACAAAGTTATCTAGAGGGACTGGATGGGAGTAATCACCCAAATAAAAACACAATCCATGAGTACATGTCGCAGAAGAAATTTAACAAGTAGGTTGAAGTTCAAATTCAGTTCTCGGGCTAATGTGGTATCATTGCAGAGATTTAACCAAGTATAATTGGGAGCTAAATATTCCAGCCTATTGAATCCTTGGAAATAATTGGGAAAGAATAGCAATTTTGATAAACAGCAGAAGACAGTAAAGGGATTTCTGTAAAGGATGAGCAGGTTTAGTGAAAACGCAACAAGCTATGAGACAGTATTGAGCTAAAAAAGGATTTCCATAAATGCAAGAATAAGTCAAAAAGCTTTTTATAGCTGAACAAATTAGACATGCAAAGAAACCACAAAATAATTCAAAGGGAGGAACTTAGTGGATAATATGTTTAAAAATAGTAATGGGATTTAAGACAGACAAATTGTCCATGAGCTGATGTTCTCGACCCTATGCTATTAACAAATGTAGGTGAGGAATCCATCCATTATAATATTCCAAGCTCCTTTCAATTTAAGAATTATGTCATTGGATTGGAAGGTTGCAAATATCTCTCTTGTTTATGAAGGGAAGTAAAGTGAAACAAGGGAATTATAGACCTGGTAGCCCAATGACAGAGCAAAGCAAATGTGTACGAAACTGAACACGAGCTTGAGAAGGATATATTATTTCTCACAAATCTTGTTGGATTTTCAGAGGAGGTGACTAATATGGTGGATAAGAAAGTTTATTGACACTTATCACATGTGCAGCCCTATTGCTAATTCCTCAGATACTGATGCAATTCATGTTCAAATGGAGCAAGTCTGGACAATATCCAGGCTTGGGCTGACAATTGGCAAATATCATTTACGTCACAGTGCCAAACAATGACCACTTCCAACAAGACAGAATTAATGATTACCCCTTGACATTCAATGTTATTACCATCGCTGAATTCTCCCATTATCATTCCAGGGGTTACCATTGATAAAATACTGAACTGAACTAGCTAGACCAGGTAAAGAGGGCAGATTACCTTCCCTAATGTGATATGCTTTTATGACAATCAGTAGTTTTATTGTTACAGTCACTGATGATGTGTTTTTTAGTTAAACTTACTAAGGCTATTTCAACAGCACCTGCCAAACCCATCAATTCCACCATCTTAAATGGATGAAGACATACAAAATCCTTGAATGTTTAGAATCATAGAGATTGTACAACATAGAAACTTGTCCATCACGACTAGATTTCTTAGAATCTTAGAATCTTTACAGTACAGCAAGAGGCCATTCAGCCCATCAAATCTGCACTGACCACAATCCCACCCAGGCACTACCCCTATGTTCCTACATATTATTATTACCCACTAATCCCACTAACCTATGCATCTCAGGACACTAAGGGCAATTTTAGCATGGCCAATCAACCTAACCCGCACATCTTTGGAGTGTGGGAGGAAACCAGAGCACACGGAGAAGATCCACACAGGTACGAGAAGAATGTGTAAACTCCACACAGACAGTGACACAAGTGGGGAATCAAACCCAGGTCTCTGGAGCTGTGAAGCGGCAGTGCTAACCACTGTTCTACCATGTCGCTCCAATAGTTTCCTAAACTGAACTAGTCTAATTTGTCTGCATTTGCAGTGTAGAAGGTAAGTAGGCCCAATGTGTCTGTGCTGCCTTGTGGGAAAGTATTTCAGCTGCTTGCTGTCACAGATCCACACCTTTTCCCTGCAGACCTGCAATCTTTTGCTCTTTGTATAATTATTCCAATTCTCTTTGGGAAAACCACAACTAAATCTGGCTCCAGCACACTCTCTGACAGTACAATACAGTCATCACCATTTGAATGTGACTACAGGTCCATCTTGGGTCACATGTATTTGCAACTGAGATACACATTGTTATTCCTGTATTGTTATTCGGTCTCAGTCTTGGATCTCCCTTCCCTAAGAACCTTTAACGCAGAGACTGTAGTGTTTCAAGAAGGTGGCTTCCACAGGACCTAGGAATGAGTGGTAAAGACAGCACCAGCCACAGCTTGAAGATGAATAACAACAAGTTTCCTGTTTGTCTTTCTCAGATGTGCACTTCCTCCAGGATCCAGAGAGTATCACATATTCCCAGGGAAAGGAAGTAAAGTTGCGTTGTTCAATTCAGATGAGAGGCGAACTCCCAGAAATCAATTGGCAACGAGATGGGACCTTGTACAGAGCAGATATCAACCAAGTTCTCGTGCCTGTGAGTGATGATGAATGGCTGGCCATCAGTGAACTAAGGTAATTATGGCCAGTGAGTCCTGGCAGAGCGACGCAGAACGTTAACCACCTGACTTCAATACAGGCTAACCTTAACATCTCCGAGTTGGGCTAATCACGAACCTTAGTTGGGTGTCACCAACATGCATGCTACAAATGGTTAAAGTGTGCACACTCAGTTATAACAATATAAACTAACTTGCATTTATATAGTGCCTTTAACAAAGATTATCTCCAGACAGTTCACAAATGGAAAATCAAAAAGAAATGCATAGCAAATCAATCATTGAAATACTGAGAGATTTCAAAGACAGGATCCAGGAAGTGCCTTTTTAAAGATGGAGAAGGAGGTAGGAGGGGCAGCACAGTGGTTAGCACTGCTGCTTCACACCTCCAGGGTCCTGGGTTCCATTCCTGGCTCGGGTCACTGTCTGTGTGGAGTTTGCACATTCTCCCCATATCTGGTGTGTTTCCTCCTGGCGCTCCGGTTTTCTTTCCACAGTCCAAAGATGTGTGGGTTAGGTTGACTGGCCATGCTAAGAAATTGCCCCTTAGTGTCCAGGGATGTGTAGATTAGAGGGATTAATGACTATAATATGGGGTTAGGGCTTGGGTGGGATTATGTTCAGTGCAAACTCGATGGGCCGAAGGGCCTCTTTCTACACTGTAGGATTCTATGACCCTGTGACTATGACTCTGTAGGGAGCTCCAAAGTTGAGTCAAGGTTGAGATGGCTGAAGGCACTGCTGCCAGTGGTGGAGTTGGGACAAGTTTGAGGCGAATGAAGAATTGGGGGGTGTGGGGGGGTCAACAGACTTAGAGGCAAATTTAGAGGGAATGGGGTCATGAGGGATTTAAAAATGGTCATTTTATATTTAGGTTTTGGGAATTGATAGCCATTGTTGGTCAGCGAGGACAGGCATGAGGGGTTGGTGGAATATGGTCCAGGCTAGGATCGAGATACTGGAGGAGCTGAGGTTTAAATGATGGAAAAGGATGTTCAGGAGAATATTGGGAGTCATCTAACTAGGAGATAACAAAGTCACGAGAGAGGCTTTCAATAGCAGAAATAGGGACTGAGATAGACAATCTTCAGGTCACCTTCTGATTGGGATGGTGATAGTGTTACCCTCTGAATCATGACTGACAGCCAATAATCTCACACTTTGCTCCTTTGCACTTTAGACATTAATGTCTTCTCTTTATTTGCAGCATTCCTTCTATCCACCGCTCAGATGCTGGGGGTTATCGATGTGTTGTTTCAGTCACTGGGAGAGAAATTATCTCCAAAGAAGCTCAGCTGGAAATCGAAGGTGAGTCATTCACTGATTAAATGTTAATTTGGTGTTGGGATTGTCAAATCTGTGCAGTGAATTATAGTTTTTTTAATATTTATTTATGGGATGTGAGTCCATGCGTTGTGGGCCCATATGGGATTATTCAGCGGGAACAACAGAAATTCATCCCAAGGAAGAGGAAACATGTTAAGGGGAGGATGAGACATCCATGGCTGATAAGGGAAGTCAAGGACAGTATAAAAGCAAAAGAAAAAGCACACAAAATAGTGAGGATTAGTGGAGAACCAGAGGATTGGAAAACCTTTAAAAACAGAGGACAACTAAAAAAATCAATAAGGGGAGAAGATGAAATATGAGCCTAAACTGGCTAGGAATATAAAAGAAGATAGGAAGAGTTTTTTTTTTCGATATATAGAAGATGGGAGGCAAAAATAGCCATTGGACCACTGGGAAATGATGTTGGAGGCATAATAATAGAAACAAAGAAATGGCAGAGGAACTGAATAGTCACTTTGCATCAGTCTTCATGGTGGAAGATACCAGTGAAATGCCAGATCTCCAGAGATTCAAGGGGCACAGGTGAGTGTAATGACCGTCACTAAGGAGAAGGTTCTGGGGAAACTGAAAGGTCTGAAGGTGGATAAATCACCTGGGCTGAATGGATTACACCTCAGGGTTCGAGAAGAGATAACTGAGGAAATTGTGGATGCATTGGTGGCGATCTTTCAGGAATTACTGGAGGCAGGGAGGATACAGAGGATAGGGAAGTAGCTAACGTAACACTGCTGTTTAAGGTGGAAAGCAGGGAGCAGATGGGAAATTATAGGCTGGTTAGCTTGACTTCACTCATTGGCAAGATTTTAGAGTCCATTATTAAAGATGAGATTGCAGAATCCTTGAAGGTGCATGATAAAATAGGACTGAGTCAGCACGGTTTCATCAAGGAGAAGTCATATATGACAAATTTGTTAGAGTTTTTTAAGGAGATGACAAGGAAGTTAGATAAAGGTGAGCCAGTGGAAGTGATTTATTTAGATTTCCAGAAGACGTTTGACAAGGTGTTGCATTAGAGACTGTTAAATAAGTGCCCATGATATTAAGGGTAAGATCCTGGCATGGATAGGAGATTGGCTGACTGGCAGAAAGCAGAGAATGGGGATAAAGGGGTCTTTTACAGGTTGGCAGCCAGTGACTAGTGGTGTGCCTCAGGGATCAGTGCTGGGACCACAACCTTTCACAATATACATTAATGATTTGGAAGAAGAGACTGAAGACACTGTTGCTAAGTTTGCAGATGATATAAAGATATGTAGAAGGACAGGGAGTATTGAAGAAGCAGGAAGGCTGCAGAAGGAAGCAGGAAGGCTGCTAGCACGAGGGGACACAGCTTTAAATTAAGGGGTATGAGTTATAGGACGGATATCAGAGGTAGGTTCTTTACTCAAAGAGTGATTAGGGAGTGGAATGCCCTGCCTGCAGCTGTTGTAGATGCACCAAGTTTGATGGCGTTTAAGAGGTTAATTGATAAGTATATGGAAAAGGGAATGGTTTAGTTTGGAGGGGCATTGCTTTTTATTTTGGTCGGCACAACATCGAAGGCCGAAGGGCCTGTTCTGAGCTGTAATGTTCTATGTTCTATGTTCTATGTTCTAAGGACTTGGACAGGTTAGGAGAGTGGTCAAAGAAGTGGCAGATAGAATTCATGTGGGAAAATGTGAGGTTATGCACTTTGAAAGGAGGAATGGAGGCATAGACTATTTTCTAAATGGGGAAATGCTTAGGAAAAAGGAAACACAAAGGGACTTGGGAGTCACTGTTCAAGATTCTCTTAAGGTTAGCATGCAGTTCAATCGACAATTAGGAAGGCAATTGCCATGTTAACATTCATGTCGAGAGGGCTAGAATACAAGAGCAGGGATGGACTTCTGAGACTGTATAAGGCTCTGATCAGACCCCATTTGGAGTATTGTGAATAGTTTTGGGCCCCATATCTAAGGAAAGATGTGCTGACTTTGGAAAGGATCCAGAGGATGTTTACAAGAATGATCCTTGGAATGAAGAGCTTGTTGTATGAGGAGTCTGGATCTGTATTTGTTGGAATTTAGAAGGATGAGGGGGGAATCTTATTGAAACCTACAGGATACTGCAAGTCCTGGATAGAGTGAACGTGGAAAGGATGTTTGCACTAGTAGGAAAATCTAGAACCAGAGGACACAACCCTCAGACTAAAGGGACAGTGATGAGGAGCCAGAGAGTGGTGAATCTGTGGAACTCTTTGTCGCAGAAGGCTGTGGAGGCCAGGTCATTGAGTGCCTTTAAGACAGAGATAGATATATTCTTGCTTAATAAGGGAATCAAGGGTTATGGGGAAAAGGCAGGAGAATGGGGATGAGAAAAATATCAGCTGTGATTGGATGGTGGAATAGACTCAATGGGCCGAGTGGCCTAATTCTGCTCCTAGGTCTTGTAGTGTAGGCCCGTGTGGTATGGGTACACCCACAGTGTATATTTAAGGAGTGGACGAGGAAGTGGATCTTTCTCCACTCTTCCTACTAGAACTGCATATAGTTTCTCAGATAGCTATCATGACAGTCAGTTCCACCCTTTTCTTATGGTCCAGAATAGCGACAAGACAAACAGATCAGAACATCTGACCTTTAATTCAGATTGAGGAGACAGGATTTCCCGATAATCAGCAATGGTTTCATGGTCATCATTAGAATTTTAATTGCAGATTTTCTTTGAATTCAGATTTCACCATCTGCCATGATGGGGTTTGAACCTGAGTCCCAGTGCCCTGTTTCACTGGAATACTGGTTCAGTAACAATACTACTGAGTCACTATATGTGTGGTAGTAGTTTTGTCCGGTCTGTATGTAAGTATGAGTTTCAGTGGATGTGTGGAAATGTGCAGTTGTATTAATGGGTGCATGTGATGACTGTGGGGATGGACACGGGGTGTAAGCAAATGTGACAGTTATTAATATTGGGGGTTATGTGTGTGGGGATAGGGGTGTGTTGGTGTGCGAGTTTGTAGATAGGATGTGTGTCTGTGTGTGACTGTGCAGAGAGCATAAGAGATGTGACTTGTTGAAATAACAGATATTGTCCCGATGTTGATGAACAAAATGTTTGCCTGATGTTTTAACGAGCAGTTTCTTTTCTCCTCTGCCTACTCAGGGTTGCCCCATTTCACTGAGGAGCCAATGGATATCATTGTGCAGCGGGATATGCCCTTTAACCTCAGCTGTGCCGCTGCAGGACCACCAGAACTGGAGGAGCTGGTGTGGCTACAGGATGGACTGCCAGTAACCGTCGGGGAGAAGACAGCAGTGATCTCTCCATCAACCCTCTCAATTCAAGGTTAGGATATTGTGAAATGTGCTGCAGGAGGGATGATTTTAATCAGGGACATCTACACTGACAAAAACCAAGGCTCATCCTGATTTCCTCATGACCAAGCCATCACATGATTCACTATAACCAAATTATTGACCAATCTCTGTCAGTTGACAGTAGAAACGAGGCTAGGAAAATATAAAAAAGAAACCATTCAAGACAGTGCTGATGAGAAATTTCTTGAGCCAGAGATTGGTGAGCCTGTAGGTGAGAATTTGCTACCACAGAAAGAATTGTGGCCAAGCATTGTATGTTTTCAAGAGGAGTTAGATAGGGCTCTTGGGTGAGGAGGAATCAAAGGAAATGGGGGGAAACGGAATCAGGCTACTGATTGGATGATGAGCCATGATTATAATGAATGGCAGAGCAGGCTTGAAGGGCCAAATATCCTTCTGTTGCTGCTGTTTTTTCTGTTTACAAAGCATCCATTTGTAGATAACTTTGGCAATCACAGGTCTAATCGTATGTATTCTTTCCAAGCGTCACACACCATGGGCGGTTTCTCTGATCTCGTTCAGCCTGCCATTGCAGAGTTTGGCGCTCAATCTGTTCCCTGCAGTGGGATCAGAGAATCCCAGCTGGGGGCAAAGTCAGAGGTTTCCAGTGCATGTCTCCAATTGCTCATGTACCATATCACAAAATGTTATTTTACTATACTTAAGAGTTATGAATAGAATATTGGAAGACTTTTCAACAAAAAAAAAACTGGTACTTAAACAAGAGTATTTCCAAGCCAAATTTGATGCGGAGATATTTGAAGAAAAATTGGGAAGGTGCCTAAAAGCGTGGTGAAAGAGGTAGACGTAGAGAACATCATAAAGATAGATAGGGGGCAAAGAGGGCGAGGAAGGGAATTCCAGAGTTTAGGGTCTTAGTAAATGAAAACAAGACTGCCAATGGGTGGAGCAATTAAAATCAGAGTACACAAGAGGCCAGATTTGGAAGAACGCTGACACCTGAGGGTTATAGGGTTGGAAACAAAGGTGGGAGGGATTTCCAAAGAAGGATAAGAATATTAAAATCAGGGCATTGCTAGGTTTGGAGCTGCAGCAAGTTAGTGAGCGTAGGGAGCGATGGGTGAAATGGATCTGTGAGATATTGGAATTTGCATTTTTGATAAGATTGAGTTTGTGGAGCATATAAGTTAGAAGGCCAGTATGACTATTGGAATCCAGGCCAATCAGGAATGAAACCAAGTGGCCACCTCAAAATGGAATGAAATCTCTACTTCTTGTGGCACTACCTCAGAGTAAGAAGTCTCACAACTTCCTCACAACTGACGAGGGAGCAGCTTTTCTGAAAGCTTGTGAGATTATTATCAAATAAACTGGTTGGACTGTAACCTGGATTATTGTGAGACTTCTTACTGTGTTTACCCCAGTCCAACGCTGGCATCTCTACATCATCTCTACCTCACAGTGCCAGGGACCCAACTTCAGTTCTGGCCTTGGGTAACTTTGTGGAGTTAGACGTTCTTCCATTGTCTGCGTGGGTTTCCTTCTGGTGTTCTAGTTTCCTACCACAGTTCAAAGATGTGCAAGTTTGGTTTATTGGCCATATTAAATTGCCCCTTAATGTCAGAGAGATTAGCAAGGTAAATACGCTAGATTACGGAATAGGGCCTGGGTGAGATTGTTGTTGGTGCAGGCTTGATGGGCTGCATTGTAGTGATTCTATGATTAAATTTCACCCATTCCTCTGAAATGAGTTTCTCCTTCCAAATAACTCTCAGTTCCTTGCCATTCCCCCATCAGTAAAGTTTACTTTATTAGTGTAACATGTAGGTTTACATTAACATTGCAATGAAGTTTCTGTGGAACTCCCATAGTCGCCACACTCTGGCGCCTGTTTGGGTACACTGAGGGAGAATTTAGCATGGCCAATGCACCTAATCTGCATTTCTTTCGGGTTGTGGGAGGAAACCGGAGCATCCGGAGAATACGCGCGCAAACACAGGGAGAACATGTACACACTACACAGATGGGATCCAAGCCATGAATCGAACCCTGGTCTCTGGTGTTGTGAGGCAGCAGTGTCTCTGGTGTTGTGAGGCAGCAGTGTTAACCACCCCGCTGCACTTGTGTTTGGTTCTTGCTCTTGCAGGATGTGCACTAGATTTGGTCCATAATAGACATTGCTAAAAATAACTGCTAAATACAGGATAAAGAATAACCAGTATGAACCAAAATCTGCAATTCTGAAGAAATTCTGCACTCTAGATGTTGCTTCTATGTAGCGATGTCCTCAAATAATCCCTCGTCTCCATGACAATCATCTGAGAATAGACTCTCTCATTTTATTGAGTGAGTTTGGAGGTCAGTGTTCAATCCAATTATGGCAATTGGTTTTGAGGGGCTGAATGTGCTTTGTTGTCTCTCTCATTACCAGCTGGAAGAAGGAAGGAATTATATTTCTAGCAGGTCATTTATGACCTCAGGACAACCTTAAGGACTTTACGACCAATGAAATACTTTTTAAAGTGGAGTCACTGTTGTAGTCCAGGAAATGTGGCAGCCGATTTGTACACAGTAAGCTCCCATAAAGATCAATGAGAGGAATGGGCAGATGAACCGATTTCTCAGTGATGTTGGTTGAGGGATAAAACTTGTCTTTACACAAAGAGTTCGCCTGACAGGAAAAGCATCTTTCTCTGGCAATCAGCTGCTTGTGAACTTGAATTGCTGGAGATATCAGGTCAGTGCTGGAGACTGTTCCTTTAAATGTGGTAAAACACCAGTCCAGTGTCGGCATCTCCTTTAAATGTGCTGAGTCTCAGTTAGTCACATGACACAATAGAGCCCCAGGCAGAGCCTCTGTTGCCTGAAATTGAGCTCACTGCTCATTCATTCATTCAGTCACATTCCAACACATCACTGAATAGAATGGATCATTTGTCTCAATCTGCTCCCCTTTGTGTGGCCTCTATTGAAGGTTACATTATTGTCACAGGGAACAAGTATTCTGTATGGGAGGTGGTGGGGGTAGAGGGTTGGGAGGAGGGTCGGGGGGGGAGGGGTGTTGCAGTCCCCCACAGCTCCCAGATCACAACATTGTCTAGTGGGGAAACTCTAAATCGGATCGCTATGAAAACAGCAGAGCAGGAGCTGCTTCATGATGTGTTTCACTTGTGCATATTGTTGAGGATTGAAATGTGAATGAGGAGAGTTTTGAAGCTTCCAACACAGTTTGAAGGTGACAATGTTTTTGAACGTGTGCAGTACCTTAAAGGTCGAAGCTGCAAAACTCGTCCCTCCAATGCTGTTCTCATGCCCGGCACCTTCTCACTCTCCCTCTTGCCTCTGAGCAAGAAGCTCGGGTTCCAGGTCCCATATAACTGCAGTGCTGAGGGAGTGCCACACTGCCAGAGGGTCAGTGCTGAAGGAGTACTGCACTGCCAGGGGGTCAGTGCTGAGGGAGTACTGCACTGTCAGAGGGTCAGTACTGACGGAGTGTTGCACTGTCAGAGGGTCAGTACTGAGGGAGTGCCGCACTGTCAGAGGGTCAGTACTGAGGGAGTGCCGCACTGTCAGAGGGTCAGTACTGAGGGAGTGCCGCACTGTCAGAGGGTCAGTACTGAGGGAGCGCCGCACTGTCAGAGGGTCAGTGCTGAGGGAGTGCCGCACTGTCAGAGGGTCAGTGCTGAGGGAGTGCCGCACTGTCAGAGGGTCAGTACTGAGGGAATGCCGCACTGTCAGAGGGTCAGTGCTGAGGGAGTGCCGCACTGTCAGAGGGTCAGTGCTGAGGGAGTGCCGCACTGTCAGAGGGTCAGTGCTGAGGGAGTGCCGCACTGTCAGAGGGTCAGTGCTGAGGGAGTGCTGACTGTCAGAGGGTCAGTGCTGAGGGAGTGCCGCACTGTCAGAGGGTCAGTGCTGAGGGAGTGCCGCACTGTCAGAGGGTCAGTCTGAGGGATGCGCCTGTCAGAGGGTCGGTGTGTGTGTCAGGTCGTCTGAGGGGTGCGCCTGTCAGAGGGTCAGTGCTGAGGGAGTGCTGCACTGTCAGAGGGTCAGTACTGAGGGAGTGCTGCACTGTCAGAGGGTCAGTACTGAGGGAGTGCTGCACTGTCAGAGGGTCAGTACTGAGGGAGTGCTGCACTGTCAGAGGGTCAGTGTTGAGGGAGTGCCGCGCTGTCAGAGGGTCAGTGCTGAGGGAGTGCCGCACTGTTGGAGGGTCAGTGCCGAGGGAGTGTTGCACTGTCAGAGGGTCACTGCTGAGGGAGTGTCGTACTGTCAGAGGGTCAGTACTGAGGGAGTGTCGCACTGTCAGAGGGTCAGTGCTGAGGGTGTGCCACACTGTCAGAGGGTCAGTGCTGAGGGAGTGTCGTACTGTCAGAGGGTCAGTACTGAGTGAATGCCGCATTGTCAGAGGGTCAGTGCTGAGGGTGTGCCACACTGTCAGAGGGTCAGTACTGAGGGAGTGCCACACTGTCAGAGGGTCAGTACTGAGGGAGTGTTGCAATATCGCATGGTGAGCCTGTTATTCAGACAGCTGGATATTGGAGCAGTCTCATCTGGAGCTTGTTGAAGAAGAAAGCAGAGAATGTTTACTCAGAACATACTCTGCATTCTTGGCCCAGCCCTTAGCCTGAGTAACATTTGATCATGTTGGAGGCTGAGCTCAGAGTTAACCTACCTCACACACCAAGCTGACCTTGTCAGCAGCTGTCTCGAGTCAGTGTGAGTTAGGGAAAGTTCTGTCACCATGTGGAGCTGTGACATGTAGCAGAGTGTTTGAGTGAAGGACTGAGAGTCTGAACAGTGAGTGTCAGTGCCTGCTGCTCAGATTTTTATGTTGTAGTTTAATTTCTGGAGCCTTTTTGGCAATTCTGGTGCATCCATGAATATCGAGACCAAAAGTTGACCATGTGGGACGTTATTTTGTGATGCATGAATTAGGTGGATTGATGGATTAAGTATGTGTGTGGGATTATGAGAGTGAGTCGTGGTTGGGATTGTTGGGCTGAATGGTCTCCTTCGGCACTGTATGGTTTCTGTGGTTTTTGCTGAGGAGGTTAAGGAGGAACCATGCTCCGACCTTATTAATTATGCATCCAGGGATTTAGGACTGTATTCCGTTGAAGGTCAGGACTGATTGTGGTGCTGTCATGAAATGACTCCCCAGCATTACTGACCCATTGTTGAAGAAGGAAGATGGATCTTGAGGAGCACTCTGAGGCTGCAACGTGGACCTTGATAACACTGAGACTGGACGATCTATCTGATACACAATGTTCTTAATCCATCGCTGTGGTGTTCCAGGGCTGCTGGTGGGTGCCATCCTGAACTCTGGAGGAAGCCCCAAGTATTGTTCCAGATGTGTTCTGGACTGAGTGTTTTCCAAGTGGTGTTACAGGAAATTGGGCAGTGAGTTGAGCGTAGGTGGAAGATTCTGCTCAGGGATCCACTTGCAGGAGATCACCTCCAGTGGCTTTGCCAATCAGCCATGTTGGACACCAGCAGAAGATCCTGTGGGAAATACACACTGCCTCGCACCGAATTGTTCCCTATTTCCTTTCCTACTGTTGAACTCACTGGTCACGGAATGAGAGAAATCTTGTGGCGAGAGGTAAAGGTAGAAGTGTAGAGGCACTAGTCATCGTTCTCCAATCATCCTTGAATATAGGGGTGGGGGTATCAGAGTGCTGGCGAATCACAAATTCCCTTGTTCAAAATAGACCATCAGGATAAACACAACAAAGATCCGTTTATAAACTCAATGTTAGGAAAGTCATGATGAATAGTGGTTTGGGCAAATGTGGATTCATTAAGAGAAGCCAGCATAGATTTGTTCAGGGCAAATTAACTTACTTTTGATGAATTGGGACAGTGTTGATATCGGTACTGTTGTTAGTGTGGTGTACACACACTTCAGCTCAACATGACAGCTCAGTACTGTTACTGTTGCTGTGCAGATATATGGATTTGGGCCTGTGTCTGTGGGAGTTTGCGTATTCTCCCTGTGCTTGCGTGGGTTTTCTCCGGGTGCTCCGGTTTCCTCCCACACCCCAAAGATGTGCTCTTAGGCTGATTGGCAAAACAAATTCTCCCTAAATTGTCTCACTAATTTGGTTCCAATACAGATTTCTATAAACATAGGCAGAGATCATGGGTGGAAATGGGAATGTCGAGTTGGCAGCATGGGCTCGTTGGGCCAAAGGGCCTGTTGTGTTGTGCTGTATTGTTCTTTGCCCCCCCCCCTCTTATTTTGAAGCTGTGCCCTCTAGTTCTGCTATCCTTTCTTCACGGGAAGAATCTATCTCTACCCTATTTAGCTCCTTCATTATTTTATATGTCTCTATAAGATCCTCCCTTAGTCTTCTAAACTCCAACAAGTACAGACCCAGTCTATTCAATCTCTCCTCATAGGCCAATCCCGTCATGGGGGGGGCAGTTTAGATCAGAGTTGAGGGGGAACTTCTTCACTCAAAGGGTGGTGAGTCTCTGGAATTCTCTGCCCTTTGAAGTGGTGGAGGCTATTTTGCTGAATATATTTAAGTCACGGATAGATAGGTTTCTGATCAATAAGGGAATTAAGGGTTATGGGGAGAAAGCAGGAAAGTGGAACTGATCCACTTCAGATCAGCCATGGTGTTGTTGAATGTGGGGCAGGCTGGAAGGGCTAGATGGCCTACTCCTGCTCCTATTTCTTATGTTCTTATGTACAGACTCGATGGGCTGAATGGCCTCTTTTTGCACTGTAGGGTTTCTATGATTTACTTAGCAGCTTGGTGAACCTTCTCTGCATTCCCTTCAAGGCCAATATATCCTTTCACAAATGCAGTGACCAAAACTGCACACAGTACTCCAGCTGCGGCCTCACCAGTGCCCTGTACAGTTGCAGCAAGACCCCCCTGCTTTTATATTCTATCCCCCTCGCTATAAAGGCCAACATTCCATTCGCCTTCTTGATCACCTGCTGCAGACTGGATTTTTGCGATTCGTGCACAAGGACCCCCAGGTCCCTCTGCACTGTAGCATGCTGCAGCTTTTCACCCTTTAAATAATAATCCCTGCTACTATTATTTCTACCAAAGTGGATAACCTCACACTTGCTAACATTATACTCCATCTGCCAGGTCCTCGCCCACTCACTCAACCTATCCAGATCCCTCTGCAGGCTTTCCACACCCTCCACGCAATCTGCTTTTCCACTCATCTTTGCGTCATCAGTAAATTTTGTCACCCTGCACTCAGCCCCTTCCTCCAGATCGTCTATGTAAATGGTAAAAGTTGAGGTCCCAGCACCGATGCCTGGGGCACTCCACTAGTCACCAGCTGCCAACCAGAATAGTACCCATTGATTCCAACTCTCTGCTTCCTATTAGACAACCAATCCCCTATCCACACTAATACCTTACCCCCAACTGCTTGCACCCTAACCTTTTGCAGCAACCTTTTGTGAGGCACCTTATCAAATGCCTTCTGGAAATCTAAAAACACCACATCCACCGATTCCCCTCTGTCTACGGCACTAGTCACATCCTCATAGAAATCCAATGAATTCATTAAACACAACTTCCCCTTCAGGAATCTGTACTGCATCTACTTGATCAAACCATTCTTTTCTAGGTGTCTCGCTATTTCTTCTTTGATGACGGATTCTAGCATTTTCCAACTACGGATGTTAAACTAATTGGCCTATAATTCTCTGCCTTTTGTCTGCTACCTTTTTTTAAACAGCGGTGTAACATTAGCCATTTTCCAATCTTCTGGCACTTCCCCAGAGTCCAGCAAATTTTGGTAAATAATTACTAAGGCATCCGCTATCACCTCTGCCATTTCTTTCAGAACCGTGGGATGCATTCCATCCGGTCCTGGGGACTTGTCTACCTTCAGTCCCGTTAGTCTCTGAAGCATTACCTCTCTAGTGACTGTAATCGCATTAAGGACCTCATCTCCTACCAACCTTCTATCTTTAATATTCGGCAAGCTATTTGCGTCCTCCTCCGTGAAGACCGACAAAAAACTTATTTAAAGCCTCAGCCATTTCCTTGTTACCCACCGCTAAATCTCCCCCTCATCCTCCAAGGGTCCAACATTCACTCTAGCCAGTCTCTACTTTATAATATTTGTAAAAACGTTTATTATCATTTTCTATATTTAGAGCTAGTTTAGTTTCATACTGTATCTTTCCTTTCTTTATTGTTTTTAGTCATTCTTTGTTGTTTTTTAGATCTTTCCCAATTTTTTAATCGCCCATTATTTTTAGCCACTCTGAATGCGTCAGCTTTTAATTTAATACTCTTTATTTCCTTCAATAATCACAGCTGATTATCTCTTCTCCTACAGTCCTTCTTCACCATCCGGATATATTTCTGCTGAGTACCGAAAAAGATCTCTTTAAAAATCTCCACTGTTCCTCAGCCGTCCTATCAAGCAATCTGTGCTCCCAATCCACATACGCCAATGCTGCTTTCATCTTATCATACTCCCCTCTGTTCAAGGGGGCACTGGTTTAGGACCCTACTTTCTCATCCTCCATCTGCATCAGAAATTCAACCATACTATGATCACTCGTCCCAAGAGGATCCCTCACAAGAAAATCCCTAATTCTACCTGCCTCGTTACACAATACCAGATCTAAGATAGCTCGTCCCTCCCTGTACTGACCACAATCCCACTCAGGCCCTACCCCATAGCCCTACATATTTTACCCACTAATCCCTCTAATTTACGCATCTCAGGACTCTAACAGGCAATTTTAGCGAGGCTAATCAACCTAACCCGCACATCTTTGGAACTGTGGGAGGAAACTGGAGCACCCAGAGAAAATCCATGCAGACATGAGGAGAATGCGCAAACTCCACACAGACAGTGACCCAAGCAGGAATTGAACACAGGTCTGTGAGCTGTGAAGCAGCAGTGCTAACCGCTGTGCTACTGTGCTGCCCAAGTTGCACTCTACATTTTGAGAATCTGTTGCTTCTTCTCAAACTTTAACATCCCTATGTGGGATCAGCAATATGAATAGGCACTTAGAAATGGAGCCTGTAATTGTTAGCGACCCAAGAGAGAAGAGACAAATCATTTTGAAATTCAGCTTTTATGTGTGTGCAAATGAGTTTAATTATGACTGTGGGAATGCAATTATATGCCTCAGGCTGGTGAGAACTGGACAAATTAAAGTCTGTGTTCAATTTACCCCTTACTACAGTGGATGCACACAGGGACCTGGCTTCTTAATCCAGTTCTTTTGGTCACAGGCCTATTTGCTCAATTACACAGTAGGCCCACATCCTCATAATGCCGGGTTTGTTGACCTGAAAAGGCCTGGAGTTTGGAGTAACAGCTCCTCAGTCAATTGCCAAAGTCAGGATCTGCCCAACATAAATTGCAGTGCCATCTGTGAAAGGCTGGGTTACTCAGCTCCAAGAAACAAGAGAATCAGAGGGTTATAACAACACTGAGACAGCTCCTACAGTACATGCAGGTGAAAAAGCTGCTTCATAGGGGGGAGAGATTGAGGCCTCAGAAGATGAGGAGAGAGAAGGAAAAAGGGCATTGACTGCTCTTGCATGGCAGAGTGGTGTGGTTGGAGAAGGGGTATGAGGAATTAGTGAGAAGCAGACACAGAGTGAACTAACCCTTCAGAATGGAGAGAAGAGGGTGTTTGGTAACATCATATTGCAGATGGCAGAGGCTGCTTGGTTGAAAGCAGAGGCTGGTGGCCTGGTGATAAGGATAACGAAGACCGTATCGTAGTTTTGGGTGAAGAGGAGCAATAGTTCAAGGACCGGTTGACAAAGTTTGGAATGAGCTGGGGGGGCAGGGGGGAGGTGGTGCAGGGAAGCCCCACTTTGTCTGACCTTGCTCCATAAACCTTTTAGTCATTTAATCTCCTGTTCTCTTTTGTTCTTCCTACCCAACTGTCCCTCCCTGACCTCCAGTACATCCTTTCATATCTCAGATTTTTCTCAGTTCTGATGAAAGGTCACAAGTCTGAAGGCTTCACACTGAGCAGAAACAGCCAGACTTGCTGTGTTATATGTCCTTGGTTTCAGTTTTCCATATCTGCTGTATTCTGCTTTTTGTGCCACGACAAGTTACCCAATGATGGTCACATTGCCATTTCATGGTGTTTACTACATTACAATGACTGGCATAGGTCAGGAATCCCACACGTCTTTTATACTTGTGAAGATCCCAAGTTAGATGGTTTTAGTGGAGCAGCTTTGGGAATCCCAAATTCACAGGAAATCCTGGAATGGAATTTCATCAGAATCAAGACTTGTACAGATTCCAAATGAGAGCATGAGAGAGAGAGATAGAGAGAGACAACGAGCGGGCGTGAGAGAGAGAGACAGCAAGAGCGAGAGGAGGAGAGAGAGAGAGAGAGAGGGACAATGAATGAGAGAGTGAGAGGGGGAGAGAGATAGACAATGAGTGAGAGAGAGAGACAGCAAGTGAGCGTGAGACAGAGGGCAAGAGAGAACGTAAGCAAGCGCATGAGAGAGAGCGCGAAAGAGTAACAGTCATAGTTTGATAATAGAACCTGAGACCATTCAGCCTGCAGCGTGCCTGCTGGCTCTCTCTGAGAACAACTCAGCTAATTTACTTTCCAGCAAATCTAATTCCTTTTTAAAAACTCTGGTTGAACCATCTCTGCTGCACTCTTAGGTCATGCATTTCAGAGCTTAACCATTCACTGCACCAAAACATTTTCTACTTATTGCTTTTGCTAATCACCTTAAATTTCCAAGGCCTTCAGTAAGGCCTTTGACAAGGTCCCTCGTGGGAGACTGTGGAGAAGGTGAAGTCGCTTGGGATCAGAGTGAGTTGGCAAGGTGGATACAAACAGGCTCGATCATAGAAGACAGAGGGTAGCAGTGGAATATGCGTTTCTGAATGAAGTGACAAGTGATGTTCCTCAGGAATCGGTGCTGGGACTTTTGCTGTTTGTATTTTATATATAAATGATTTGGAGGAAAACGTGACTGGTTTGATTAGTAAGTTTATGGACGACACAAAGATTGATGGATTGGCAGACAGTGATGGGGACCATCAGAGGATACAGCAGGATATAGATCATTCGGGGACTTGGGCTGAGAGATGGCAGATGGAGTTTAATCTGGACAAATGTGAGGGTAATGCATTTTGGAAGCTCTTATGTAGATAGGAAATATACAGTAAATGGCAGAATCCTTAAGAGTATTGATAGGCAGAGGGATCTGGATATACAGATACACAGGTCACTGAAAGTGGCAATGCAGGTGGCGAAGGTAGTTAAGTCATTGGCCAGGGCATTGAGTTTAAAAATTGGCAAATCATGTTGCAGCTTTACAGAACTTTAGTGAGGCCACACTTGAAATATAGTGTTCAATTCTGGTCGCCACACCACCAGAAGGATGTGGAGGCTTTGGACAGGATACAGAAAAGATTTACCAGGATGTTGCCTGGTGCGGAGGGCATTAGCTACGAGGAGAGGTTGGAGAAACTTGGTTTGTTCTCACTGGAATGATGGAGTTGAGGGGAGATCTGATAGAAATCTATGAGAGGCATGGACAAACTGGATAGTCAAAAGCTTTTTCCCAGAGTGGCATAGCTTTAAGGTGCAAGAGGCAGGTTTGAAGGAGACGTACGAGACAAATTTTCATACAAAGGCTGGTGGGTGCCTGGAACTCACTGCCAGAGAAGGTCGTGACTACAATAGTGACTTTTAAGGTGCATCTGGACAAATACATGAATATGATCGAATAGAGGAATATGCCCCAGTAGGCTAGGGTTTTTTAGTTAAATCAAGCAGCATGGTCAGTGTAGGCTTGAAGGGGCTACATGGCCTGTTCCTGTGCTGTAATTTTCTTTGTTCTGTATCCTCTGGTTCTCAATTCTTCCACCATCAGAAATGGTTTCTTCCTGTCTACTCTGTCCAGACCCCTGAAAAGTTTGAATACCTTTATTTCAGTCTTTTACCTTTTATCTCTACCATTGTTTCTCCAAGGAAAACAGCTCCAACTTCTCCAGTATACCCACATATCTAAAGTTTCCCTGGAACCAATCTGGTGAATCTGCTCATCCTCAAGTGCCTTTAGATCTGCCCAGAATTGAACACAATGCTCCAGTTGAAGCTGGCCAGTGGCGAATGAACGTTCACCATAAGTTTCTTGTTTCTGGCACTCTATGCCTCAGATTCTATATTCCTTATTAACCAAACTCACAACCTGTCCCCCCATTTCAACAATTTCTGCAGATATACTCCAGATATCTCTGCTTCTGCATCTGTTTTAGAATTGTACCCTTTATTTTATGTTGCCTGTCCTGAAGCTTTCTATCCAATGCATCAATTCATGCTTTTTGGCATTCTATTTTATTTGCTATCTGTCCACCCATTCCACCAGTTTGTCTGTGTCCCGTTAAGGTCTGTCACTATCCTCTTTAAAATACATCCAAGTGCTTTTGAATCTGGAAATCTACCATCATTATCTGGTCTGGCCTACGTCTTACTCCAGATCCACAGCAATGTGATTAGTTCTTAACTGCCCCTCCAGGAATTAGAGATGGGCAATAAATGGTGGCCATAAAATGGTAGCAATATCTACATTTCCTGAATGAATAAAAAATATTGCTGCAATCAGTTTTATTTGGGAATATTTATCAATTAGTTTGGTCAGCTCTATAGCCCAGGTCAGAGTTGCTCCTCTTAACTGGGAACTGTAGAGTTGACACATTGAGTCTGCTCGAGTTTCACATTTCAAATCTGCTCCGTCCTGAGATTTGAGTTTACAAATAATGGAGATCAATTTGTGACTCATCAACTGGAGCAGTTAAATGAGCAGCTGCACAATAAACAACCACTGCTGACAAATATCTTCCTCTGCCTTGTTCCCTCTCTGCTCCGCCAACACCCTTCATTTCATCCTGAATCTGAGGTCAATCCAGCTGATTCCCAAATGTTTCAGTGTGTTTGACTATAGAAAGGTTCCGGTGCAGAAAGAGAGTATTGAGATCATTCTAATTTGATTTGATTTGATTTAATTTAATATTGTCACATGTATTAGTGTAGAGCAAAAGGTATTGTTTCTTGCGCGCTATACAGGTAAAGCATACTGTAGATAGAGAAGGAAAGGAGAGGATGCAAAATGTAGTGTTACAGTCAAATCCAGGGTATAGAGAAAGATCAATTAGTGTGAGGCACAGTCCATTCAAAAATCTGATAGCAGCAGGGAAGAAGCTGTTCTTGAGTAGGCTGGTACGTGACCTCAGACTTTTGTATCATTTTCCTGATAGAAGAAGGTGGAAGAGAGAATGTCTGGGGTATGTTGGATCCTTAATTATGCTGGCTGCTTTTCCAAACAGCAGGAAGTGTAGACAGAGTCACTGGGATGGAAAGCTGGTTTGAGTGATGGATTAGGCTACATTCACGATCTTTTGTATTTTCTTGTGGTCTTAGACAGAGCAGGAGGCATATCAAGCTGTGATACAACCAGAAAGAATGCTTTCTATAGTGCATTGTAAAAGTTGGTGAGAGTCCCAGTTGACATGCCAAATTTCTTTAGTCTTTTGAAAAAGTAGAGGCATTGGTGGGCTTTGCTGCCTATACTAATGGCATGTGGGGACCAGGACAGATTGTTGGTGATCTGAACACCTAAAAACTTGAAGCTCTCGACCATTTCTACTACTTACCCATTGATATAGACAGGGATCTTCGCTATGCTTCCTGAAGTTGATGATAATCTTCATTTTGTTGACATTGAGGGAGAGATTATTGTTGTCACAGTAATTCAGTAAGAATTTAGCAACACCAATTATTAATCCAACCGATTTATTTGATAGTAAAAAAGCGAGCTTTCAACACTCTTGTGTCTTCCTCAGGCAAGTGCAGTGTTGCAGTAATTCACCAGATTCTCTCTCTCACTCTTGTGCTCTATCTCATCATTGTTTGAGATTCAACAAAGAACAATACAGCTCAGGAACAGGCACTTCAGCCCTCCAAGCCTGCGCTGACCACCTTTACCGATCTAACCAACTGCTTATATTCCTCTGCTCCCCATTTGCTCATGTTCCTATCAAGATAAGTCTTAAATGAGGCTTCAACCACCTCACTTGGCAGTGCATTCCAGGCTCCCACCACCCTCTGTGTAAAAAAACTTCCCCCTGCACATCTCCACTGAACCTTTCTTCTTCTTATCTTGAACTTGCGCTTCCTTGTATTTGTTATTTCTGCCCTATAGAAATAACATGTTCTATGTTCTATGGGAAAAAGCTTCCAACTGTTAACCCTATCTATACTTCTTAAAATTTTATTAACTCCTACCAAAAAGCCCCTCAGCCTCTGTCTTTCCAGGGAGAACAATCCCAGTTTATTCAATCTCTCCTCCTAGCTAATATCCTTCATACCAGGCAGCATCCTGGAAAACTTTTTCTGCACTCTCTGTAAAGTCTCCATGTCCTTCAGGTATTGTGGTGACCAGAATTGGACGCAGAATTCCAAATGTGGCCTAACCAATGATTTATACAACTGTAACATAATTTGCCAACTTCCGACCCACTACAGTGGTGTCATCAGCAAACTTAGATCAGATCAAATCAAATCACACACCATCATCTGGGTGAAAAAGCTTTTCCTCATGATCCCTCTAATCCCTATACCATTCACCAGGAGTCTGTGCCTCCCGGTAATTGACCCCTTAGTGAGAGGAAAGAGGTCTTTCCTGTCTGGACCCCACGTTATTTTTTTATACCTTAATTAGATAATTCCATAGACTCTCCTGTTCTGAGAAAATCAATCCTAATTCTTCCCATCTTTCTTCACATCTGGAATTTTCAAGCCCTGGCAACATTCTGGTAAATCTCTTCTGTACTCTCTCCAGAACAATCATGTCCTTCCTGTAACGTGATGACCAGAACCGTGCACAAAACTGTAGCCTAACCAGTGTTTTATACAGTTCCAGCATTACATCCCGCTTTTTTATTCTATATTCAATTTTATTCAATAAAGGAAAGCATTCCACATGCTTTTTTGACTATCTGTCCTGCTATCTTCAGAGACTTGTTGAAGGTCTATCTCTTCCTCAACACCTCACAATTTTTTCCAGTTTGTAGGATATTCCCTTGCTTTGTTTGATTTCCCAAGTGGATTACCTCACACTTTTTCTGATTGAATTCCATATGCCACTTTGCTACCATCGAACCTGCACTGACTGTCCTGTATGGGATACTCCTTTGGAGAGTAGATGCAGATTTGACGGGCTGAATGACCTCTTTCTGCATTGTATGTGGATTGACCATGGTATAATTCTGGAGCTAATAGCTGCCCTCTCCATTATCCACTACATGGCCAGATTTTGTGCCATTCACACATTTCCCAGTCATGCTACCCACATTTAAGTCAAAATCATTACTAGATGAACAAACAGCAAGTGCCCAAGACTGAATCCTGTGGAATGCCACTAGAAATTGTTTTCTATTGACAAAAACATCCATTAACTTTTGTTTTCTGCTACTGAGTCAATTTTGGATCCAACCTGCCATCTTCCAGCATGGTGGCCCAGTGGTTATAGCACTACTGACAGCTCCAGGGTTCAATTCCAACCTTGAGTGACTATGTGGAGTTTCCTCCCACAATCCTAAGATGTGTTGGTTCGATAGATTGGCCATGCTAAATTTCTCTTCAGTGTTCCAAAATGTATCGGTTCATAGCTTTAAATTAAGGGGTAGTAGTTATAGGATGGATGTTCGAGGTAGGTTCTTTACTCAGAGGGTAGTAAGAGCGTGGAATGCGCTGCCTGCAGCAGTTGTGGATTCGCCAAGTTTAAGGGCGTTCAAATGGTCAGTGGATAGGCATATGGATAGCATTGGAATAGTTTAGATTAGAGGGTCATAAAATTGGTTCCATTGGTCGGTGCAACATTGAGGGCCGAAGGATCTGTACCGCGCTGTAATGTTCAATGTTCTAGATTCACTCAAGGGAAGAAGGAGGCCATTCAGCACATCAAATCTGCACCGATACAATCCCACCCAAACCCTATCCCCTTAACTCCATATACTTACCCCTGGTAGCCCCACTGATGCTATGGGGCAATCCACCATGGCCAATCAACCTTACCTGCACATCTTTGGGAGTAAACTGGAGCACCTAGAGGAAACCTGTGCAGACATGGGGAGAATGTGCAGACTCTGCACAGATAATGACCAAGCTGGAATTTTAACTCAGGTCCCTGGCGTTGTTAGGCAGCAGTGCTAACCACTGTGCCATTATGCACCCGCAGGTAGGGGATTCTGAAAACTAGAGGGCATAGGTTTAAGGTGAGAGTCCAGAGGGGCAATTCTTTCACACAGAGGGTGGTAAGTTCTTGGATTGAGATTCCAGAGGTAGTAATAGATGCAGGTACAATTTTGTCTTTTAAAAAGCATTTAGACAGTTACATAGGTAAGATGAATACAGAGGGATATGGGCTAAATGTGGGCAATTCAAAATAGTTTAATGGTTAAAAACTGTGCAGTGTGGACAAGTTGGGCCAAAAGGCCTGTTTCCTGTAAACCTGTATCACTCTTTGACTCTATAATACACTTGTCAGAGATACATTTATGGAAGCTGGATAAGGGGAACCTGAAATTGAAAGGTACGAAAGTTTCAGTTTGTGCTGGTTGGGTGGACTGGCCATGCTAAACTCTGCCTCTGTACCTGAACAGGCGCTGGAGTTTGGTGACTTGGGATTTTCACAGTAACTTCATTGCAGTGTTAATGTAATCCTACTTGTAATACTAATAAACAAAGTAAAAAAAACGTATTTAACCTAGCTACACCCCTTTTCCCCTCGTCACTAATGAGCAATTTAGCATGACCAATCACATAACCAGCACATTTTTGGAGTGTGGGAGGAAACTGGAGCATCCGGAGGAAATCCACCAGATACAGGGAGAATATGTAAACTCCACATAGACATTCACCTGAGGCTGGAATTGAACCTGGGTCCCTGGTGCTGTGAGCCAGCACTGCTAACGACTGTGGCATCATGCCGCTACACAGAAACAGAAACATAGAAAGTAGGAGCAGGACTAGACCATTCGGCCCTTTGAGCCTTCTCTGCCATTCAGTATGATCATTGTTGATTCTCTATTCCACCCGAGGCCAATGGAGAATTCTGTTCTGTGAACCTCACCTCCCTGATTCTGGTGGCGAGTATGGCGGTAAAATTCAGACTTGTGTCTCTACGCTGTGAGAGCACTTAAAACCACATCGTCAATGTCACACAGCAAAGTTTCTGCAACTTCATATTGGGAAATTGTGCAGGATTTGGACTTTCCAAAGATGATCTTCTACGTGTGTGGTGATAGGGATCCCAAAGAATTCAGATCTGATTGTGCTTTCTGATGCTCCATGAGTGAGGTTTCTAACAGATTGCTCTGGAGTTTTCAGGAATTGAAGATTTAATCTCCTGAACCTTTCAGGAACAGAAAAACCATTGTAACATTCACAGGCAAACATTTTCTCCCAATAACATTGTTCATTGGTGATAAAAGCCAGGAAAAACCAGGCTATGGACAGGTTGGGGAAGGGGAGATATCATGTGATGAAACCTCTAGAAATATGTCTGAGTTGGTGACTTTACTGATGGATTTAAGGACACTGTTTGCCTGCTCTCTGCCAGCCAGCTACTTCCTTTCTTGCTTTGTATTACTAGAGACCCTGAACTTGTTCTCTGACAGCCAAACTAACTCCTCTTTCCTTTCCCTCAGGATTAAAGAAGCCAACAACTTTCCGATGTGAAGCACACAACGCCAAGGGTGTGGCCACTTCCCGGACCGCTACCATCAAACGTAGGTGGACCTGTCCTCTGCTGTTGCTTTTCTATATTTATTTTCAGTGTGTCTGAGTGTCAATTGCCCATTCTCAGTTACTCCAAGATGAAGGGCCTTTCCTCTGTTGGTGAGTGTCTGGAACAAGCTATCAGAGATGGAAGTAGAGGCGGGTACAATTTTGTCTTATAAAAGACATTTAGATCGTTACATGGATAAGATGAGTATAGAGGAATATGGGCCAAATGTGGACAATTGGGATTATCTTAGGGGTTTTAAAAAGGGTCTGTTTCCATGCTGTAGCCAGTTTAGAAATGATGCTCCCATATTAGGCTTCCCAGTGAAGGAATAGTGACATAATTCCAAGTTGGGTTGATTGGTAAGTGAGTTGGAGAGGAACTTGGAGACATTACTGTTACCATCATTGATTTGTACATCTAATCAGATTGGTATGTGTATAATGGAATCCCTTTAAAACCTTATGCCTGAACTATGGACTATGAAACCAGGAAAATGTATCCAAAATGAGGTGAGATTAAAGACAGAGAATCCAACAACTGATCCAGGGTTCAGCCACAATCAGTTCCGATTCTAAATCTCCTTTGAGGCATGTCAGATAGCTGAACTTTTGAAGGAAAGGAGTGAGCTCCAAGGTCAATCTGCTACCATGTATCAGATAACTAGGATCTCAGCAAAACCTCAATATATGCTATTCTAATATACTCCCCAGGGAAAAGATTTTCGGATTGACAATTTTGCAATGTTAGTTGACACACTTAAGTTGTTTCAAGAGTTGTGGTTTGTGGTTTTTGAATTTTCAAACAAACTGCATGATTAACATTTTTATTAATTTACAATTTAGACATTTTTCCCAAAAATTATTATTGGATAATGCTTTTCCACAGAATTTTCTTTATACATCCCACTATATACTATGGAGTTCATTGGTTGTAGAAAGTATATATTGGGTCAGTGAGTGTGGAATTCCCATAGCTAAGTATTATGGTCATGAGGGGACACAGTGGTTGGGTAGGAGGACAGAGGGGGCATGAAGGATCTGAGGGGTGAGTGGAAGGATAGAGCTTAGCATGGAGGCATGAGGGAACACGGACAGGGTGAGGGTGTGTAAATTGGCATAGGGAGTGAGAGGGAATCTTTTGAACTTGTATTTTAAAGGATCTTCATGAAGAATATGTTTCAGGACTTCTCTGATGGATGTAACCCATGACTCTTTAAAAAGAAAGCCCTGTTCCAAAAGTATTGTGGAAGCCTAGGACATGCCGATTTCTGCTTTGAAGTGGGCCAAGTTGAAAGTGTAAGCTGGCTTTCGACAGGAGCCAGTCCAAATCTTATAAATCTCACAGTCCAAAAAACATCGAAAAGTACCCAGTTTTCAACTGGTACCTGAGGCCTCTTAATACAGTGAAAATCCAGGACAGCCTCTATATGGGACAGTGCCAGTGTCTCTGGGGAGGCACTAGTGCCTTGGTGGGGGTGCCAGCGTCTATCTACGGGCGCCAGCCATCTGTATGGGGACCACAGCATCTGTGTGGGGGTGCTAGCGTCTTTGTGGGGGAGCCAGGTAAGTTTATTTAAATAGGCTCTCTGGATTTAGTGAATTCAATTCCCTGTCCAGTCCATGTCTAATATATCCAGCCTTTCATTTTGGATTGTCTCGATGGGGTGATAATAGAAAATTACGAGGTAGCAGAAACATAGGATTGAGTGACTCCCACACGACACGGGAATGTCAGGGGCAACAACAGAGTCATAAACATAAAGATGATTGAATAGTGGGTATTCAATCATACTGAGTATACACTGACCAAGTTACAGGCATCCTATTGTCTAACTCACTGGGTAGTCATCACCATGATTGAGAAATGAGTTTGCAACATGTGATTTCAGGAAGAAATTAGATTTTGCTCTTGGGGCTAAAGGGATCAAGGGATATGGGGGAAGGGGCGATCAGGATATTGATTTTGATGATCAGCCATGATCAAAATGAATGGCTGAGCAGGCTCAAAGGGCCGAATGGTCTACTCCTGTTCCTGTTCTCTATGTATGTGGCTGTAGGATCTTCCTGAAGTTAAAAATGTTTTCAGTGTCTGAGCATTGAGTGGTAATTTATTCCCCTGTGATTTCCCTCCTCCCTGGCACTGTGTAATAAATAGCTCAGCAATTGGATATAAATATTCCTTACAATTGGCAATATCTTCAAATCCCGGCCAATGTGGCAGTTGCTGAAAAGTGGATCATAAACACTGGTGTGAACTAGCATGAATTGAATGGGCCAAATGGCCTGTTTCTGTTAATGTCATTCTTCTCTCTTTTCCTTCCATTGCCCTGCAAGATAATTCATTTTCCTCTGTATTCCCCCTTGAAACTGTTTCTATTGCCCCATCAGTCTATGCATTCCAGCTCATAACACAGTGTCCTTCTTATATCTGCTCTGATATATTTGCAAATTATCTTATTTCTATGATTTCTGATCTCCCATCAATGGAAACATGCCTCCTGGAAATAGATAATTGCTGCTTTTTTATTTGTTTGAGTGAAATGTTTTTTGGAGGGATTTGATCATGGCTGTTTCAGATGCTGGGGATATATTTTCTGTTGATCTGCTGTGGTGACAGCATGCTGATTCACAAGGTGTCTTTATTATACAGTAGGTAGATTTTTACTGGCAGCTACGCCGAAGATTCATACAATCCCACCTGAGGCCAACACAGATGGTATTCTCTGAACCTCACCCGCCTCCCACATTTGGGACGGGCGTGCCAGTAAAATTCCAGCTAGAATGTGAACCAGACCCACATCTACTTCAGATGATCACTTGAAATACTATAATTGACTAAAGGCATGGGCTCTCTCTTGCTTTTATCTTTATCCTTTTAGTTTTTGTCTGTGTCTCAGCAAAGGAATTACCAAAGGGATTGATTAACAAGGAAAAATAGGGTATGAAAATAAGCTAAAATAGGAACATAAAAACTGACTGTAAAAGTTCCTATGGGGAGATTAAAAAAAGACAAAAACAAATGTCGGCCCTTATAGTCAAAAATGGGAGGATTCATAACGGGAAATAAAGAAAAGGTTGCAGAATTAAATTTGTCCTTTGCTTCAGTCTTCACAAAAGAAGACATGAATAATGTACTGGAAGTTCTGAGAGAAGCTAAGATGAGGAGTTGAAGGAAATCAGCATTAGTAGAGAAATTGTTTTGAGGAAATTGATGGGGTTGAAGGTGGATAAATCTCCAGGTCCTGGATTACCTTCATCACAGGATACTTAAGAAAGTGGCCGTAGAAATAGTAGATTTTTTGTTTTTGTTTTCCAAAATTCTTTGAACTCTGGACTGGTTTCTATAAATTGGAGGGCAGCTAATGTAAACTCCTATTCAGAAAGGGAGGTAGAGAGAAAACAGGGAACTATAGACCAGTAAGCCTAACATTGGCCTGAGTAAGTTACTAGAATCCATTATCAAGGATTTCATAACTCATTTGGAAGGTAATGGTATAATCAGATGAAGTCAGTATGGATTTGTAAAAGGGAAATCATACTTGATGGATAGAAAGCTCGTCAATAGATAGAAGGAAAGAGTTGACATAAATGGTTTTTTTCAGTTGGCAGACAGTGACTAGTGGGGTACCGCAGGGATCTATGCTCGGACCTCAACTGTTCACATCATATATTAATGATTTGGAAGAGTGAAGTGAATGAATTTTTTCCAAATTTGCAGAGATTTGCAGAGTTGGGTGGGAGGGTGAGCTGTGAGGAGGATGCAGAGATGCTTGGACAGGCTGAGTATGTGGGCATATGCATGGCAGATGCAGTATAATATGGATAAATGTGAAGTTATCCACTTTGGTGGCATTAACAGGAAGACAGATTATTATTTGAATAGATATAAATTGACAGAGATGGATATTCAGCAAATGCTTGGTGTCCTCATGCATCAGTTGCTGGAAATAAGCGTACAGGTACAACAAGCAGTAACGAAGGCAGTATGTTATCCTTCATAGCAAGAAGATTTGAATATAAGGATAGGGATGTTTTGTATAATTGGATAGAGCATTGGTGCAGCCACACCTGAAGTATGGTGTGTGGTTTGGGTGTCCTTATCTGTGGGCGGCACAATAGCACAGTGGTTAACACTGCTGCTTCACAGCTCCAGGGTCCTGGGTTCGATTCCCAGCTCGGGTCCCTGTCTGTGTGGAGTTTGCACATTCTCCTCGTGTCTGCGGGGTTTCGTCCAGGTGCTCCAGTTTCCTTCCGCAGTCCAAAGATATGCAGGTTAGGTTGATTGGCTGTGCTAGGAAATTGCCCCTTAGTGTCCAGGGATGTGTAGATTAGAGGGATTAATGGGTATAACATGGAGGAATATGGGGGTAGGGCCTGGGTGGGATTGTGGTCAGTACACTCGATGGGCTGAAGGGCCTCTTTCTGCACTGTAGGGTTCTATGATTCTATGATCTGAGGAGGGATGTCCTTGCTACAGAGGGAATACAGTGAAGGTTTTCCAGACTGATTCCTGGGGTGGCAGGTCTCTCATATAAGGAGAGACTAAGTTGGTTAGGATAATATTCATTGGACTTTAGAAGAGTGAGACTGGAATCGCTTAGAAGCTTGTAAAATTCTAACAGGGTTCGAGAGGGCAGATTCAGAAAGAATGTACCAATGGTGAGTCCGGAACTAGCGTTCATAGTTGAGGATAAGAGGTTAAGACGAGGTGAAAAGCAATTTCTTCACCCAAAGGTGAATGGATGGAATTCATTACTTACAGAATGTAGTTGAGGCTAAAACATTGATTTCAAGAGGAAATTAGACATTGGTCTGTGGGTTAAAGCAATCAAGGGATATGGTGGGGGGTGGGAAACGGGATCAGGATATTGAATTCGATGATCAGCGATGATCAGCCATGATCAAAATGAATGGCAGAACAGGTTCAAAGGACAGAGTGGCCGACTCCTGCTTCTAGTTTCTATGTAACTTTGATCTGAATTATAACGTGAATGTTAAGATAACATCAGTTTGGAATGTGTTTTATGATTCTAATCTTGCTTCATACATCGACTCTTGCTGCAACTTATTCCTCCTTCCCTGGACATCTTCTCTCGATCTCTTTCTTTCTCTCTCTTTTCCTCCTCCCTGCCAGCCCCCCCTCTCTCTCTCTCTCTCTCACACTCTCTCTCTCGCTCTCTCTCTCTCGCTCTCTCTCTCTCGCTCTCTCTCTCCCCTCACTGCCAGTCCCTCTCTTTCTCTCTTTCCCTTATCGTTTCTCTTTCTCTCCTTCCTGCTAGCCTCACCTTCTCTTTCTTTCCCTCCTCTGACTGCCAGCCCCTTCTTCCCTCTCTCTCGTTCCCTCTAATTACTGCCAGCTCTCCATCTCCCTCTTTTGCTCCCTCTCCCTTTCCCTGCTCTCACTGGTAGCTACATTCTCTCTTTCCCTCCTCTCACTGCCACTCCCTCTCTCTCTTTCCCTCCCTCTCCCTTTCCTTCCTCCTCTCTTTCCATCCTCTCACTGCCAGTCCCTCCTCCTCTCTCCTTATCCTGCTTTGCAGCATCTGCTGCATTCCCCTCAGATATACTGACTGCTTTGAGAAAAGTAACACTGAACTTCAAATACTCTACATAAAGCACATCAGTATCACACACAGCTCCTTCCCTCCTCTCACTGCCAAACTCATTCTGTCTCTTCCTTCCACAGTGCCAGTTCTATTTCTCTAACTCTGCATCCTTCGCTCCCTTCCTGCTGGACTGCCATCCCCTCCCTCTCTCTCACTGTGTTAGTTACTCCAGTCCATCCAGTTATTACTACTTAATTGTCTATTTGCCTTCTGCCTGGTGCTGAGCACCAGCCTGCATTTGAGCGCTGGACAGAATATCAGCAATTGACTGGCATAAAGGAATTGAGTAATGTTAAGGTAGTACAGCACACTGACAGTGTCCTCTAGCAGCTGGCACAAGACATTTCCTCTTCATAGACAGTATTGCCATCAATTCAGCCTTTCCTATAGTTGATAGCAGTGCCTACTCAGTGAGCTGCCCTTGGCTTGTTACTTGGCTGTGGGCTGCCACTGCTGTAACCTTCGGAGATAGCTGGCGCAGGACAGTACAGTCTGTTCTTTGTCCGACTTGGCTGTTTACTGCATTAGTTGGAAAGCTTCTGTTATTCTCCAACTCAGCTTGTTAGCAAAGCCTGTTTTTCTTTTGCTCTCTGGCAGCTGCACTCATTCGTTCCTTTGGCACACTTCTCTGTGAAGAGATCTCTCCATCCAATGGAACTTCTCTCCCCTGCCTAGCACAAGTGACATCCAATACCTCTCTTTCCACAAAGAAAAGACATTATTTTTCCCTTTGTCTGTGTTCAAGCTTTACTGGTACAGGGCTGACAATTCTCCTCCTGAATCAGGCAGGAGTGAGGCCTTATTTGGAAATTTCTGGTCCCTCTGCTTCCCTCCCTCTGTTTATGCAATTTTTGTTCCACTTCACTTTAACCCAGAACTTGCTTTCTCCTTTTTGAAAAAAAATCTTTTCACTTGTTTCTAATTTCCTTTTCTTAGCTTTCTCCTTCACTCCTGTACCAACTCAAGCCTCTCTATCAAGAAAGCTCACCAGCTATCCTGCCCTTTGGGACAGTGCCCTATCCACAGATCCCAAGTCGAGAACAGCGGCTAAAATCTATGCTGCAAGTGGTTTGGGAGCCATCAAAAATGAACAGAATGTTACTTTAGCAATATATCTACTCTGAGGTAAGGGTTCAAAGCAGTTTAACAGGTGGGTCATTTGGAACTGTTGCACTTGGGGGATGGGAGGCAATAGTTTAGAAACATTCAGAACTTTCAAAGAGAAAGACTGGTTAAGCTGGAATACTGAATCTTTTCACAACTATAAAAGTTTTAGGCCCTGATTTATCCCAAATAACAGAATGTTTGATCTCTGAGATTTGCCAGTTGACTCCATGTAAGAAGATTCTTTCATTGTGGGGGACCTAATCGTCATTACACTGACTCTCTAACCCAAACTCATCATCTAAACTTTTTTGTCAGTTGCTGAGAAGGATTCGAACCTGCCCCAATAGCCTCCGCCTTGCTCTTTTTCACTCCTCTGTCTCTGTACAAATCTCATATTTTCTCCCTCATATTTCCTCTTGCTTGCATCCTTTCTCAATCTGTCATTGAAGGGTCCTGTCATAGAACATAGAACACTACGGCACAAACAGTCCCTTCGGCCACAAGTTGTGCCGATCATACCCATACTTACTAGACCATAGAACTATCCGTAACTCCCAATCCCATTTAATCCCATGTACTCATCCAGAAGTCTTTTAAAAGACCCCAGCGAGTTCGCCTCCACCACCACCAATAGCAGCCATTTCCATTCACTCACCACCCTCTGAGTGAAAAACCTCTAACATCTTCTCTGTACTTGCTTCCCTGCACCTTAAATCTGTGTCCTCTCGTAGCGACCATTTCAGCCCTGGGAAATAGCCTCCGAGAATCCACCCTATCTATTCCTCTCAACATCTTATAAACCTCTATCAGGTTGCCTCTCAACCTTCGTCTCTCCAGGTAGAAGAGACCCAGCTCCTTCAACCTATCTTTATAAGGCATGCCCCCCAATCCAGGCAACATCCTTGTAAAAATGTCCACATCATTATGAGCTGTGTCTCAGTTCTACAACTTTTGTAGGTTGTGGATTAAAGTCACAGTCCCCAGATTTGAGCAGTTGCGTTGTCGAAGGAACCACCTTTTAGATAGAATATAATACCGAGGGCCGGTCAATGGTCCCATAGAGAAGAGCAGAGGAGTGTCCCTCGTGTTCTGGTACATATTTATCCTGCAACCAATGTCATGAATAACAGGTTAATATTGCCCTGCTGTTGGCTCTATCCTTTCCAGTGGCTCAACACTCAAGACACATCAGAATTATATCATTTACTTAAGATTGTAAAAGGCTCGATAGAAATTCATGGATTGCTTTTCCAAATAGTTCTCAGCTCCTCATGCGTGAAATGCTCGCTTACAGTTTATGATGCAGAGACACATGCCAATTCAGCCATTGACACCTTCTCGGTGATATAACCCTATGAAATCACCATCTTGCCTCCAAATACGACAGTGTGAAACTAACCTACTCACCCAATCTGAAACTGATCCATTGAGTAGGATTTTATAGCCTCACTCGTCCCAAAACTGTAAAATACCACCTAAGATCAATGGACCTTTCCAGGGTCCGTTCCTTGTCCAATCCAATTCCCACGCAGGTGGGGTGATAAAATTCTGGCCACTCGTCCAGTGTGAAACTGAAACGTTCCGTTATTAAGAAGGTAATAGTAAGACCTTAAAAAAAATGTTCAAATTAGGCAGAGTCAGCATGGCTTTGTGAAAAGGAAATTGTTTGACAAATGCATGAGAGTTCTTTGAAGATGTCTATATGGACTTCAGTAAGGCCTTTGACAAGATCCCTCATGGCAGACTGGTACACAAAATGATGTCACAGGGGATCAAGTGAGCTGGCAAGATGTATACATAACTGGCTCAGTCATATAAGTGGAGATACCGGTGTTGGACTGGGGTAAACACAGTAAGAAATCTCACAACACCAGGTTAAAGTCCAACAGATTTATTTGGTAGCAAAGGAGGAGAGGTTTGTTCTCCTTGGAATGATGGAGGTTGAGGGGTGACCTAGTAGTGGTTTACAAGATTATAAGAGGCATGGACAGAGTGGATAGTCAGGAACTTTTTCCCAGGGTGGAAGAGTCAATTAAAAAGGAGCACATGTTTAAGGTGCAAGGGGCAAGGTTTAAAGGAGATGTACAAGGCAGATTTTTTACACAGAGGGTGGTAGATGCCTGCAACTTGTTGCTGGGGGAGGCAGTGGAAACAGATACAATAGTGACTTTTAAGGAGCGTCTTGACAAATACATAAATAGGATGGGAATAGAGGGATATGGTCTCTGGGAGGGTAGGAGGTTTTAATTCAATCGGGCAGCTTGGCCAGTGCAGGCCTAGAGGGACGAAGGGCCTGTTCCTTTGCTCTTTATTAGCAAACTATACAGGGCATTATTGATGAAACCATGCCTCCAGCACCATGTCCACTTTTGGTCACCATATCTGGAAGGGACACATTTGCATTGAAAGCTGTTTGAGAAGATTCACTTGCCTGATTCCTGGGATGAAGGGGTTCTTGTACGAAGAAAGAAGAATGAGAGCTGATCTTCAGTATGACCTTCGCAGGGTGGATACTGAGTGGATATTTCTCTTCCTGGGAGTATCTAGAACTAGATGTTACAGTTTCAAAATGGGACATCCCACTGAAGATAGAAACAAAGAAATTAGAAGCAGGAGGAGGCCATTTGACCCTTCGAGCCTGTTCCACCATTCATTTTGATCATGGCTGATGATCAGTTCACTATGCTGAATTCCCCCCTTCTTCCCACATCCCTCAAGCCCTTTAGTCCCAAGAGCAAAATCTGATTTCTTCTTGAAATTAGGCAACATTTTAGCCTCAACTACATTTTGTGTAGTGAATTCCACACATTCCCTACTATCTGGGTGAGAAAATTCACCTCATCTCAGTTACACAGGAACATGGAGAAACATAGAAATCTATAGAAGAAGGCCTTTCAGCCCATCAAATCCCATCCCAGGCCTTTCCTCAGAATCCCACACATTTACCCTGCTAATCCCTCTAACCTACACATCTCGGGACACTAAGGGGCAGTTTATCATGGCTAATCAATTCAACCAACACGGCTTTGGACTGTGGGAAGAAACTGGAGCATTCCAGAGGAAATCCACGCAAACACAGGAGAAATGTGCAGACCCCACAAAGAGAGTGATCCAAGCTGGGAATTGAACCTAAGTCCTTGGAACTGTGAGGCAGTAGTGCTAACCATGTGCCACCATGCCGCCCAAAGAATTCTAAAAGGTTTACTCCTTATCCTCAAATTACGACCCCTAGTTCTGTACTCCCCCACCTTTGGGAACATTCTTTCTGAAACTATCTTGTTAAAATTAAGATGGAAGAACGAATTGCCTCAAAAGGACGTTGTTCTTTGGAATTTTCTTTCCCAGAGAGAAGGCTGTGGGTCATAGAATATATTCAAGACTGATTGACAAGGGAGTCAAGGGATTTGGAATGTAGACAGGAAATTGGAGTTAAAGCCACACTCAGATCCTCCATGCTTTTATTGAATCATGGAGTAGACTCAAGAGGGATAATGTCTGCCTCTAGCCCCTACTTTTTAGTTAGTTATTAGTTAAATCACCCTTTAATCTTCAACACTTGAGAGAACACAAGCCCCCAGTCTATGCATGCTGTCATAAGTTAGACAACCTCTCCCATCCTTGATTGTCACACTGATTGATAAGTTGATCCAACTCTAACTCTAGTTGATCTAACATTGGGAGAGGAGAGGAAAGGAGAAGTTTTGGGATTAGCAAGAAGAGTTCTTGACCCCTAAAAGACCCAATGGTCTGAGTAGCTGCTGTCTATGTTATAATGCGTTCTGAAGCATTTATGATGTGGTTTGTGTGAGTTTGGAAGAGGGTTGGGTAACGCATGCTTTCTCTTCCAGTTCTGCCAGACAAACCAGAAAATTTGACAGTGACCTTCATAAGCTCCCGTGCTCTTGGAGTCTCTTGGAATACTGGCTTCAATGGCTTTTTTCCATTCATCTCCTGTACTATTCAGGTAAGCACAAGTACATGTAAGGCAGAAAGTTGTGGGTTCAAACTCCACTCTTGAAACTATCATCTATGCTGATACAAGTACAATACTGAGAGAATGCTGCATTGCAGGCTCCACCTGCTTTTTCAGATGAATGTAACAGATCCCAAGAGGAGGGAGCCATTTTTATCCCTCAAGCAATGCCATTAAAAGAGGCTGTCTCAACATTGTCACTGTTGTTATTTTTTGGGATCTTGCTGTATGCTGCTGACTTTCCTGCATATTGACAGTGACTTTGTTGGTGTAAAGTTTTTAGAGATGGTATGAAAAATGCACCGTCCCTCCCCTCTCCTTGCTGCCCCCTCCTCCCTCCTCCTTGTGCTTCTCTTACCCGTCCCTCTGTTCCTCTGTCTGTCCCCCTTTCTCTGTGATTGTCTCTGTAAGGGCAGCATAGCAGATGAGGGTTACCTATTTTGGAACCAAGATTGGTTAATCTCCACAAGAGGTGAAGTCCTCTCTTGCACAGAAGGCATCTATAGAATCTGGGCCAGTTGCCTGGGCTGCTGTAGGGCAGCTGGGGGTGTTAGCCTCTGGACAGTTTTTATTATTTAATAAATACTTTTTGTTTGTGAGAAGTCTATGGACATGCAACATTACGCTCTGCCTCTTTCTGTCCCTCTCTGCCACACTCTGTTCATCTTTGCCTCTCTCTGTCTTCCCTCTCTTCCTCTCTGCCTCTCTCTGTCTCTGTCTCTGTCTCTCTCTCCTTTCTCTCTCTCTCAACTTTCTCAGAAGACAAAGGAAACTTGGCAGGTTAGCTATGACTCTCTCCAACTTTTACAGATATAACCAGAAAGAATGTTTTCTATGGTGCATCACAGTTTGGTATGGCTAATGCTCTGCCCAAGAAACTACAGAAGGGCAGCACAAGTGGTTAGCACTGCTGCCTCACAGTTCCAGGGTCACCATCTGTGTGGAGTTTGCACATTCTCCCCATATCTGCATGGGTTTTCTCTGGGTGCTCCGGTTTCATCCCACAGTCCAAAGATGTGCAGGCTAGGTTAATTGGCCATGCTAAATTGTCCCTTAGTGTGAGGGGGACTGGCTAAATGCATGAGGTTATGGAGATAGAGTCTGGGTGGGATTGTGGTCGGTGCAGATTCGATGGGCCATTGCATTGTAGGATTCTGAGTGTGAGTTCGTGAATGTAGCCCAATCCATCATGCAAACCAACCTCCCATCCAATGACGCTGTCTACACTTCCCACTGCCTCGGCAAAGGGCTGCAGGGAAAAGTCTGGGAATTACAGGCCAGTGAGCCTCACATCTGTGATGGGTAAGTTGTTGGTACATATTTTGAGAAACAGGATCTACAGGCATTTAGATTCGCAAAGCCTGATTATGGACAGTCAGCATGGCTTGTGAATGGAAGATCATCTCTCACAAATTTGATTGAGTTTTTTGAAGGGGTAACTAAGAAGTAGATGAGTGCAGTTGATGTTGTCTGTATGGACTTTAGCAAGGCCTTTGACAAGGTACTGCATGGTACCTTGCATAAAGTTAAATCTCACGGGATCCAGGGTGAGGTAGTTAAATAGACACAAAATTGGTTTGATGACGAAAGTCAGAGAATGGTTGCAGAGCGTTGTTTTTCAAACTGGAGGCCTGTGACCAGCGGTGTGCCTCAGAGATCAGTGCTGTCCACTGTTATTTGTCATTTATATTATGATTTGGATGAGAATATAGGAGGCATGGGTAGTAAGTTTGCAGATGACACCAAGATTAGTGGCATGGAGGCAAGTGAAGAAGGTTATCTCCCATTGCAACGGGATCCTGATCCATTGGGCCAGTGGGCTGACAAATGGCAGATGGAGTTTAATTGAGATAAATGAGAGGTGATGCATTTTGGTAGATTGAACCAGGGCAGGACTTACTCAGTTAATGGTCAGGCTTTGGGGAGAGTTATAGAACAAAGAGATCTCAGAGTACAGGTTCATAACTCCTTGAAAGTGGAGTCACAGGTGGACAGAGTGTTGAAGAAGGCATTCAGCACGCTTGGTTTCATTGGTCAGAACACTGAATACAGAATGAATTTGTAAAAGACATTGATAAGGCCACACTTGGAATATTGTGTACAGTTCTGGTCATCCTATTATAGAAAAATATTATTAAACTGGAAAAAGCACAGAAAAAATTTACTAGGATGCTACTGGGACTTGATGGTTTGAGTTATAAGGAGAGGCTGGATAGATTGGGACATTTTCTCTGGAGCATAGGAGGCCGAGGGATGATCTCATAGAGATATATAAAATAACAAGGGGCATAGATCAGCTAGAAAGTCAATATATTTTCCTGAAGGCAGGGGAGTCTAAAACTAGAGAGTATACGTTTAAGGTGAGAAGGGAGAGATACAAAAGTGTCCTGAGGGGCAATTTTTTCACAGAGGCTGGTGAGTGTCTGGAACAAGCTGCAGAGATGGTAGTAAGACAGGTACATTTTTGTCTTTTAAAAAGCATTTAGATAGTTACATGGATAAGATGTATATAGAGGGATATGAGGAAAATATGGACAATTGGGACTAGCTTAGGGGTTTTTTAAAAAAGGGCAGCTGAAGGACCTGTTTCCATGATGTAAATCTCTCTGACTCTATGAAGCAGCCAGCATAACTAAGGACCCCAAGCACCCCAGACTCTCTTTCTTCTGCCTTCTTCCATCGAAAAAAGATACAAAAGTCTGAGGTCACGGACCGACCAACTCTTGAAAGCTTCTTCCCTGCTGCCATCAGACTTGTGAATGGACCTATCTTGCACTAAGTTGATCTTACCCTAGCTACGATTGTAACACTGCGTTCTGCACTTTCTCCTTTCCTTCTCTATGAACAGTATGCTTTGTCTGTATAATGTGCAAGGAACAATACTTTTCACTGTATATTAATACATGTGACATTAATAAATCCAATCAAATCCTGTTTCCCCTCTGTCTCTCTCTGCCTCTCTTTTTTTTACACTCTGTCTCTGTCTATCCATCCATCTCTCTTTACCTCTCTCCATCCTTTAATTGATAAGTATATGGAAGAGAAGGGAATGGTTTAGTTTGGAGGGGCATTGCTTTTTATTTTGGTCGGCACAACATCGAAGGCCGAAGGGCCTGTTCTGTGCTGTATTGTTCTATGTTCTATGTTCTATGTTCTCTGACTCTCTTTTTTTGTCTGTCACTCTGTCTTTCTCTCTGTCTCTCCCTGTTTATTTCTCTACCTTTCTCTATTTCTGTTTTCTCTCTCAATTTGTCATTTCTGCTCTTGAATTTCCTTCTTTATTTTTTTGAAATCTATATTTTCATGAGTGAAAAGTTAATGGGACTCTCAAAGCTCGCCAAACATTGAGTAATATTTAAAAACTTTTCCACTTGTCTAATCATTGCCGCTGAGTGAATGGCTGGTTGTTTGGGGACTTGCCTGAGACTGTTTATGTGAGAATGGTGCTGCCGTGTAGGTTCCAGCATTTCATACACTTGCAAAGTTCAAACTTGCAAGGTTGGAGGTCAGCCATCCTTTATCTTTGACCCAGGGTAAAATAAGTGCCCCTTTGCTGGAGTCTTCACCAAAACTTCCACAGCTAAAAATGTTTTGTTCATCATCCAATACTTACATCATAAATCTGTGCATCTGTCTGCCTGCTTTCCTTAAAAAGCTGTTTCTGTCCTGCTGCTTTCTCCATCTGCATCATCGCTCATCTGTTCGCAAGCTGACGGGCCTCTGAGATCCAATTCAGGATGAGGAGCGCAGTGCAGCTGATGGTATTGGGCTGGAGAGAGGAGAGGAGCCAACATGAGGCTGCTTAGGCAGCAGAATCTTTGAGCTGAGATCAGAGATAGGTGAGCACTGTTATCCAGTGACAGGTCTGCAGCATAGAAACAGGCCCTTTGGCCCAACTTATCCGTGCTGCCTTTTTTTAACCACTAAGCTCGCCCCAGTTGCCTGCATTTGGCCCATATCCCTCTATACCCATCTTATCTATGTAACTATTTAAATGCTTTTTAAAAGACAAAATTGTTCCCAGTTCTACTACTACCTCTGGCAGCTTGTTCCAGACACTCACCAGCCTCTGTTTGAAAGAACTGCCCCTTTGGACACTTTTGTATCTCTCCACTCTCAGCTAAAGTCTATGCTCTCTAGTTTTAGACTCCCCTAGCTTTGGGAAAAGACTATCTAACTGATCTCTGTCCCTTTTTTTACTTTTAGACCTCCATAAGCTCGTACCTAAGTCTCCTATACTCTGAAGAAAGAAGTCCCAGTCTATCCAGCCTCTCCTTATAATTCAAACCATCAAGTCCCGCTGGCATCCTACCAGTAGCAGATGGAGGCAGTGAGGGTAGCAGCTGGTGCTTGCTTGACTCTTTCTACTTGGGGCAGCTTAGCATTTGCTGGAACTTCAGGAACATGGAGAAAAGAAGGTGTAGTCAGGAGATTTTATGTATTTTTTCCTGGGATGTATGTACCATTGGCTGTGCCAGTGTTCATTGACATCCCTAAATTGCCTTTGAGAAGGTGGTGGTTAGATGCCTTCTTGAAACACTGCAGTCTATATTGTGTAGATATAGTCACATGCTTTTAGGACCCAGCAAAAGTGAAGGAATGGCGATTTTGTTCAAGTCAAGATGGTGAGTGAGTTGGAGGGAAACTTCCAGTAGTGGTAATCCCAGGAATCCGCAGCCCTTGTTCTTCTAGGTTTACCTGCCTCGATTTGGAAGTTGTTATCATCTTGTAGATGGTGGTCAAGCTTCTGGGAGTCAGATAAGTTGCTTGCCACAGGATTCCTAGCTTCTGACCTACTCTTAGAACAAAGAACAGAAAGAAACAGCATGGGAAACAGGCCCTTCGGCCCAACAAGCCCGCGCCGCCACCCCGATGTCCCCACCTCTACCCATGATTCCTGTCCATGTTTATAGATCTATGGATTAAAAACCAAATTTGAGACAATTTAGGGAGAATTTGTTTTGCCAATTAGCCTAAGAGCACACCTTTGGGATGTGGGAGGAAACCGGTGCTCCTGGAGAAAACCCACGCAAGCACGGGGAGAAAGCGCAAACTCCCACAGACACAGGCCCAAATCCATATATCTGCACAGCACAGAGATAGTCACTGAGCTGTCGTGTTGCCCATCAGATGGTCCAGGTCAAGCGTACACTAACGACGTGAAGCACTAGGATACTCTCGAAAAAGATCCAAGAGCAGCCCTCTCACGACCCATCGCATGTATGCCCCTAGTTAGACAACAAGGTGGACCAAAGCACCTGTAGGATAAAAACAAGTACATCAACATCATCATCTATTTACACACTTCCCAGGGACTCCCAAGACTCATGATCCCTATTTTAAATCAGTTTTCTATACCCCTCCATTCCCATTCTGTTCATGTGCCCATCTAAGTATTTCTTAAATAACTCCAGAGTACCTGCCTCCACTTTACTTGGCAGCGCATTCCATACCCCCACCACCCTCTGTGTGAAAAACCTCCCTCTAGCATCCAAATTATACCTTACCCCCTCACCCTAAGCCCATGACCCCTCGTGCTATTCAAGTCCATCCTAGGAAAAAGCTTAACCCTGTTTACTCTATCTATACCCCTCATAATCTTGTACACCTCTATTATATCTCCTCTAAGTCTACGTCTTTCTAAGGAAAACAATCCCAATTTGCCTAACATCTCCTCATAACTCAGACCTTCCATACCAGGCAGCATCCTGGTAAACCTCCTCTGCACTCTCTCCAGAGTCTCCACGTCCTTCTGGTAGTAAGGCGACCAGAACTGGACACAGTATTCCAAATGAAGTATTTATGTGACTTTCTAGTTCAGTTTCTGGTCACCCCCTGGGTGTTGATAGTGGCGGAGTCATCTATGGGGATGACATTTAATTTCAAGGAGAGAGGTTAAATTCTCACTTTGTGGAGGTAGTCATTACTTGGCACATGTGGTGCATGAAGGTTACCTGCCTCTTATCAGCCCAGGCCTGAATATTGGCCAGATCTTGTTGGATTTGAACGTGGATTTCTTCAGTATCTGTGGAGTAGCAAATAGTGCTGAACATTCTGACCTTATGATGGAAAGGAGGTATTTGATGAAGCAGCTGAAGATGGTTGGGCAAGGACACCACCCTGAAGAACTGAGGATGTTCTGGAGCTGAGATGTTTGACCTCCAATAACCATCTTCCTCTGTGCCAAGTATGGCTACAACCAGTGAACTGTTTTCTTCTGATTCCTATTAACTCCAGTTTTTCTGGGGCTCCCTGATGTTACACACTTATCGAATTTTGCCTTGACATTAAGGGCAGTCACTCTCACTTGGTGTCAGGGGGGGTCTGTCAGGAGATAGGGTCAGGTGACAGGCACTGAGGACAATTGGCACTTTTGTCAAACAGCAGATAAGCTGCTGTGACTTGGTTAAATGTGGAAGGTAAAAGCAGTGCCACTGAGGATGATAGTGCTGGGAAATGATGAAAAATATGGCAAGAAACAGTAAACAAATACAGAAAAAGAAATCTTGAGTGTAAGGAGAGTCCCAGAGTGTTGAGAAAAGACCTTACTCACCATCGGGGTCTCTGACAACATCTTACAATGAACCTAATACTTCTGTAATAATAGACCTCTTCTTGAGAGGACAGATGGTTTAATCGTATCATTCGAAAGATGGTACATTAATACTACAGTGACTTGGCTGGGATTGTGTGCAAAATCTTTGCATGAAGGCCTGAATTCATGATCCCAGGGTTCGTGAAAAAACATAAGTTTTGACAAAAATAACCTTTTAAGGCAACAGCTTTAAAGTTCATCTGAATGCAGCGTCAATGATAACTGAAGGACAAACATTGTAAATGCCAATGTTGCGTGGTGTTGATCATTCCTGTTCAAAAAAACAGTCTCCCTGAGAGATTGAAGAACGGAAATAATCGTTCAGTTATTTGAGGCTCTTGGCCAAACCCTGTAAATAGTCTCATTCAGTCTGACAGGAAACGTGTGCTTTCTGTGCACACCAAGAACCAGAAAGGACCTTTAGTCACAACCAAACCATGATCTGTTCATCTGTATTGCTGTATTATGATCCAAGTGCAGTTCTATTTGACTAATGTGGAGTGGGGTGTGTTAAGGGGGCACTGGGCTGCATTAATGTTGGTTTTAGCATCCTACAGCATAGAAGGAGGCCATTTGACCCACCGATACAGATACTTTTCCTACTGCTTTGTGCTGTAAGCTCTGGTTCCTCAGAGGCCTTTTCTCTTGCTAGGCTACTGAACACCTAACCGTGACATTGTAATGGGTAAACTTCTGGCTGCTACTTGGTCTCAACTGGCGCTGAACTTTCATTGGCTGTGGCTGAGTGCAAACACTCTCATCTTGGAGTCAAGAGATTTTGGATTTGATTCTACCATAAAGAAACCCAGTGCAGTGGCAATGCTGTGCAGTTGATATTAAACCAATATCCCATGGTAGGATTTTAAAGACAGGAAGAGAAGTTTTCCTGGTTTTGTTGGTCAATATTCTTTTCCTAAAACAATAGAATCATCAAATTCCTGTTGTGCAGAAAGAAGCTATTTTGCCATTTGAGCCTGCACTGACAACAATCCCACCCAGACCCATCCCTATAACCCTACGTATTTATCCTACTAATCCCCTTGACATTAAGTGTCATTTTAGCAATTTAGCCAATCCACCTAAACTGCAAATCTCTGGCCTGTGGGAGGAACACAGTGAAAAGTCTCAACGCCAGGTTAAAGTCCAACAGGTTTGTCTGTCAGCACAAGCTTTCAGAGTCTTGCTCCTTCATCTGTGTTCACAAACAGGACATATTAGACACGAACTCAATTTCCAAGATGATAGTTGGAATGCGACTGCGGGAGGGAACCAGAGCACCCAGATAAAATCCACACAAATACAGAGAATGAACAAACTCCGTACAGAGAGTAACCCAAGGTGGGAATTGGACAGGGGTCCCTGGTGCTATGACATAGCAGTGCTAACCACAGTGTCACCCAAAAGGTTATCACCCTGCAGCTTCTGGGAGCTTGCTGTGTTCCTGACTTCAAAACACTGACTACTACATTTCAAGAATATTTTGCACATGGGTGTTCTGAGGTCATAAAATGTATTAAGAACAACCATTTTTCTTTTAAAATTCTCATCCTTGTTTTCATTTCTCTCTATGGCCTCCATAGGGATCTTGTATGGGGGAGTTTCCCTTCCATCTTAATGGACCCGTCGACTGAGATTTTGTTCATTTATGTGCTGCTGTGCAGGCCAGTAATGCTGCATCAGCGAGCCTGGTCAAAATTAGCAGCTTGCAGCGTTCCCATTGGTGCTGTTGAGTTTCCAGGGCTCTGATTGGGAAATTCAAAGCAGCCAGCTTCGAGTCTAAGCAGTTCTTGCTACTAATGAATCCAAAAGAAAATCCCAATCCTTCTTTCTAAATCTAGAATGCTTAGGCATTCTGAAAGGTAAGGTGTGAATAAAGAATTGGCCTTGATATCTTGGAAATGAAAGTAGCTCAGAGTCAGGAGTCTTGTCAACATCTTTGAATATTAATCTGTGATTATAAGTGGGTGGCAAAACTCTTCAAGGAAAGTGAATGAATCCTGAAACACTGGAAAATTAGGAAGTCCTAGATATTGTGCTCAAGTCTATGAAGTGGGTCTTCAATCCATGGTCTTCTGGCACAGGTGAAGAAAATGCTGCTTATTGAACTACAGTTAACCCATTAAACAGACTTTCCACATGGGGAAAATTGTAGAATAAAAATGGAACAGTTCTGAGCATCTGCTGGGCAATAGGAATGTGTAGAAATGTGACCTTTCACAAAGCTCTCATCCCAAGAATAAATGTTAAAACAAAAAGTTGAAAATGACATTTAATACATTTGGAGAAAATTCCTCATTCCTGTTCTGATAGAAGAGTTGTTAATCATGTGTTTATACATAATACCATAACCTACTGCCATCCTTCCCTGGTCACCTTCTGATTTTGGGCAAGGATCTCAAAGCACATGGACTGCAGCATTTCAAGAAGGCAGCTCACCCCCTCCTTCTCAAGGGCAACTAGCAAAGGAAAATAAATGCAGGCCAGCCAGCAACACCAATGTTGTACAAACGAGTAAAAAAAAATGCCATGAACGAACTGCTGAAAAATGTTCTGAGTAAATTATTGTTAGCAGCTCTGATTCATGGGATATTCATGTAAAAGGGATCAGTGACGTGTGTTGTTTATTTTGAATGTTTGTTTAATAAATTGGATTCCAGTTAGCAAGCTTTCAGCCACTGGAAACAGTATTTCGTTATTTTGTTCCATCAAAACCCTTTCATGATTTGAAACACCTCGATATAACCTCCTCTGCTTTTAAAGAGAACGCCTCAAGTCTTTCCATAAACAAAACTGTATGTTCAGTGCAGAGCCCATAAGCTCCTACCTCCTCTTTAATCTTTAAATTCACACAAGGTATAAGTCATCTCAAACAGAGAATTTCTATCCAAAACATTACTGAGCTGCATAAACCCAGTCTGCTGCTGGCCTATCTGATTTAAGTACAGACTACTGAATGTGTTCATTTCTGTAGCAGCTTCCTTGTGTGCTGGATATCTCAAAAGATGTAAACAGCTGATGAAGTAAAGAACAAAGAACAAAACAGCATGGGAAATAGGCCCTTCGGCCCAACAAGTCCATGCTGCCACCTCGACATTCCCACTTCCACTCATGATCTCTGTCTATGTTTATAGAAATCTGCATTAGAACCAAATTTGAGACAACTTAGGGAGAATTTGTTTTGCCAATCAGCCTAAGAGCACATCTTTGGGGTGTGGGAGGAAACTGGAGCACCCAGAGAAAACCCACGCAAGCACGGGGAGAAAGGCCCAAACTCCCACAGACACAGGCCCAAATCCATGTCCCCGCACAGCACAGCGATACCCACTGAGCTGTCGTGTTGCCCATCAATATAAGTACTTATGAATTGGAGTCACTGTTGTGATAGCAATGTGATGTTGACCTGATAATCTACTTTAAGTGCTGTTGGTTGTAGAATGAGCATTGTCAACGACACTGAGAAGAACTCAGCTGATTTTCTTTCTCTGATACCTTGGGATCTTTTGCTTCTGCCTGTCAAGAAAAATGTGTCTTTGGCCTATTGTCCTGTCTTAAAGAATTGTATCTCTCATATTTCAGTGGACAGGAAGAAACTTTTCCCCTTGATGGCGCGATCAGTGGCTAAGCATCATAGGTTGAAAGTTAGGAGTAGTTTTTGAGATGGTGGTGGGACTCTGGAGCTCACTGCCTGAAGAATGGTGGGAGCAAAAACCCTCAGAACATTTAAGAAGTATTCAGATATGCACTTACGGTACCAAGGCTTACAAAGCTATTGCTGGAAAATGGGATTAGAATAGTAAGATGGTTTGTCTTCGACCAGTGCAGACACAATGGATTGAAGAGCTGTAAGTGTCTTGATTCCATGACTATGAGTTTGATACGCCCTCATTATTACACTGGGAATGTCAATCTAGAGTAGGACCTCAACCCTGAGTAAATACTGGTCTTTGTACATTTTAGTTTTGCTATGAAGTGCATGAATTTATTAACATGAGAGACAATGGGATCTAATTTGGGTGGAATGTGCCCACATTTAAGTCTGCTAAACTGCCTCTCCAGGATGATAGAGTCTTGCTTCAGAGATCAAAGACAAGCTGAATTCTGAAACTATGTATAACATCACAAATGATGTAAGTGGAATAAATTAATCTGTAATCTTGAATGTAGTTTCACATTGACACCATAAGAACTTGGAGCAGGAGTGGCCCATTCAGCCTCTCGAGCCTGTTCTGCCATTTAATACAATCATGGCTGATCTCATCTCAGCCTCAACTCCATTTTCTTGCCCGTTCACCATAACCCTTCAAATCCTTATTAATTAAATATCTGTCCATTTCTTTTTTAAATTTACTCAATGTTCTAGCATTCACTGCACCATGGGGAAGTGAATTCTACAGACTCACAACCCTTTTGAGAGAAGGAATTTTTCATCATCTGTTTTAAATCTGTCACCTTTTTCCTAAAGCTTTTGTTCTAGGTTGCCTTACAAGAGGAAACATCCTCTCCACGTTTACTTTGTCAATCCCCTGATTACCTCATATATCTTAATTAGAAATTAATTCTTCTAAACTTCAGGCAGCATAGACTCAATCTTTCTTTGATTTTGAATTGATGTCCGTGGTGCATGGGGTCCTTGATTATGCTCTTCATAAGAGAAACCTCTCATCTCTGGAATCAATCTAATGGACCTCCTCTGAACTACCTCTAATGCAACTGCATCCCTTCTCAAGTAAGGAGACAAAGACTGTACACAATATTCTACGTGCGATCTCACTAATGCTTCGTACAGTTGCAGCAACACTTCCCTACTTTTATATTCTATTCCTTTAGCAATAAATTCCAAGATTCCTTTTGTCTTCCTTATTCCCTGTTGGATTTATAGAATTGTGGTCACTGTTCATCATATGTTCCCCCACTGAAACTTTAATGACCTGACCAGGCTCATTCCCCGATACTAGGTCCAACATAGCCCCCTCTCTCTAATTGCACTATTAACATATTGTTCCAAAAAAACTTCCTGGATACATTTTACAAATTCCTCCATCCGGACCCCCAGCCCTAAGGGATTTCCTGTGAGTATGAGGAAAATTAAAGGCCTCCCACTACAATGACCCTATTTTTTCTAAACCCGCCCAGAATCTCTTTACATAGCCATTCTTCAGCTTCCTGTGGGCTTTTGGGAATATACCCACTGTAGTTTATCCCAGCATAGTGACTGCACCCCTCCTCTTTCTGAACTCTACTTACAGTGTCTTGTTACATGATCCTTCCAAATTGTCCACCCTCTGTACCACTGTAATATGCTCCCTATTAGTATAGATTGTAAATTGCTGGAGCCTGAAGACTGAACTCCAATAGTTAGATCCCGAAAAAGTCCCATTTTTCCCTACTCTCTACTTTCTGCTGACTGTCCATTTGTAAAACACAAAGTGCCATGTTCTCTCACAAAGTGTCCAAGGAGATTGCAAGATACAGCATTTCATCAATGGGGTTAGTGAGGTCAATGAATAGATTGAATTTGTGAACTCATCTCTTTCACTTCTCTATTCTGGAGTTTCACAGTGAGTTTCCCCATATCCTTTCATTCACTGAATTGAGGCATATTACTTAATCTTTATCCTATAGGAACTGCCTGCATTGTACTCAGAGAGTGAACTAAAGCTGTAGAAACCCCTGGGACCTGAGTTCAGTGTGATGATAGGAAGTAGGAGGTCTCTATCTGAGTTGGCAGTAGGTGGGCACACTCCACTTCAGCAGGTTTCCCTAACTGATGGCTGCCGACTGAGATTTCCCTGCAAAATGCATGGAGAGGGCAAATGATTAGAATGGGAGGTCACATCCAGTGAACGAATCCATTGATGTCCATGTGTTTCAGCGAGGTACTGGCAGGAAACAAGTGCCTGGATAACTGTACCCCAATGAAAGCCAGTGTTGTTAAACTGTAACCTGAGAATCAGTGCCTGAAAACAAAAAAAGAGCGTGTAGTGATTAACACTGCTGCCTCACAGCATCAAGGTCACAGGTTCAATTCCTACCTTGAGTGATTATCTGGAATCATAGAACCCTACAGTATAGAAGGAGGCTGTTCGGCCCATTGAGTCCGCACTAACCACAATCCCACCCAGGCCTTATTCCTATTACCCTTCATATTTACCTTGCTGATCCCCTGACACTAAGGGTCAATTTAGCATGGCCAATCAGCCTAACCTGCACGTCTTTGGACTGTGAGAGGAAACCGGGGCACTCAGAGGAAACCCACGTAGACACAGGGAGAACGTGCAAACTCCACACATGATGTGGAGTTGCCACATTGGACTGAGGTAGTCACAGTAAATAGTCTCACGATACCAGGTTAAAGTCCAACAGATTTATTTGGTCGCACAAGCTTTCGGAGCATTGCCCTTCATCAGGTAATGAAGAGGCAATGCTCCAAAAGCTTATGCTACTAAATAAACGTGTTGGATTTTAACTTAGTGTTGTGAAACTCCACACAGTGGTCCGATGCCTGAATTGAACCCTATAAGGCAGTGCTAACCACTGTACCATTGCGCCGCCCCAAGTTTGCACATTCTTCCCATGTCTGCAGGGGATTCCTCCAGATGCTCTAGGATTGCTCCCACACTCCAAAGATGTGCTGGTTAGGTGGATTGGTCATGCTAAATTGCCCCTTAGTGTTCCAAAATGTGTAGATTGGGGGTATTAGCGGGGCAAATATAGGAGGTTACAAGGATAGGGCCTGGGTAAGGTGCTCTGTCAGATATTTGATGCTGACTTTGATGGGCCGAATGGTCTCTTTCTGCACTATAGGCATTCTATGATTCTAGAGTACGGAGTGGTTCAAAGATGTTCTTCCTTGTGAACGGTGACCCGTTCGACTGAGGTCAAGTAATTGTGAATTGATTTCACACCAATGAAAGCCACTGCCTTTCTGACTATACCTGACAATCGGCACCTGAATAACTGTACCCAACAAGAGCCAGTACCCATGTAACTGTACTCCAATCAGAGTCAGGGCATTTATAATTATTCTGCAGACAGTGCCTGAATAACTCGACACCAAGAAGATTCATTGCTTATTTAATTTACTCTGACCAGAGTCAGTCCCTTTGTAACTGTACCTTGAGAGCCAACACATGAATAACTGTACCCTATAACTATTGTGCCAAAACTATATAGCAGGCTGGATTTTCTTTGATTAGTACAGATGCAGAGCAGTTTGAAAATGGCATTCCCAAGAATTGCAGCCCCATTCCAGGCATTCCTATTTTCATGGGTATTGTACTGAACCCACACCCCTGCACTTTCCAGCTGATGGTATCCCTCCTCCCTTATCTTGATATAGTTTGTGAAATTGCACCAGCTCCAACATCACCTGTAATTCAAGGACCCCCCCAATCCCCACCCCTTTCCGTCCGTACTCCTTCCATTCAATTCTTCAATTCACGGCTCCATCCATCCTTACAGCGCCTCATAGCCCCCGTGTTTACACTTTTCCTTCTACACTCATTTCCAGTATAAATTAGCTAGAGAAGCAATGAGCCATATAGGAAGAATAGCATGTGTGAAACTGTACAAAAAAAAACTGTTCACAAATCTTCAAAGATAATTACTTTGTCCACAACTCTATGAAAGTGTCAAACAGACCAAAGAAGTATTAATGACTTGGGGGTCAAACACTTCCCATCTCCTAATTTTATACAAATAAACTTACAGATATTGATCAATGAAATTGCGTAAACAACAACAAAGTTATCAAAATAGAATCCTTCCCTGAGACTGGGCTCTCAACCAAGCATGCATAATGAGTACAGGTTTAAGCAGAACTTCAGTGGGACTTATTAAGCAAGCTTGGATGCCTCCAGGATCATCCCAAACCCACACCCCCTTTCCAGAATGAAGATCATGACATTTGGAGCCTTTCTACCCAGACGGCTCCAGAAATCAGGACATTTCCTGATTCAAGCAACTAACCTCAATATAGAATATCTGGGTCAGTTTCTCCAGGATCTGCAGACTGCATTGCCTCTCTGCAAAATATACTTGAATGATGCTATTTGTCTCTCTTGATGGGTGTCCACAAGATTCAAGCTTCTGGCTTAGAATCATTTTGAGTTTTTGCTAAATTATCCTGAACTGGATCAAATTCAATTTTTACACCCACATCTGATGGAAGCCTCTTACTAGCCTCTGCTTCCTATCAGCCTCCTGTCAGCCTGTCATGTGGGTAAGAAGGCAGTAAGTGATATGGAGCTGCACTCTAGGCCTTCTAGAATAAAGGAAATTGAGAAGCCCAGATTTTCTTTATTCATTCCCTGGACCTGGGCATTGCTGGTTGGTCAGCATTTATTGCCCATTCCTAGTTGCCCTTGGGAAGGAGTGATAGGCTAGGCAATTTCAGAGGGCTATTGAGAGTCAATCACGTTGCAGTGGCTCTGGAGTCACACGTAGGCCAGGATGGATAAGGACATTAGTGAACCAGATGGGTTTTCCCAACAATCAACAGTGGTTAATGGTCATAAGTAGGTTCTTAATTCCAGATAGTTTTCATTGAATTCAACTTCACCATCTGTAGGATTCGAACCCAGACTCCCAGAGCATTAGCTGAGTTTTTGGATCAATAGTCTAGTGATAATACCACATGCCTGAGGCTTCAGTATAGCAGGTACAGGCATTGAAAAGCATATTGGAGGAACGAGTTGAATCATAATGTATTGAATTGAGTTGATCAGGAAAAAGAAACCTAGGGGATGAGGAGACATTGTTAGCACCGAATATGGAAGTAAGACAAGCTGAGATTCGATTTCTGAGGAATCACATTCTTTGCCCACATATACTCCTCTAAGTTTCGACTTGGAAGACACTTTGTTTATATGGGTTGCAGGATGTGGAACATATTCACGAGCACATTGTTGTGTAATTTCCTTTCCTTAGTGACCACTTCTGTTTTTTTCAGCAAACTTTGCTTTACATGTGAATGGGGCCAGATTGTGGGGGACAGCATCTAATTTTTGAAAATGAGACGTTTGCTTTTCCTGTTTTCTTTTTCAGGTCGAATTGTCCAAAGATAACCTCAGCCAAGAGGTCTATTTGGAAGATATCTCTATCCCACCCCTCAGCCATGTGATCAGAGAATTGACACCGTACTCGCATTATAAAATTCGGTTGGCCTGCAGCACTGGGATTGGCATTTCGCCATGGACCAGCTGGGTGACAGCACAAACATCTGAAGGAGGTGAGGGTGGAAATATTGTTAGTTCTCCAGAAAACCTGGGGTAGAAGGGCTGTGCTTGGATTGGAGAAGGAATGAGGTCAATGTACGTGCTTCACACATTCAACCTTATCTGCTTGGGTAACACTCATGCCTTTTAAGTCTGAAGATCAAAGACTTCTAGGGCAGCATGATGGGACAGTGGTTAGCACTGCTGCCTCACAGCACAAAGGACCCGGGTTCGATCCCCAGCTTGGGTGACTGTGCAAAGTCAGCATGTTCTCCCTGTGTTTACATGAGTTTCCTTCGAGTGCTCTAGTTTCCTCCCACAATTCAAAACATATGCTGTTATGGTGCATTGGCCATGCTAAATTCTCCCTGAGTGTGATGACTAGGGGATTTTTGTTCTTTGTTCTTTGTAACTTCATTGCAGTGTTAATGTCAGCTTACTCGTGGCCCTAATAAATAAAATTTAAACTTCTCAGTTGAGGTTGATGCTTCCAGAGCATTACCCAGACAATGCTATATTATCAGAAGTCATGTTTTTAAGGTGAAATGTTGAACTGAGGTTCATTTCACAATATGGGTAGATTGACTATTTAGGAAACTTTTGTACAAATATGTTTGATTCCTTGAACTAATACCTGAAAACAGATTACCTGGTCTGGAGTGTTTGTGTGAGAATTAACTGCTCCATTCCTGCACGGTGCAGTGACTACTTGCTAAAACTAATACATTACTGGTAGTAAAGATCTTTGGGATATCCTTCGTGCTATACCAATGCGACTCTTTACATACTAACTCTCAAAGAACAAAGAAAATTACAGCACAGGAACAGGCCCTTCGGCCCTGCAAGCCTGCACCGACCATTCTGCCCGATTGAACTTAACTCCCTACCCTTCTGGGGACCGTATCCCTCTATTCCCATCATATTCATGTATTTGTCCAGACGCCCCTTAAAAGTTGGTATCATATCGACTTTCACTACCTCCCCCAGCAATGAGTTCCAGGCACCCACCATCCTTTGTTTAAAAAAAAACTTGCCTTGTAATCCCCTTTCAATCTTGCCCCTCGCACCTTAAGCTTATACTCCCTAATAATTGACTCTGGGAAAAAGCTTCTGACTATCCACTCTGTCCATGCCGTTCATAATCTCATAGACGTCTATCAAGTTGCACCTCAACCTCCATCATTCCAGTGAGAACAAACCAAGTTTCTCCAACCTCTCCTCACAGCTAATGCTCTCCATACCAGGTAACATCTGGTAAATCTTTGAGCTTTGACAAAGGGTCATCTGAACTCAAACTGTCAGCTCTTTTCTCTCCTTAAGGTGCTGCTAAGATTTTCCAGCATTTTTTGTTTTGGATCTTGGGCAATCTTTTCTGTAGTCCCTCCAACGCCTCCACATCCTTCTGGTAGTGTGGCAACCGGAATTGAACACTATATTCCAAGTATGGCTTAACTAAGGTTCTATAAAGCTGCAACATGATTTGTCAGTTTTTAAACTCAGTGCCCTGGCCTTATGCCTTCTTGACCACCTTCTCCACCTGTGTTGCCACTTTCAGTGACCTGTGTACCTGCACACCCAGATCCCTCTGCCTATCAGTACTCTGAAGGGTTCTGCCATTTACTGTCTATTTCCTTTCTGTATTAGACCTTCCAAAATGTATTACCCCACATTTGTCTGGATTAAACTCCATCTGCCATCTCACCACTCAGTCTTCAACTGACGTATATCCCGTTGTATCCTTGACAGTCTGTAAATCCACCAACCTTTGTGTCATCCACAAATTTATTAATCAAACCAGTTATATTTCCTCCAAATCATTTAGAAATATATTACAAACAGCAAAGGTCCCAGTACTGATCTCTCAGGAACGCTACTAGTCACAGCCCTCCATAGAGAAACACATCCTTCCAGTGCTGTTCTCTATCTTTTAGGACTGAGCCAATTCTGTATCCATCTTGCCAGCTGACCTCTGATCCCATGGGACTTCACCTTCTGCACCAGTCTGCCATGAGGGAACTTGTCAAAGGCCTTACTGAAATCCATGTAGACAACATCCACTGCCCCACCCTCATCAATCATCTTTGTCATTTCCTCAAAAAACTCAAGTTAGTGAGACGCGACCTCTCTTTCATAAAACCATGTTGTTTCTTACTAATTCTCCAAGGAAGGGTTTTGATTGGCTGGGTCTCGTCAACAACAACTCAACAGGAACAATTCAAACGGGTATTTGTAGAAAACTGAAGCTGGAATCATCCCCCAAACTGATGCTGAGTGACCAATAATTGGTTATGAAGTGACAAGTCACTGAGTGACCAGCAACTCAGTGACTTGGTGACCAATGACTATGTGACCAGTGACTTAGAATCATAGGAAAAACTACAGCACAAACAGGCCCTTTGGCCGACAATTTGCACCTATCATATTTCTACCTACTAGGCTTACCTATAACCTCAATCCTATTAAGTCCCGTGTACTCATCCAGTTTCAATATCCTATTGAATTCGCTTCCACCACCACTGATGGCAGCCGATTCCATTCACCCACCACCCTTTGGGTGACAAACTTACCCATGACATCTCCTCTGTACCTACTCCCCAGCACCTTAAACCTGTGTCCTCTCGTAGCAACCATTCCAGACCTGGGAAATAGCCTCTGAGAATCCAACCAATCTATACCTCACAACATCTTGTAAAACTCTATCAAGTCACCTCTCATCCTTCGCGTCTCCGAGAAGAAAAAATTGAGCTCTTTCAACCTATCCTCATAAGGCATGCCTCCCAATCCAGGCAACATCCTTGTAAATCTCCTCTGCATCCTTTCTATGGCTTCACATCCTTCCTGTAATAAGGCAACCAGAACTGAGCACAGTACTCCAAGTGGGGTCTTACTGGGGTCTTATACAATTGCAGCATTATCTCCTGACTCCTAAACTCAATTCCTTGATTGATGAAGGCCAGTACACTATATGCCTTCTTAACCACATCCTCTACCTGCAAAGCTGATTTGAGAGTCCTATGAACCCGGACACCAAAATCCTTCTGATCCTTCCACACTGCTAAGAGTCTTACCCTTGATATTATATTCCTTCATTCCATTTGAACTGCCAAAATGTGCCACTACACATTTAAGTGGGTTGAAGTCCATCTGCTACTTCTCCACCCAGTTTTGCATCTTATCAATGTCTCGCTTCAGACATGCGAACTTCAGACATCCCTCCAGACTGTCCACAACACCACCAACCTACGTGTCATTGGCAAACTTACCAATCCATTCCTCCAATTCCTCATCCAGGTCATTTATAAAAATTACAAACAGCAAGGGTCCCAAAACAGATCTCAGGTGACCAATCTCCATGCAGAAAAAGACCCATCTACAACTGCTGTCTGCCTTCTGCGGGCAAGCTAGTTCTGGATCCACAAAGCAACGTCCCCTTGGATCCCATGCCCTCTCACTTTCTCAATAAGTTTTGCAGGGGGGACCTTATCGAACGCCTTGCTGAAGTCCATGTAAACCACATCAACCGCTCTTCCTTCGTCAATGTGTTCAGTCACATTTTCAAAAAAACTCAACCAGGTTCGTAAGGAACAATCTGCCTTTGACAAAGCCGTGCTGACTACTTTTGATCATACTATACTTGTCTAAATGTTTATAAATCCTGTCTCTCAGGACCTTTTCCATCATCTTACCGTCCACTGAGGTTAGACTCACCGGTCGGTAATTTCCTGGGCTATTCCCTTTCTTGAATATAGGAACCACATCCACAATTTTCCAATCCTCGGGAACTTCTCCCATCTCCATGGATGATGCAAAGATCATTGCTGGAGGCTCCGCAATCTCTTCCCTCGCATCCCACAGTAACCTGGGGTACATCCCATCCGATCCTGGTATTTATCTATCTTGATGCTATTCAAAAGCTTCAACACATCCTCTTTCTTAATGTCCACACACTCAAACTTTTCAATCTGCTGTAAGCCTGCACTAAAACCACCAAGATCTTTTTCCACCGTGAATACCGAGGTAAAGTATTCATTAAGCAACTCTGCTATTTCTACTGATTCTATGCAAACTTTCCCATTGTCACATTTTGTAGGTCTTATTGCTTCACATCTCATCCTTTTACTGTTCACATATTATAGAATGCCTTAGGATTTTCCTTAATCCTGCCTGCCAAGGCCTTCTCATGACGCCTTCTGGCTCACCTAATTCCCTTCTTAAGTTCCTTCCTACAAGCCGCATACTCCTCTAGATTCCTAACAGCACCTCTCTCCCCAAATCTTTTATACACTTTTCTTTTTGACTAGATTCATGGTGACAAGTGGTGACCAGACTTGGTGATAGTGACTGAGTAGCACAGTGTCACAGTGTTCAGCATGCTGCTTCAGCACCAGGGACTTGGATGACTATCTGTATAGAGTTTGCACATTCTCCCCGTGTCTGCGTGGGTTTCATCCAGGTGCTGTGGTTTCCTACCATTGTTAAATGCCCATCTTTACAATTCTTTTCCATTTTCTGGAGGTAGCTGGTATTTAGGAGCTGCCAGCCTCTCAACAACTCGAAATGACTCGGATAGGGAGATGTGGAGGTTTGAAAAGGAAACATTTACCCTGGCTGAAAGGGCATAACTCCTCAGGGCACAAGAATCATAGTTGAGAACTTTATCAATTCGGGAGAGAGGGTGCGATAGAGGGAGGGGTTGGGTAGAATCATTACCTTTCTGGTATCGCATGGACATTGGAGCAGTGCATGAGGCTGCTTGGACTCTAACTAAACATCAGGAAGTCTGCAGCTGGAAATGGGAGCTGCTCCGTCTGAAACCGAGGCCATGGAGATGAGGAGCTCTAGCCTGCACAGGGATTCCCCACCATGGGAATCATAGTGAGTGGAGGCAGACCATACAAAGCTCCATTGATCTTGAGTGGTATTTTCCAATCTTGGGGTGGGATTTTCCAGCCTTGGAGTGAGCGTGGCGGAAAATCCCACCATGTGAGTCCCTGGGCAAATGACGTATGCTCACTTGCAGACCTCAAACTTCACACCTCTGACTAACATGCACCGCCAGTAATAGTCAAGGTAACTGTGGCCTTGAATTTCTTTCCCACTGGATCATTAAGGAACCTATGACATCTCCCAGGCAACTGCATCATGCAGATAGATGTCCACTTCACCAAGGCTGGAGTCTACATCAAACTCTTAACTAAGCATTGCAGGCTGAGAAGACACGGAACTGGTCGATGGATTGGTCAGGTGACTCCCTGGAGTTTCTCCTGCAAGTATCTTGTGGTGGTCTTCTGCACTCTCCATAGCTTAGCTCTCCAAAGAGACATAAACCTAGAGGCAGGTGAAGTCTTAGAAGGAGAAGCTTAGGTCCATAACAGGCAGAGTGGTTATCTCTGGACTCTTGCCTGTGCCAAGGGATAGTTTAGAGAAGAACAGAGAAAGGGATAGTTTGAACTCATGGCTGCGTGGATGGTGCAGGAGGGAGGGGTTCAGGTTCCTTAACAATTGGGACTCATTCTGGGATAGGTGGGACCTCTTCAAGAGAGAGGGTCTACACCTGAACCAGAGGGGGACTAATATCTTGGGGGGAAAATTTGCTAAGGCTATGATGGGGGCGTTAAACTGATTCGGGGGGGGGGTGGGATCCTAAGTAGTTGGGGTGCTGAGAGGGATGAGAGTAAGGGGGTTATAGAAGAGAGTTGTAAAACACAGCGGCGTACGGGTGGGGTGGGGCATGGTTTGAAATGCGTATACTTTAATGCAAGCAGTATTCGCAATAAGGGGGAGGAACTTGCAGCTTGGACCAGTACCTGGAACTTCGATGTTGTGGCCATTTCAGAGACTTGGGTAGAGCAGGGACAGGAATGGATGTTGCCGGTTCCGGGGTACAAATGCTTTAGTCGGAGTAGAGAAGGAGGTAGAAGGGGGGGAGGAGTGGCGTTATTGGTCAAAGACTGTATCACGGTGATAGAAAAGAAGGTTGATGAGGACTTGTCTGTTGAGGTAGTATGGGCTGAGATTAGAAACAGGAGAGGAGAGGTCACCCTGTTGGGAGTCTTTTACAGACCTCTTAATAGTTCTAGAGAGGTTGAGGAAAGGATTGCAAGGTCAATTCTGATTAGGAGTGAAAGTAGTAGGGTAATTGTGATGGGGGACTTTAACTTTGCTAATATTGATTGGAATAGCTATAGCTCTAGCTCGTTAGAGGGGTCAGTTTTCGTACAGAGTGTGCAAGAAGGTTTTTTGACTCAGTATGTAGATAGGCCAACTAGAGGTGAGGCTACATTGGATTTGGTGCTGGGCAATGAGCCAGACCAGGTGTTAGGCTTGGAAGTTAGTGAACATTTTGGTGATAGTGACCACAATTCGGTTACGTTCACCTTAGTGATGGACAGGGATCGGCATGAAGCTGGGGGCTGTAGTTATAGCTGGGGGAAGGGTAATTATGAGGCCATCAGGAGAGAATTAGGGTGCATAGATTGGACTAGGGAACTACAGGGACTGGGAACATCTGGAATGTGGAGTTTATTCAAGGAGCAGCTGCTGCGAGCCCTTGATAAGTATGTCCCTGTCAGACAGGGAAGAAATGGTCGAGTAAGAGAGCCTTGGTGTACAAAAAAAGTTGATTTCCTGGTTAAGAAGAAAAAGGAGGCTTATGTCAGGATGAGGCTTGAAGGCTCAATTAGTGCAATGGATAGCTATAGATTAGCCAGGAAGGAGCTAAAAAGTGAATTGAGGAGAGCTAAGAGGGGACACGAGAAGATGTTGGCTGATAGGATTAAGGAGAATCCTAAAGCTTTCTTTCGATATGTTAAGAATAGAAGATTGGTTAGGGCAAGATTAGGGCCAGTCATAGACAGCAGTGGGAAGTTGTGCGTGGCGCCTGAAGAGATTGGTGAGGCACTGAATAAATATTTCTCTTCGGTATTCACGCAGAGTGCTGGAAATGTAGCTGTGGAGAGCACTGAGGTACAGGGTTGCAAATTGGGGAGTATTGTAGTAGATAGGGAGTATGTGTTAGAAATTCTCGAGGGTTTGAAGTTGGATAAGTCCCCTGGGCCGGACGGGATTTACCCTAGGATTCTCTGGGAGGCAAGAGAGGAGATTGCAGAGCCTCTGGCTCTGATCTTCAGGTCGTCGTTGGTTACGGGTGTTGTTCCGGAGGACTGGAGGATAGCGAATGTGGTCCCATTGTTCAAGAAGGGGAAGAGAGACCTTCCAGGGAATAATAGGCCAGTGAGTCTTACTTCTGTTGTGGGCAAAGTATTGGAGAGAATTATTAGGGATAGGATTTATAGTTATTTAGAGAGAAATGAATTGATTGGGGATAGTCAGCATGGTTTCGTGAAGGGTATGTCATGCCTTACTAACCTCATTGAGTTTTTTGAGAAAGTGACCAAAGAGGTGGATGGGGGTAAGGCGGTTGATGTAGTATATGTGGACTTTAGTAAGGCGTTTGATAAGGTGGCCCATGGAAGACTTCTACAGAAAGTGCAGATGTGTGGAATAGAGGGTGATTTAGCTAATTGGATTAGGAATTGGCTGGCAGATAGAAGACAGAGGGTGGTGGTTGATGGAGATATTCATCGTGGAGTTCGGTGACAAGTGGTGTGCCTCAGGGGTCTGTTTTGGGGCCCCTGCTGTTTGTAATTTTTATAAATGATCTGGATGAGGGTATTGAGGGATGGATCAGTAAATTTGCAGATGATACTAAAGTTGGTGGTGTGGTAGATCGTGAAGAGGGGTGTTTTAGTTTACAGAGTGACTTGGACAAGTTGCAGAGCTGGGCCGAGAGGTGGCAAATGGAGTTTAATGTGGAAAAGTGTGAGGTAATGCACTTTGGCAGGAACAATAAATGTGTAGAGTATAGGGCTAATGGTAGGGCTCTAATAGTGTTGAGGAACAGAAGGATCTTGGTGTATGTGTCAATAGATCCCTGAAAGTAGGCAGTCAAGTGGATAAAGTTGTTAAGAATGCATATGGAGTCTTAGCTTTTATTGGTAGGGGGATTGAATTTCGGAGCCGCAACGTCATGTTGCAACTGTACAAAACTCTAGTGCGGCCGCACTTGGAGTATTGTGTGCAGTTCTGGTCCCCACATTATAAGAAAGATGTGGAGGCATTGGAGAGGTACAGAGGAGGTTTACCAGGATGTTGCCTGGTATGGAGGGCAGGTCTATGAAGAGAGGTTGAAGGATTTGAGGTTGTTTTCGTTAGAAAGGAGGCGGCTAAGAGGGGATCTTATTGAAGCATATAAGATGATTAGAGGTTTAGATAAGGTGGACAGTGATAGCCTTTTTCCTAGGATGGAGAAAGCTAGCACGAGGGGACACAGCTTTAAATTAAGGGGTATGAGTTATAGGACGGATATCAGAGGTAGGTTCTTTACTCAAGAGTGATTAGGGAGTGGAATGCCCTGCCTGCAGCTGTTGTAGATGCGCCAAGTTTGGTGGCGTTTAAGAGGTTTATTGATAAGTATATGGAAGAGAAGGGAATGGTTTAGTTTGGAGGGGCATTGCTTTTTATTTTGGTCGGCACAACATCGAAGGCCGAAGGGCCTGTTCTGTGCTGTATTGTTCTATGTTCTATGTTCTATGAGACAGCCTGGACACTTGTTTGAGTAGTAGAAAGCTGGAGACCCAGAGAAAACATTTCTTGATTACCAGCTCTGGCTCCCTGATCTATACTGTTAATTTTCGTGTTTATTTACAAAAGGTTACGAGGTTTCAAGTGCTTGCAGTTTCTCATGTTGATAATTTAAAGTGCCTGGATGATTGACGCTTTTATTGAGGCACAGTGAAAAAAATTATTTAGGAAAGTGGAAAATGGTCAATTAATATTTTAATTTTTTTTAACTCTCCATTTGTTCTGTGTGTAATGGGTAAATGGATATGTAAGTAGCATAGTTTGCAAGGGGGCCATGAAGAGGACCTCTTGAACTTACCTTTCAAAATGTTCCCTCATGTAGTTTATAATGGCACGGTAGGACCCCAGGAATCGGGGTTCAGTTCCTGACGTGGGTCACTGTCTGTGTAGAGTCTGCAAGTTCTCCCCGTGTCTGCATGGGTTTTATCCAGGTGCTCTGGTTTCCTCCCACACTTCAACACTGGTTAGGTGTGTTGTCTAAATTCTCCCTCAGTGTACCCAAACACATACTGGGTTGTGGCAACTAGGGGATTTTCAGAATAACTTCATTGCCATGTTAGTGTAAGCTTACTTGTGACAATAAATAAATTTAAAAATTCTTTATGATATTGACTGCATGAATATTGTAGAGGACTAGGACATACCTAATCCCTCAATGGAGCTCGCCAGATCAAGACTGAATGGTAAACTCGAACCATGGACGGCAGCTTCTGGTTATTCCATCCTCAGTTGCCCTGTCCAGTACTAGGTAGCTGACCTCAGCTCATTCTCCTGCTATCGCCCTTTGAAGAGAAATGAAAGAGTGACTTGTGCAGCCTGTCCTCCACTTTTTCATCCTCTACGTTAGTGCCTCTTCTTGATCAGATGATCGCATCCTGTGCTCTGAGTTAGCAGGTTGTAGATTCACATCCCTATTTCGTAATCCATGCTTACTTTTCCAGTGTGCCACTAAGCAAGTGCTGCATTGTCAAATTTTTAAATGAGTGATTACTCAGACCTGGCCATAAATAACCCTGATAGTATTTGTTGAGAAGCAGGGGTTTTTCATTCTGGTGTCCGAACCAATATCTATTCATTAAAACACAATACCTTAAAGGTTTGTTTATTAGTCTCACAAGTAAGCTTACATTAACAATGTAATGAAGTTACTGTGTAAATCTCTGACAGAGAACTTAGCATGGCCAATGCATCTAACCAGCACATCTTTCAGACTGTGGGGGGAAACTGGAGCATCCAGAGGAAACCCACACAAACACGGGAGAACTTGCAAACTCCACACAGTGACCTGAAGTCGGAATTGAATCCGGTCCCTGGTGCTGTGAGGCAGCAGTGCTAACTACTCTGTCACCATGCTGTTGTCGTTGAGGAATGGATGATGCTTTAGTTAGGTTGATTGGCCATGCTAAATTGACCATAAATCCATAGGTTACAGCGATTAATGGGTAAAATATGTAGGGCCTGGGTGGGATTGTGGTTAGTGCAGACTCAATGGGCCAAAGGGCTTCTTTCTGTACTGTAGGGTTCTATGATCCTATGATTTCTAGTTGGCACCAGTTTTTTTAATAGAGCCAAAATTTCCAATGTATCAGGCTTGTATGGCAGTTGTGAAACTTAATGGAAAAGCAAAAGACGTTTGCATCAGATTTCTGTCTGTGTTGCCAGCTCTGGGACTGGATCGTAACATTTCTAGTGGAGAAGTGTTAAACCTGCATGAATTTAACATAAAGAAAGTAACAGGAAGTATTTCAGTTCAGCGGAATTCTGTGTCATGGATTTGAATTATTGTTGGGTGAGAGCCCAGCTATTGGTGCCAGCGATTAAAACTCCTGTGCATTGTTGGGTTAAATCCCAGTCTCGACATTCCTTCCAACCTGTCTCCTGACAGTGTGCCACTCACAATGCAGTATTCCCTTATAAGAAAAGAGGAGGAGGCTCAGTTTGTAGACACAGTTAGGATTTTATTTCATTATTTGATTTCTTCCAATTTACATGCTACTTTGCTAGGCGTTAATGTGATTGCCAGACATTAAAGCGATGAAGTATTTGACTTGGCAGCCAGCTGACTCTGAAGTGCCAATGTTCATTCAATCCCTGATAAGGCAATGTTTAATTCTGGCCAAATCAGGCTGAGATCCTCGAACCACTTCCTTATCATCATTCCAGTCTGGGATTTTGATTCAGTCGTAGCTCTGAGTCTGAGTTCATTGATATGTCAGGGAGTAATTATGCACACACACACAAATAGAATGTTTCTAACCCAGAATGCATTTATTTCAACTGTTTAAATCTATTCATCAAATCATAGCACTCCTATTGTGCACTGGGAGGCCATTCGACCCATTGAGTCTGCACTGATTCTCCGACAGCACATCACACTCAGGTCCTTTCCCATAATCCACATATTTACCCCACTAATCCCCCTAACCTACATATCTTGGGACACTAAGGGACAATTTAGCGTGGTCAATCTCCTAACCTATGCATTTTTGGACTGTGGGAGAAAGCTGCAGAATCCAGAGGAAGACATGGGGAGAATGTGCAAATTCCACATAGACAACCAGCCAAGACTGGAATTGAACCTAGGTCCTTGGCACTATGAGACAATAGTGCTAAGCACTGTGCCACTGTGCTGTCCCAGTCACCCAAGGTCAGATTTGAACCAAGGTCCCTGCAGCTAAACAGCATGATGTTGAAGAGTTGATAAACAATGAAAGGTACTGTCCTTATGCCCAAAGTAACAGACAATTTAATAAGGTGATTAAAAAGATAATGGTTTATAACTAGAGGAACAAGATATAAAAGCAGGGAGATTTTTCTGGAACTTTATGAATCACTGGTTAGGCCTTAGCTGGACAATTCTGTATAGTCCTGCGCACACACTTTAAGATTTAACACACACAAGGTTAGCCTTAGAAAGGGTACAAAAGGAGGTTAATCAGGATGTTTCTTGGCATGAGGGATTTCAGTTATGATGAAGTGTTAAAAAATTTAGAATGTTCTCCTTACGTACAATGCATTTCGAAACAGTGAAAAACGAGAAATTTTCTCCAGTGGTGAAGGACCAATAACCAGTGGGGTCAGATTTCAAATAAATGGCAGAAGATGAGGATTTTGTTAACACAGTGAGTTTTTATAACCTGGAATGCAATATCTCATAGAATAGTGGAAATGGATTCAGTGCAATGGGAATTGGATATATGCTTGAACTGGAAAAATGTGCATGGCTCTGGAGAATGAGCGTAACTAATTAAATAGCTCTTTCAGAGAAGTGACAACTTGAAGGGCCAATATCATCAGTTTGGACAGGTAATCCCACATTTCTCAGTGGACACTAAGATTGTCAGATATTATTTATCAGGTTTTAGTTCTTTAGCCAGTACATATAGCTCATAGAGTCATAGAGATTTGCAGCATGGAGACAGACCCTTCAGCCCATGCCATCCTTTTTTAACCACTAAGCTAGTCCCAATTGCCTATGTTTGGCCCTATCTCTCTGTACCCATCTTACCCATTTAACTGTCTAAACGCTGTGTAAAAGACAAAATTGTACCTGTCTCTGCTACTGCCTCTGGTAGGTTGTTCCAGACACTCACCACTCTCTATGTGGAAAAAATTGCCCCTCTGGACACTTTTGTATCTCTCCCCTGTCACCTTAAACTTATGCCCTCTTATTGTAGATTCCAGTACCTTTAGAAAAAAGGTATTAATATCTAACTATCTATGCCTCATTATTTTATAGACCTTATAAGATCACCCCTAAGTTTCTCATGCTCCCGAAAAGAGCCACAGTCTATCCAACCTCTCCTTATAAATCAAACTGTCAAATTCCAGTAGCATCCTAGTAAATCTTTTCTGCAGTCTTTCTAGTTTAATGATAGCCTTTCTATAATAGGATGACCAGAACTATACACAGTATTCCAAGTGTGGACGTACCACTGTCTTGTACAACTTCAACAAGATGTCCCAACCCCTGTATTCAATGTTCTGACCAATGAAGCCAAGCATGTTGAATGCCTTCTTCACCACTCTGTCTGCCTGTGACTCCACTTTCAAGGAGTTATCAATCTGTACCCCTAGATCACTTTGTTCTATGATTCTCCCCATGCCCTACCATTAACTGAGGGAGTCCTGTCATGGTTCGATTTACCAAAACGCATTTGTCTAAATTAAACTCCATCTGCCATTCATCAGCCCACTGGCCCAATTGATCAAAGAACATAGAACAGTACAGGCCCTTCAGCCCTCAATGTTGCGCCGACCAATGGAACCAATTTTATGACCCTCTATCCTAAACGATTCCAATGCTATCCATATGTCTATACACTGCCCATTTGAACGCCCTTAAACTTGATGAGTCCACAACTGCTGCAGGCAGGGCATTCCACGCCATTACTACCCTCTGAGTAAAGAACCCATCTCTAGCATCTGTCCTATAACTACCACCCCTTAATTTAAAGCTATGTCCCCTCGTGCTATCCATCTCCATCCAAGGAAAAAGGCTCTCACTATCCACCCTATCTAACCCTCTGATCATCTTAAGATCCCAATCCTAGATAACCTTCTTTACTGTCTACTTTGCCACCAATCTTGGTGTCTCTGCAAACTTACTAATCATGCCTCCTAAATTCTCATCAAAATCATAATATAAATGACAACTAACTGCTCCTTGTGAGCATTTGCATTGTGGTCACCCTTGGATGGCCATGGTGAAATTCAGCCAGAATGGGACAGTAGGCTTGGCTCGCCATGGCAAATCTTGACCCCAATAAGAGTATATCACTTTCTATGGCCAGCTGCTCACTCCAACTCCAATATGGATGGAGTTCAGGCTGTAATAGATAGAGTGTAACCAGTGACAACTTTTTATTGAATGTCATGTGACCAATGAGAACAAGATGTAAGAGTCAGCTGACCCAGTAAACCATGGAACCAATTGGAGTGAGGTAATAGCTGAACACTGACTCACTATAAATAAGAATTTGCATGGAATTATGGAGAACTTGGAGTGACCTAGGGCTTGGCCTCAAGTTTGAAGTAATGATGGTTCTTTATTAAATCCTCTCTTTGATTTATAAGTTGGAGTAAATTTTGTTGTATTTTTGTTATCTGCATTTGGAAGAGTTCCTTCTGAAGAAACATTGGTAGCAGAGGAAACCCCATCATAACTTGGTGTTTGTTTTTGAAGAAGTGCTACAACAATGGCAGAAGGTAGAAGTAAACCAGTGGGATTGGATTGTCATCCTGTCTTTTCAGATGCCAAACCATATCGGCAATGGAAGGCAGAGGTGGAAATGTGGACATTGTCACCACAGTACCGAAAATAAAAACAAGGTATGGCATTAGCTTTGTCGCTTCAATTAGGAGCAAGATAAGGAGCAAAGTATTTTCCAATTGGACGGCAGATTCCCTAAATAGAGAAGAAAGGCTACAGCTGCTGATACAATAATTAGTCTCACAACATCAGCTTGAAGTACGAGAGGTTTATTTGATAGCACAAGCTTTCGGAGCACTGCCTGTTTCATCAGGTGTGTGCAGGATTTGTTTCACAAACAGAACGTATATGGTCACAAATTCAATTACAAGATAATAGTTGAAATGCAAGTATGAACAAGCAATCAAGTTTTCACAGATGCAGACAGTGCAAGTGGAGAGATTTAAACAAAGGTTAAAGAGTTCTGTATTGTCTCAAGTCAGGACAGTAAGTGCAAGTCACAGTGTGACATGAACCCAAGATCCCAGTTGAGGCTGTCCTCAGGTGTGCGAAACTTGGCTATCAGTTTCTGCTCAGCGATTCTGCTCTGTTGTGTGTTGAAGGCCGTCTTGGAAAATGTTTACCTGAGATCAGAGGCTGAATGCCTTTGTCTGCTGAACTGTTCTCTGACAGGAAGGGAACACTCCTGCCTGGTGATTGTTGAGCAGTGTCCGTTCACCCGTTATAGCATCTGCATGGTCTTGCCAATATACCATGTCTCGTGGCATCCTTTCCTGCAGCTTTTTGCGTTGACAATGTTGACTGAGTTGCAAGAGTATGTACCATGTATCTGGTGAATGGTGTTTTCACATGAGATGATGACATTCGTGTCAATGATCTGGCACATTTTGCAGTGGTCACTGTTCTCCTGAAGGCTTCTAATTTGCTGTGTACAATAGTCTGTTTGATACAATACTTGGGTAAGTTTTACCAGAAAGATGAGTTCTTGGAGAATTATGAAGGATGGGTGATGTTTGACAAGATTAGGAGACAAGACACCCAGCCCATGGAAGATTATATCATAGATTTTTATAGGGGTTGTAACAGGCAATTGAAATTAAATTTGAAGATTCCAGATGCAGTATTGGCCTTTAAGTTGTTAAACTGTGAATGTCTGTTAGAAATGGATACTCATTTAGTAGTGACTGGAATACAATTAAAGGAAACAGAGTGCCTCTTTGATCAGATGATAGTATCATTAAAAAGCTTTTCGGGAAACAATCCTTCCCTTTCACCTTGTTCAATACAGACCGGCATACATAGTGCCCAGAACAGAGGACTCAATGGTGACTCAACCACATAAGAAGTCTCACAACACAAGGTTAAGTTGGACGTTTAACCTGGTGTTGTGAGACTTCTTACTATGTTTACCCCTGTCCAATGCTGGCATCTCTACATCACTCAATCATGTGCCAGACCAAATGGTACACAAAGGCTTCTAAACAGAGATAGTTACGTTAATAACAGACCTAGTGTCGAAAACGGTTATAATTGATTTGAAAATGGAGAAAGAAGACATACATGGGATATTGTTAAAAGACATTTAAATAGAAGGAATGCTAGAGGGATTGTGAATCACTGTTTCAATGCGATTTCCCATACCACTACATTGTAAACTGTCCAAAAAGAAAAGTCATGTCTTTGAAACCACGTGACACAGAATATGTGGAAACTGATAGTGACAAGTACAAGAATCAGGAAAGCATCGTTTTGGTGGCAGAAAAGTTGAATCTCATAATGAACATTCTGCTGATAGATGCTTCCAACTGTGTTGTTTCAGCTCGTGGATGTACATCCACTGTTTGTGCCTAAGATTGGCTAGATAGTTATTTTGGGTTTCTTGATCATTAAGATTGAAAGAAAGTAAAAAAGCATGATAGTTCCACCTGCTTTAGCTTTGGAGATGACATCCTTTTGACGTCCTTCAAAAGGGTGATAATTCCCTGTAGGATTGTAAGATTCTGTTTATTTATAAGTACAGATGTAGTTTTCAGTGATATACCTTTGTTGTTAAGCAGGATTGCAATGAAGAAATCTCAGGTGACCGTCGATTTGAAACAGGAGAAAGCTTTGGTATTTGGGAAAACTGTGGACCTGTGATGTTTACAGGACCTGGCCATTATTGTTTTCCTTTAAGTGAACCAAAACGATCAGACCAAAGAGTTCATGAGCCATCAGTGTCGTTAGCAGACAGTAACATGATGGACAAAAAGATTATTCTGAAACTCCATAAGTAGTTTGGTCATCCAGCACCAAAGAGACTGAGAGCACTGCTGCAGGATGCTCCATAAATTGGTTGGATTTAAACCTGGTGTTGTCAGACTTCTTACTGTGTTTACCTCAGTCCAATGCCGGCATCTCTACATTATTACGGATAATGTGACATGAACCCAAGAACCTGGTTGAGGCTGTCCTCACACATGCGGAACTTGGCTATCAGTTTCTGCTCAGAGACTCTGCATTGTTGTGTGTCGTGAAGGCCGTCTTGGAGAACGCTTACCCGAAGATGAGAGGCTGAATGCCCATGACTGCTAAAGTGTTCCCCAAGTGTTGTCTTCCTGTTGGGGAACACTTCAGCGGTCACAGGCATTCAGTCTCTGGTCTTCTGGTAAGTGTTCTCCAAGCGTTCTTCAGTACTGTTGTCAGAATGTTATCAGGGCCCATTGCCTTTGCAGCATTCAGAGCCTCTATCTATTTCTTGATATCACATGAGGTGAATTGAACTAGCTGGAGACTGGTATCTGAGATACTGGGGATCACTGGAAGAGGCTGAGATGGATCATCCACTCTGCATTTCTGGCTAAAGATTGCTGCAAATATTTCAGCCTTACCTTTTGCACGGATGTGCTGAGCTCGTTCGTCATTGAGGTGGGATATTTGTGGAGTCTCTTCCTCCAGTGAGTTGTTAATTATCCACCGCCATTTTTGACTAGATGTGGAAGGACCGCAGAGCTTAGATCTGATCTGTTGTTTGTGTGATCGCTTAGCTTTGAATGTCACTTGCTATTTTTGCCATTTGGCATGCAAGTAGTCCTGTTTGGTAGCTGCATCTGTTTGACATCTCGTTTTTACATATACTTGGCCTGCCCTTCTGCACTCTCCATTGAAACAGGGTTGATCCCTGTCTTGATGGTAATAGTTGATGGGGGATATGCCAAGCCCTGAGATTGCAGATTGTGCTGGGGTATAGTTCCGCTGCTGTTGGCCTACGGTGCTTTGAATTGCTAGATCGGTTCAAAGTCTGTCCCATTTGGCACGGTGATAGTGTCACAAAACATTCTCAATGTAAGGACAGTTCTTTGCCTCCATAAGGACTGTGTGGTGGTCACTTTTATTGATACTGTTGAGGAAAGATGCATCTGCAGCTGGCAGATTGGTAAGGATGAGGTAAGTATGTTTTTTCCCTCTTGTTGTTCCTTCACTGCCTGCTGTGGACCCAGGCTGGCAGTTACATCCTTTTGGACCCGATCAGCTCGGTCAGTAGCGCTGCTGCTGAGTCAGTTTTGGTGATGGACGTTGAAATCTCCTATCCAGAGAACATTTTGCGCCTTTGCTACCTTTAGTACTTCCCAGGGGATGGAAAATGCAAATTTAATTGTTGTAGCTAGACATGGCTTTCATTTGCTATTCTGCACTCAACCCTGGAGTACCTGGATAACAAGGACACCTACGTCAGATTCTTATTTATTGATTACAGCTCAGCCTTCAACACTATATTTCCCACAAAACTCATCTCCAAACTCCATGGCCTGGGTCTCAGCATCTCCTTCTGGATCCTGAACTTCCTAACTCACAGACCACAATTAGTAAGGATAGGCAACAACACCTCCTCCACAATCATCCTCAACATCAGTGCTGCACAAAGCTGTGTTTTGAATCCCCTACTATACTCCTTATACACCTTGGACTGTGTGGCCAAATTCCCCTCCAAATCAATTTTCAAGTTTGCTGACAACACCACAGTTGTGGGTTGGATCTCAAACAATGACGAGGCAGAGTACAGCAATGAGTTAGTGAATCTGGTGAACTGGTGCAGCAACAATAATCTCTTTCAATGTCAATAAAACAAAAGGGATGGTCATCGACTTCAGGAAGCCTAAATGAGAACATGCTGCTGTCTACATCAATGGGGACAAAGTACATAGAGTCAAGGGATTCAGATTTTTAGGTGTCCAGATCACCAACACCTCTACTTTCTCAGAAGACTAAAACAATTTGGCATGTCAGCTACAATTCTCACCAGCTTTTACAGATGCACCATAGAAAGCATTCTATCTGGTTGTATCACAGCTTGGTATGGCTCCTGCTCTGCCCAAGACACAAGAAACTACAAAAAGTTGTGAATGTAGCCCAATCCATCACGTACACCAGTCTCCCTTCCACCGAGTCTTGTCTACACTTTCCGCTGCACCAACAAAGCAGCTGGCATAATTAAGGATCCTACGCACCACCTTCAGGAAAAAGATACAAAAGTCTGAGGTCACGTACCAACCCACCCAAGAACAGCTTCTTCCCTGCTACTGTTAGACTTTTGAATGGACTTAACTTGCATTAAGTTGATCTTTCTCTGCACCCTAGCTATGAATGTAACACTACATTCTGCACTCTCTCATTTCCTTCTCTATGAATGGTATGTTTTGTCTATATAGTGCATGAGAAACATTTCTTTTCATTGAATGTTAATACACATGACAATAATAAATCAAAATATCACCCTGATGCCATTTGGAGAAGCATTGCAGGTCAGTAATAGTTCTTTCCTGGGATCGTAATGTGCCAGAACACTCGATGAAGAAAGCTTATGATTTACTTTATTGAAAGCCAAGAATTGACTGGAAGCCCACCCCCAAGGCTGACCCTTTTTAGCATAATGGAGCTAGGTTGGAAGCAAGGTTGAGCATTAATTTGCCGTAGTAGTTTCCCAACCCCAAAAATAATCTTCATCCTGGGTGAATGTGAGAGCCAGGGCACCCTTGATTGTTTGTATCTTGCCTTCCTTAGGGGCGTAAATGAGTCTTATTTACTCTGTAGCCCAGACTGAAATATACATTTTTCACTTCTTAGGCAATTCCTGGCTGGGAGGTCAGCTTGTATTCTTCCTTAAATAAGGAGACCATAGTGACTCCCTCAGGCTATGTCTAGCTATAGCAACACTTAAATTTGCATTTACAATTTTCCATCCCCGGGAAACATTGCTTTTTGTAGGACTTTATAATTCACAAATTGGCTGCTTAGTTTTTGTCACTGTATAAATACAATGGCTACAGGAGACTGGGAATTCCATAGTATAACTCACCTAGAATTTGTAGAATTCCTACAGTGTTGAAGGAGGCCACTTGGCCCAAGGAGTCCGCATTAACCACAATCCCACCCTTGTCCTCTACTCATAACCCCATCTATTTACTGTCCTATTCCCCCTGAGCGCACATCTTTAGAGTATGGGAGAAAACCAAAGACTTGGAGGAAACCCACGCAGATATGAGGAAAGCATGCAGACTTCACACAGACAGTGACCTGAGGCTGGAATTGAATCCAGGTCCCTTGTGTTGTGAGGCAGCAGTGCTAACCACTATGTTACCATGCCGTCCTCTTGATTCCCCATTGCTTGTGCAATATCTATAAGTCAGGAGTTTGGAGTACTCCCCACGAGTGCAGCTCCAACAACACTCAAGAAGCTTGACACCATCCAAGACAAAGCAGGCTTGGCATCCCATCCACCAACATAAACATTCACTTCAAGTAACATTGGTGCAAATATCTACAAGTAACTAGCAGCAAATGGGTAAACCTCCCTCACAGCACCTTTCAAACCCATGACCACTATCACCTAGAAGAAGATTACGAAACAAGTTAATTTCCAGCTAACCACAGGTCAACCTGACTTGGAACAATATCACAATCCTTCACTGTCAAATCATGGAACTACCTCTTTACAGCACTGGGAGTGCACAAACAATAGATGGACTACAGTTCAAGAAATCAGCTCACTACCACTTTTGCAAGGATAATTAAGGATGGGCAACAGTTGCTGGTTTTGCTAGTGATACTTACATTTCATGAACAAAGTTTTAAAGATTGTACCTGCCATGGGACATGTGATGGCATGGCTCTCTTGAAGGGACAATTGTTTGCAGGTCACATGACCCTCCCATGTCCTATTAGAATGGAGCACATGAACCTCAGCCTATCAGGTGTGAGGGTGTGGGTCTGGGTACGCAGAATCTGCAATGTGAGCCCAGGTGTCAGTAGGACTAGACCTGATTTATACTGAGCTTATCTGTATATCATTATAACTATCATTTAATAAATCACCATTGCTTGATTTGATTTATTATTGTCACGTGTACAGTGAAAAGCATTGTTTCTTGCGTGCTATACAGACAAAGAATGCCATTTTTAGGGAAGTACATAGGGGAGAAGGAAAGGAGAGTACAGAATGTACAATTATAGCTAGGGTATAGAGAAAGATCACCTGAATATAGGATAGGTCCATTTAAAGTCTAATGGCAGTAAGGAGTCAGTTGCTGCACGCCTTTTGTATCTTTTTTCTGACAGAAGATGGTGGAAGAGAACTGTCCAGGATGCGTGGGGTCTTTGATTATGCTTGCTGCTTTTCCGAGGCAGTGGAAAATGTAGACAGATTGTGACTTAAGGCTCCCTCATCGTACTCCAATAGGACATGAATTTGCCAATTCTGTCTTCGAGACAAGGGTTCTACAATTGAGCTACATCTCACCACAGGGTAATATAGTTGGGGGAGGTAAGAGCGAGAGTGCCATTTTGATGGTACCCTGCAATATTCATTCTTTACGTTGTTTTATTTATTCTTATTCCAGTTACTTGTCCTTATCTCATGAGGGTACAAAATGTCTTTCCAAAGGATGTTTGTTGTCCACTGTGATTGGTTTTCCTTTTTGTTGCTGTGAGGAATAACGTTAATCCAACAGTTCTTTCTTTTTCTCTTTTAGAACCGGATACAGCCCCAAGCAACATAACCTTCCAGTACAATGGCAGTGTTCTGCTCTTTGAGTGGCAGAAACCTTCCACAGGCCTTAATGGTGCCCTGCAAGGATACAAAGTGGCTTATCAGGACCAAGACAATGCTGAGGTGAATGGCCTTCATCGTTAGCGATTCATTCCACATGCCCAAAATCACTGATTCTTCCCAGTTTCCAATAAATATACAATTCCACATATCCTGCTTTACCTCATGCCTGATGTGTAGTCTTCCACACTTCCCTCTGCATCATCACCTCATGTGCAAGAAGTGTGTCCAGCTTTGGATTCTCGCTAGTGAGGACCTCCACTGGTGAGCAGGTAAATTAAAATGAGCCTAGATGTTTGCGTCTGGGACTCGTAATCACATTTAAATCAGCTAATGAATATTTAAATCATTGAACGGGGCCAATAACATCGCAGGAGACGAGAAACTGGATGTGAGCCTAATTTCCTGCCTCTCGCCAGATCTTACTGGTTTTTGCCATGCTGATTGATTGGAATGGCTGTATTTCAGTTTAATAGAATCCCTACAGTGCAGAAGAAATCCATTTAGCCCATCAGATCTGCACTGACTACAATTCCACCTGGGCCCTATCCCTGTAACCCCACATATTTACCCTGCTAGTGTCCATGACACACAGGGCAACTTAGCATTGCCAGTCAATCTAACCTGCACATCTTTTGGACTGTGGGAGGAAACCAGAGCACCCGACAGTGAATTGAACCCAGATCTCTGTTTCTTTAAGGGAGCAGTGCTAACCATTTGTGCCTCTGTACTGCCCAAAGTTTACATCATGCCTGTTAAATAAATCACCTTTGGAGATCAAACAGCCCCCTCGTTGATATCTTGTGCTATTACGCGTGATGAGAGTAAATTGGGCCACAGTTGAGACTTTGGTACTTTTTCATGACAAATGAGATTACTTGGTAAGATGAACGAGAAGTCATGTTGTTTAACTGATGTGATTTTCAGATTTAAAACTTTATTTGAAGTTTAGCTTCTCCAGAGACTCTGGATACCAATTCATTAAACCAGAGAGTGAAAGAGCATTACAACCGCAGACTTTCCAGTACATTACACCAGAATAAATTCAATTTGGCCATTTTGGAACAGAGAAAGGCAATTTCTGCATTCGTAGCAAGACTTCATCAAATGGCTGACTGAGCACTGTTAATTTGGCTCTTCATTGAGTGACATGTTATGGAGTTGCTTGGTTTGTGGCTTGAAAATATAAAAGAAAATTATTAGTAGAAAGAAAAATATCCATGAACAGGGCCACAGAATTAACAACTGACCATGAAAGGTGCCAAAAAGGGTGTTTTGGAATGATTGAATACAGGCAGGCGAGGCAAATCAACGTTGAAGGGAAACGACTAACTGTCAAGATCCTCGGGTGACAGAGAATGTTGAACAGAGATCTCAAGAGCTAGATAGTTATTTGAAACAAAGGGGAAAAAGAGGCCTTCAGCCCAGAAATTTTGATGAGGGTTACAGGTGTGGGGGAGATAACCCCCAGGACAAGTGCAATCCTAAAGATTTTATTTGTTTCGATTCTAACAGGAAGAGACACATTTAAGCAGGGTGCCAAGTCAGGCAGAGTGCACAGGTTTCCCCAAAAAAATCACTCTGACTCCAGGAAGAGTAAAGGAAGATTCAGAAGAATCCAAAATGTATAAGTTAAATGTGGTTAAGTTGAGCAAGATGGCTTCCATTGAAATAGCCGATATGGTGAATGGGTAACTGTTGAGTATGGAGGTGCTTCTGTCACAATGGTGAACAATCCTACTACCCTGAGGTGAAGCAGTACAGCTGCCAAGTTAACTGTGTACAAGAGAAATATCAAAGGTATAAAGCACCACAACTGCCAAATTATAAGAACACAAGTAGGAGCAGGAGTAGGCCATCTACCCCCTTGAGCCTGCCCCACCATTCAATAAGATCATGGCTGATCTGAAGTGGATCAGTTCCACTTTCCTGCTTTCTCCCCATAATCCTTAATTCCCTTGTCTATCAGAAACCTATCTACCCGTGACTTAAATATATTCAGCGAGGGAGACTCCACCACTTCAACGGCAGAGAATTCCAAAGATTCACCACCCTTTGAAGAAGTTCCTTCACAACTCCTGATCTAAACCACAAACCCCCCCCCCCCCCCCCCCCATCCCCCACATTTTGAGGCTGTGCCTCTAGTCCTGCTATCTTTTCTACGCAGGAAGAATCTCTCTACCTCTAACCTATCCTCCCCTTCATTAGCTTATATGTCTCTATAAGATTCCCCCCTCAGCCTTCTAAACTTCAAAGAGTACAAACCTAGTCTACTCAATCTCTCCTCATAGGCTAACCGCCTCATCTCTGGTATCAGCCTAGTGAACCTTCTCTGCACTCCCTCCAAGGCCAATATATCCTTCCGCAAATGTGGTGACCAAAACTGCACACAGTACTCCAGTTGCAGCCTCACCAATACCCTGTACAGTTGCAGCAAGATCTCCCTGCTTTTATATTCTATCCCCCTCGTGATAAAGACCAACATTGCTTTTGCCTTCTTGATCACCTGCTGAACCTACAGACTGGGTTTTTGCGATTAGTGCACAAGGACCCCCAGGTCCCTCTGCACTGTAGCATGCTGCAGCCTTTCACCTTTTAAATAATAATCCCTCCTACTATTATTTCTACCAAAGTGGATAACCTCACATTTGCTAACATTATACTCCATCTGCCAGGTCCTCGCCCACTCACTCAACCTATCCAGATCACTCTGCAGGCTTTCCACACCCTCCACGCAATTTGCTTTTCCACTCATCTTCGTGTCATCAGCAAATTTTGTTACCCCGCACTCAGCCCCTTCCTCCAGATCGTCTATGTACATGGTAAACAGTTGAGGTCACAGTACCGATCTCTGGGGCACTCCACTAGTCACCAACTGCTAATCAGAATAGCACCCATCGATTCCTACTCTCTGCTTTCTATTAAACAACCAATCCTTTATCCATGCTAATACCCTACCCCCAAGTCCTTGCACCCTAACCTTTTGCAGCAATCTTTTGTGAGGCACCTTATCAAACGCTTTCTGGAAATCTAAAAACACCACACCCACTGGTTCCCCTCTGTCTACCGCACTAGTCACATCCTCATAGAAATCCAATAAATTCGTCAAACATGATTTCCCCTTAATGAATTCGTGCTGTGTCTGCTTGATCAAACCGTTCTTTTTTAGGTGCCTCACTATTTCTTCTTTGATGATGGATTCAAGCATTTTTCCGACTACAGACGTTAAACTAACCGGCCTATAATTCCTTGCCTTTTGTCTGCTATCTTTTTTAAACAGCGCCGTAACATTAGCCATTTTCCAATCTTTTGGCACTTCCCCAGAGTCCAGCAAATTTTGATAAATAATTACTAAGGCATTCACTATCACCTCTGCCATTTCTTTCAGAGCCCTGGAATACATTCCATCTGGTCATGGGGACTTGTCTACCTTCAGCCCCATTAGTCTATCAAGCACTATCTCTCTAGTGACTGTAATCGCATCAAGGACCTCATCTCCTACCATCCTTCTATCTTTAATATCTGGCAAACTATTTGTGTCCTCCTCTGTGAAGACCAACACAAAAAACTTGTTTAAAGCCTCAGCCATTTCCTCATTGCCCACCGCTAAATCCCCCCTCTCGTCCTCCAAAGGTCCAACATTCACTCTAGCCAGTCTCTTCTTCTTTATATATTTGTAAACACTTTTACTGTCTTTTTTTTATATTTAGAGCTAATTTAGCTTTATACTCTATCTTTCCTGTGATTGTTGTGAAAGGTCAGAGGCCAAACCTCATGAGACAAGATTCGTTATGACAAATAAAGCTAAATTAGGCTGGAAATGTTTTAAATTACTGATGGCGCCTTTGAAGAAATTATTGTAAATGAAAACTTAACCAAAGCCTTGACCTTTGACAGACAATCTAATTTTTGTTAGGATTTTGGGATTGGATCAGCATATCCCAGCTGGGAGAAACATAGCAAGGACTGGGCCTGTATCTTATTTGATGGACCTACAGGGGAGAAAGGTGTGGAAGCACTTGGACCACATAATGAGATAATTTAAATGTTTCCCTCTTTTTTTATAGGTGATTGTGGATAATGGGAAGAGAGAGAACATCACCCTGGAGGTTGTCCTGCCTGTCACAAACCTGACCATTTCTATAGCTGCCTACACAAAAGCTGGAGATGGCCCATGGAGTGATCCTGTGGTGGTTACCCTTCCCAGCCCAGGTGAGATAGACTGATTTTATAAGCTCTGGCCAGCCAGTTCCTGAGGAGGTTTGGATGTTTCCGTAAATGCATGGCTTTTATTTTGAAGTTTTTGATGTGAGCCTTCCTTGAGCTACGCTTGATGGTGACCCTGCTCATTTTTTATGACCACTTAAGGATCTCGATGACCCATAGCCAGAGAGTGTCAACCCCGCCTCCTGTAAAGTATCAGACAAATTGGCAATGGATAGATGAGTAGATGTTTGGAAGGCTCCCATGCCTTCAAACCCATTGGTAAGGAAGCATATAATCCAAAACAAAGAGTAATAGGAATCTTTTCTCCCCCATTTTTCCTCCATACAAGTTATTAGAAAATTTCAAAACTGAGATCTTTCTCACTGACATATTAAGGAGTTGAGAATCAGTTTGGGTAAATGGAATTAAGAATAGAGTTTAGCCATGTCCGAAATGGATGACAGAACAGGCTAAGTGTTTGAATGGTCTCCTCATGTTCCTATATTCTTCCCATTGGGTGGGATTTTCCACCATGGCAGTGGAAGAGGCCTACCATTGGTCAACAGTGGAATCTGCCACTGTCAACATGTCTTCTTGTTGTTCGCACTTTCCACTGCCAGAGAGCCCGTGACTGAGTCCTGCTGTCGACAGAACCAGAGGACCTTGCTGGCTAGAATGCCAGATAATCCCACCACTTTTTTTTATGTTAGGGTGGTATGCTGGCACAGTGGTACGCACTGTTGCCCCACAGTGTCAGCAACCTGGGGTCAATTCCAGACTTGGGTCACTGTCGGTGTGGAGTTTGCATGTTCTCCCAGTGTCTCTGTGGGTTTCCTCTGGGTACTATGGTTTCCTCCCTCAGTCCAAAGATGTGAAGGTTAGGTGAATTGGCCATTGAGAATGCAGTTACAAGGATAGGATGGGTAGGGGATGGTGGAGCGGAGATGGGTGGAGGGAGCCAGGTGTTGTGCTTGGCTAAGAAGCTCTTTTGGAGAGTCTGTGTGAATCTGATGGGATATAGAGCATAGAAAAACTACAGCACAAACAGGCCCTTCGGCCCACAAGTTGCACCAATCACATCGCTTCCTACTAGACCTACCTATAATCCTCCTATTAAGTCCCATGTACTCATCCAGAAGTCTCTTAAAACACCCCATCGACTTTGCCTTCACCATCACTGACGACACTCGCCCACCACCCTCTGAGTGAAAAACTTACCCCTGATATCTCCTCTGTACCTCCCCCCCAGCACCTTAAACCCGTGACCATTTCAACCCTGGAAAAAGCCTCTGAGAATCCACCCAATCTATACCTCTCAGCAGCTTACACACCTCTATCAGGTCACCTCTCATCCTTCGTCTCTCCAAGGAGAAAAGACCATGCTCCCTCAACCTATCCTCATAAGGCATGCCACCCGATCCAGGCAACATCCTTGTAAATCTCCTCTGCACCCTTTCAATGACTTCCACATCCCTCCTGTAATGAGGTGACCAGAACTGAGCATAGTACTCCAAGTGGGGTCTGATTAGGGTCTTATAAAGACGCAGCATTATCTCACGACTCTTAAACTCAATCCCTCGATTAATGAAGGCCAGTACACTATATGCCTTCTTAACTGCATCCTCCACCTGCGTGGCCAATTAAAGAGTCCTATGGACCCGGAGCCCAAGGTCCTTCTGCTCCTCAACACTGCTAAGAGTCTTACCCTTGATATTGTACTCCTTCATCCCATTGGTCCTGCCAAATTGGACCACTACACATTTATCTGGGTTGAAAGTCCATCTGCCACTTCCCCACCCAGTCTTGCATCCTACTTATGTCATGCTGCAACTTCTAGCATCCCTCCAAGCTATCCACAGCACCACCAACCTTTGCATTGTCGGTGGACTTACTGACCCATCCCGCCACTTCCTCATCCAGATCATTTTTGAAAATGACAAACAGCAGAGGTCCTAGAACAGATCCCTGGGGCACTCCACTGGTGACCGATCTCCATGCAGAAAAAGACCCATCCAGAACCACTCTCTGCCTTCTGCGGGCAAGCCAGTTCTGGATCCACAAGGCCAAAGCCTCTTGGATTCCATGCCCTCTCATTTTCTTAAGAAGTCTTGCATGAGGGACCTAATCGAACATCTTGCTGAAGTCAAATGGGGAAACGGTCTCCTTCTGCACTGTAGGATTCTATGATTCTTTGCTTCTACGGATACTAAAAGCTCCTGTCTTCAAAATGAACCGATAAATAATGCTGATGTGCCGTGTAAAATAGGCGCGAATAGGAATTATGCTGAGTCAGGAATTAAGGCCTGTCAGCTAGATATTATTGCCCTAATGCATGTCAATTCAGTGAAATAGTTTGTGCCATGTGTACTTATTTTTGATTATCACTGTGAGTTGCATCAGAATATTACTTTTGCTTCTTTTGACAGATATTCCAAGGCAGATGCAACATCCATTTGGTAAGAGGCCACTTTATGCTCATAGTTTTGTCTCCATTTGGGTTCCATGTGAAACAAGGAGGATTTCCCAGAATTCTTTAAAGTGATGTCACTGAGAAGGATAAGGCCAAAGGCTAACGAGTTGCCCTTTTGGCACTTTGGAAAACAGAAATTAACTATAGAGTCTGAACTTTGACTCCCTCTTGAAAGACTTGTCTCTGAGTAGACATCTTGGGAAATGGAGATGCCCAGAATTCCACATCTGCAGATATTATGCCACCTTGGTGCCATGACCCTGACTGTAGCATGATCCTGCTGCTGTTGGAGTTGACTGTTTTTGGGCAACTGAGGCCCAAATGCTCTGTTTTGGCACCAGTTGGCATGTTCAGTCAGCAATGCAAAGACCTCAGCATGGACCATTGCAACCAGGTAACACTGGGAGATTTACATGGGCAATGGTGGGAAGGGGATTCCTGTTTCATCGGGGGTTAGAATACCCCACCTGCACCATTCACATTTGCTGCAACAGATCTGTTGTTACTTACTATCCCGTGGAGGGGCTGCCCCTTCCACAACCACAGCATTGCTAAATATAGAAAATGCTGAGTATTATTTCTGAGGGTATCTTCATATTGAGGCAGTCTCCTTCTCTGCATCATTTGAATCGAATTATAGAATCATACAGAAGAAGCTCTTTGCTAATCGAATCTGCACCAACACATGAAAAATGCCTGACTTTCCACCTAATCCCATTTACAAGCATTTGGCCCGTAGCCTTAAATGTTATGAGGTGCCAAGTGCTCATCCAAGTTCTTTTCAAAGGATGTGAGGCAACCCAGCTCTACCATCCTCCCAAGCAGCGCATTCCAGACCCTCACCATTCTCCGGGTAAAAAGGTTTTCCCACATATCCTAAACCTCCTTCTCTCACCTTGAACTTGTATCCCCTTATAACTGATCCTTCAACTAAAGGGAATAGCTGCTCCTTATCCACTCTGTCCATGCCCCTCATAATCTTGTACACCTCGATCAAGTTTCCCCTCAGTCTTCTCTGTGCCAACAAAAACAACTGAAGCCTACCCAACCAGTCTTCATAACTTAAATGTTCCATCCAGGTGAATCTCCTCTGCACCCCCTCCAGTACAACCACATCCTTCCCATAATGTGGCGAACACGTGAAACCAGTTAGAGTACTACACACAATACTCGAACTAGCCTCACCAAATCTATACAACTCTAACATGAGTTCTGTGCATTTGTAATCCATGCCTCAATTGATAAAGGCAAATGTCCCACATTTTTCACCACACTACTAACATAACCTTCTTATCTCCATATATTGTCATGTATTTACATCCTATGAAAAGGATTGTTTCTTGCATGCTATACGACAAAACATACCATTCATAGAGAAGGAACTAGAGGGTGCAGAATGTAGTGTTACAGGTTTAGCTAGGGTGTAGAGAAAGATCAACTTAATGCAAGGTAAGTCCATTCAAAAGTCTGACAGCAACAGGGAAGAAGGTATTCTTGAGTCGGTTGATATGTGACCTCAGACTTTTGTATCTTTTCCCCAAACGAAGAGAGAATGTCCGGGGTGTGTGGGGTCCTTAATTATGCTGGCTGCTTTGCCAAGGCAGCAGGAAGTGTAGACAGTCAATAGGTGGGAGACTGGTTTGTGTGATGGATTGGGTTACATTCACGACCTTTTGTAGTTCCTTGTGATCTTGGGCAGAGCTTCTACAGAACTTCATTTATCCTCATCAAATTACACCTTCCAAAGTGTATCGGCTCACTCATTTTAAGGTTAAATTCCACCTATCATTCATTTGCCCATTTGACCACTCTACCTATATCTTCTTGTAGCCTAAGACACTCCACCTCACCTTTAACTACCCAGCCAAGTTTTGTGTCATCTGCAAACTTACAAATCCTACTCCCCACATATTCATCTATGTCTTTTGTATAAATGACAACCAATAGGGGACCCAGCACATATCCCTGTGGTACGCCACTGGACACTGGCTTCCTGTCACTAAAGTAGCCTCCTGTCATCATCCTCTGATATGGAGATAGAACATAGAACATTACAGCACAGAACAGGCCCTTCGGCCTTCGATGTTGCACCGACCAATATAAAAAGCAATGCCCCTCCAAACTAAATCATTCCCTTCTCTTCCATATACTTATCAACTAACCTCTTAAACGCCACCAAACTTGGCGCATCTACAACCGCTGCAGGCAGGGCATTCCACTCCCGAACCACCCTTTGGGTAAAGAACCTGCCTCTGATATCCGTCCTATAACTATCACCCCTTAATTTAAAGCTGTGTCCCCTCGTGCTAGCTTTTTCCATCCTAGGAAAAAGGCTATCACTGTCCACCCTATCTAAACCTCTAATCATCTTATATGTTTCGATCAGGTCCCCTCTTAGCCTCCTCCTTTCTAACGAAAACAACCTCAAATCCCTCAGCCTCTCTTCATAAGACCTGCCCTCCATACCAGGCAACATCCTGGTAAACCTCCTCTGTACCCTCTCCAATGCCTCCACATCTTTCTTATAATGTGGGGACCAGAACTGCACACAATACTCCAAGTGCGGCCGCACTAGAGTTTTGTACAGTTGCAACATGACGTTGCGGCTCCGAAATTCAATCCCTCTACCAATAAAAGCCAAGACTCCATATGCCTTCCTAACAACCTTCTCGACTTGACTGCCTACTTTCAGGGATCTATGCACATACACACCAAGATCCCTCTGTTCATCTAGACTACTAAGAATCCTACCATTTGCCCTATACTCTACACATTTATTATTTCTGCCATAGTGCATTACCTCACACTTTTCCACATTAAACTCCATTTGCCACCTCTCGGCCCAGCTCTGCAACTTGTCCAAGTCCCTCTGCAAACTATAACACCCCTCTTCACTATCTACCACTCCACCGACTTTAGTGTCATCTGCAAATTTACTAATCCATCCTTCAATACCCTCATCCAGATCATTTATAAAAATTACAAACAGCAGGGGCCCCAAAACAGACCCCTGAGGTACACCACTTGTCACCGAACTCCACGATGAATATCTCCCATCAACCACCACCCTCTGTCTTCTACCTGCTAGCCAACGTTGCCAACGATGCCAACGTTGGACTGGGATAAACACAGTAAGAAGTCTCACAACACCAGGCTAAAGTCCAACAGGTTTATTTGGTAGCAAATATACTAGCTTTCGGGGCTCTGTCCCTTTGTCGGGTGGGTGGGGAGTTCTGATCAGAAACTGGGCATATAAAGGCACACACTGATTAGAATGCAAGTCTTTACAGCTAATCAATTCTTAAAGGTGCAGACAATGTGAGTGGAGATAGCATTAAGCACAGGTTAAAGAGATGTGTATTGTCTCCAGACAGGACAGTAAGTGAGATGTTGCAAGCTCAGGCAAGTCACAGTGCGACATGAACCCAAGATCCCGGTTGAGGCCAAACTTAGCTATCAGTCTCTGCTCAGTGACTGTGCGCTGTCGTGTGTCGTAAAGGCTGAAGATCAGAGGCCGAATGCCCGTGACTGCTGAAGTGTTTGCCAACAGGAAGAGAACAGTCTTGCCTGGTGATTATTGAGTTCTTCATCCAGACACACGGAACAGCCATGGGATCAAATTCACACCTCAATACGCCAACATCTTCGTGCACTGGCTGCCACAAGACTTCTTCACTGCACAGGACAACCAATGCTATACACTAGATACAATGATGACATTTTCTTTCTTTGGACTCATTGTGAACAATCACTGAAACAGCTATAAGTTCCTTCCCACCATCAGACTCATCATGGATTACTCTCTGGAATCGGTTACATTCTTGGACACACACATCTCCATCAAGGACGGTCACCTCAGCACCTCACTGTACCGCAAGCCCACGGATAACCTCACAATGCTCCGCTTCTCCAGCTTCCACCCTAAACACGTTAAAGAAGCCATCCCCTACAGACAAGCCCTCCATATACACAGGATCTGCTCAGATGAGGAGGATCACGACAGACATCTCCAGATGTTGAAAGATGCCCTCATAAGAACAGGATATGGTGCTGAACTCATTCATTGACAGTTCTGACACACCACAGCGGAAAACCACATCGACCTCCTCAGAAGACAAACATGGGACACAGTGGACAGAGTACCCTTCGTCGTCCGGTATCTCCCCGGAGCGGACAAGCTATAACATCTTCTCCGGAGTCTTCAACATATCATTGATGAAGACGAACATCTTGCCAAGGCCATCCCCACACCGCCACATCTTACTTTCAAACAATTGCACAACCTGAAATAGACCATTGTTCACAGCAAACTGTCCAGCCTTCAGGAGAACAGTGACTACAATACCACACAACCCTGCCACAGCAATCTCTGCAAGACATGCCGGATCATTGACACAGCTGCCATCATCTCACGTGAGAACCCATCCACCAGGTACACGGCACACACTCTTGCAACTTGGCCAATGTTATCTTCCTGATACGCTGCAGTAAAGAATGTCCCAAGGCATGGTACACTTGGGGAGACCATGCAGACGCTATGACAATAGATGAATGAACACCACTCGACGATCACCAGGCAAGCTTTTCTCCTCCTGTTGGCGAACACTTCAACTGTCACAGGGATTTGGTCCCTGATCTTTAGGTAAGTATTCTCCAAAGCGGCCTTCACGACACACAACAGCGCAGAGCAGAAACTGATAGCTAAGTTCTGCACACATGAGGACGGCCTCAACCAGGATCTTGGGTTCATGTCATGCTATTTGTAATCCCCATGACTTGCCTGGGCTTGCAAAATCTCACTAACTGTCCTGTCTGGAGACAATACACATCTCTTTAACTGTGCTTAATGCTATCTGCACTCACATTGTCTGCACCATTTGAGACTTGATTAGTTGTAAAGACTCACAGTCTAATCAGTATTCTGTAAACTGAGTGTGTGCCTTTATATGCCATGTTTGTGATCAGAACTCCCCACTCATCTCATGAAGGGGCAGAGCCCCAAAAGCTAATGGCGTTGTACCAAATAAACCTGTTGGACTTTAACCTGGTGTTGTGAGACTTCTTACTGTCCTATAACTGAACCAATTTCGAATCCACTTCATCAAATTACTTTGCATCCATGTTCATTTGCTGCCTTTATAAATCTCCAACGTGGAACCTTTGCTAAAGTCCATATAAACTACATCAACTGCATTACCCTCATCTATACATCTGGTCACCTCCTTAAAAAATTCAATCAACTTTATTAGGCATGATCTTCCTTTGACAAAGCCATGTTAACTATCCCTGATCAAGCCTTGTCTTTCCAGGTGGAGGTAGATGCTTTCCTTGAGAATTTTCTCCTATAGTCTCCTTACCACAGACACGAGATTCATGTAATTCCCTTCTACATAGATCAGCAACCTCCTCATCCAGTGGCATTGCCAATGTTTTAGTGGGCAGGTGAGGACAGCAAGTTTCCTTCCCTAAATGACAATTATGAACCAGATGTAACTGGAAAGGCCAGAGTTTGTTACTTATTGTTAACTACTCTTGAGATAGTGAACTTCTTGACACTCTGCAGGCCATCTGGTGTAAATACACCAAAAGTGCTGTTAGGGAGGAAGTGCCAGGGTTTTGATTCAGCAACAATAAAAGAACAGTGGTATATTTCCAAGTCAAGATGAATGAGTTGGAGGAGAATCCCCAATAGGTGTGTTCCCAGGGATCATCTGCTCTTGTCCTTCTCGGTGGTAGAGGCAGCAGGTTTGTAAGATGCTGTCAAAGAAGTTTTAATGAGTCCCTTCATGACATATTGTAAATGGTGTATCCAGCTGCTACTGTGCATCAATGGCGGTGAGTGTGGGAATGGATGTGTGTGATTAGTTGGGAGAATCTCCGGCCATTTCAGAGGACATTTATGAACCAAATGCCCTGAATGGTGTCAAATTTCAAGTTAAGAATATTCAATCGCCATGTAGATACTGAATAGGCTGTAGGAAATCAGGAGCTGTGTTACTTACTGCAGAATTGAGATCTATTCTTATAGCCAGAGTATTATATATGGCTGATCCACGTAAAAATCAGGTCATTAACCCCAGTATCAATCTAGGATGTTGACTCAGCGATTGTAATATCATTATTGAATATCAAGGGGAAATAATTAAATTCCCACCTGTTGATGGTCATTCCCTGACATTTGTGTGCAATGTGGGATTATATGTTGTGGGCAAGGTATTGGAGAGAATTATTAGGGATAGGATTTATAGTTATTTAGAGAGAAATGAATTGATTGGGGATAGTCAGCATGATTTCGTGAAGGGTAGGTCATGCCTTACTAACCTCATTGAGTTTTTTGAGAAAGTGACCAGAGAGGTGGATGGGGGTAAGGCGGTTGATGTAGTATATATGGACTTTAGTAAGGCGTTTGATAAGGTGGCCCATGGAAGACTTCTACAGAAAATGCAGATGTGTGGAATAGAGGGTGATTTAGCTAATTGGATTAGAAATTGGCTGGCAGATAGAAGACAGAGGGTGGTGGTTGATGGGAGATATTCATCGTGGAGTTCGGTGACGAGTGGTGTGCCTCAGGGGTCTGTTTTGGGGCCCCTGCTGTTTGTAATTTTTATAAATGATCTGGATGAGGGTATTGAGGGATGGATCAGTAAATTTGCAGATGATACTAAAGTTGGTGGTGTGGTAGATAGTGAAGAGGGGTGTTTTAGTTTACAGAGTGACTTGGACAAGTTGCAGAGCTGGGCCGAGAGGTGGCAAATGGAGTTTAATGTGGAAAAGTGTGAGGTAATGCACTTTGGCAGGAACAATAAATGTGTAGAGTATAGGGCTAATGGTAGGGCTCTAATAGTGTTGAGGAACAGAAGGATCTTGGTGTATGTGTCAATAGATCCCTGAAAGTAGGCAGTCAAGTGGATAAAGTTGTTAAGAAGGCTTATGGAGTCTTAGCTTTTATTGGTAGGGGGATTGAATTTAGGAGCCGCAGCATCATGTTGCAACTGTACAAAACTCTAGTGCGGCCGCACTTGGAGTATTGTGTGCAGTTCTGGTCCCCACATGATAAGAAAGATGTGGAGGCATTGGAGAGGGTACAGAGGAGGTTTACCAGGATGTTGCCTGGTATGGAGGGCAGGTCCTATGAAGAGAGGTTGAAGGATTTGAGGTTGTTTTCGTTAGAAAGGAGGCGGCTAAGAGGGGATCTTATTGAAGCATATAAGATGATTAGAGGTTTAGATAGGGTGGACAGTGATAGCCTTTTTCCTAGGATGGAGAAAGCTAGCACGAGGGGACACAGCTTTAAATTAAGGGGTATGAGTTATAGGACGGATATCAGAGGTAGGTTCTTTACTCAAAGAGTGATAGGGAGTGGAATGCCCTGCCTGCAGCTGTTGTAGATGCGCCAAGTTTGGTGGCGTTTAAGAGGTTAATTGATAAGTATATGGAAGAGAAGGGAATGGTTTAGTTTGGAGGGGCATTGCTTTTTATTTTGGTCGGCACAACATCGAAGGCCGAAGGGCCTGTTCTGTGCTGTAATGTTCTATGTTCTATGTTCTATATACCTGGAGTTGACGTGGGCCTAATCTTGCTGTGACGTTGAGCAAAAAAGTATTGACTATATCTTCCTGGCTTCTGCCTCAATTTCTTCTTTAACTAACATCGTGATTGTCCCTTTAAGGGCAAAACAGGGTAAGTTTATGTTGCCTGTGTGACTAACCAGGACTCAGAGTGTCGACTCACTCACAGTAACGAAAACAGAGCCACCCCCCCCATCTTTTCCTAGCTTCCTGTCCTTCTAAAGTCATATCTCCTTCAATATTAAGGTCCTAACTCTGCCCAGAGATTATTATCTTTGAGATTCTGCTTTTCAATTTAGTGGCTAACTGCTAAGACAGACTATGCAGAACCTCTTTCCTGGTTCTACCTATGCTGTTGGTACCTACATATATTATAGTGACTGGTTCCTCTCTAGTCCTGATGCCCTGAACTCTGGCACTGGGCAGACAAATATTCGGACCTTAGATAAATTCAAAACAATCAGACAGAGTCAACATGGTTTTGTGAAACGTCATCTGAACTCTCACTCTTTGCTGCAGAGAACAGTGTCAATTTCTTCCTATACTATCCCCTATTACCACTATGTTCCTTTTTTGCTTCCTCCTCTTGAATGGCTTCCTACACTACATTGCCATACTCAGTTTGCCCATTCATCCTGCAGCCTCCACTCTCATCCAAAACAGCTGAAAGAACCTTAGTCCTGAGGCCCCTATGCTCCTGCTCTCTAGAATCTCTTACCTGACTCACTCACAGTCACACTTGCCTGTCCATGAGTACTGAAAAATCAAAAAGCCATATACACAGAGGTGTGACTACCCTCAGGTAGATGGAGTTCATTTACAGAGCAGCAATGGTCTAATTGAATGTTGCAACAGGTTTGAGGAGTTGAATAACTTTGTTCCCTATGCCTGTTGCTATATCTTTGAGGATGATTTTGATTGCTAACCAAATATCTATTTCCAGTATTTCCACGCAGCTTAGTTCCCTCCTTCATATTAGGACTAATGAATGATCTCAGGATGAGCTATGAGGTTCAATCAGACGTTGACTTGACAAGTGTTGGGGATAACGGTTTTGATTTGTGAATAGAGATGATGAAGCACTACACTGTAAGAACTCTGTAACTCTTATGTTTTCAGAGAAAGCAGAGAGGAAGGGATTTTCATGGCACTGGTGGTATGTGGTGATGGCTGTCGCTGTGGCTATGGTCTCTGCCATTTGCATCGCTCTGCTTGTTACCCGTCTGAGAAAGAAGGACGTTCGATATGGGTGAGAACTTCTTAAATTCATTAACTGTTTTCCACTCAGCTAATGGACCAGGCTAAGATGGGGAGGTTAGTTTAGGGGCATTGGAACGAAGCAGGGATGTAGTTGCCAGATCCTGTCCAAATTGCTGCCCGTGATTTGTAGCCAGTTATAGGCCCTGACAAACCAGCAGCTGAAATCAAAGCAGCCCCATTGTAGTTGAGCTGAAAGTAGGACGCAGAATGTGTCTGATGACATTCAATTTTCTAATTCTCACCCATATTTCCAAATCCCTCCATAGTGTGTCCCACCTTGTCTCCATAATTTCAGTCCTACAAATCTCTGAGGTCTCAATATTTGTCTAATTTGGCATCTGCAGCATTCACCATTTCAATTGTTCCACTATTGATGACAGTTTTTTAAGCTGCCTCAGTCCTCCCTATAACACTCCTTCCTCTTCAAACATCTTCAGTCAATTTGTGTATCACATTTTCATATCGTAGAATCATCATAGAATCCTACAGTGCAGAAAGAGGCCCTTCGGCCCATCGAGTCTGCACTGACCATAATACCACCCAGGCCCCACCCCCATATCCCGCTAATCCCTCTAACCTACGCATCCTAGTATACTAAGGGGCAATTTTAGCATGGCCAGTCAACCTAACCTGCACATCTTTGAACTGTGGGAGGAAACTGGAGCACCCGGAGGAAATCCACGCAGACACGAGGAGAATGTGCAAACTCCACACAGACAGTGACCCAAGCCAGGAATTGAACCCAGGTCCTTGGAGCTGTGAAGAAACAGTGGTAACCACCATTTTGACTGCCAGTCATCCCTGCAAAATGTTTTGGGACATTTTACTGCTTCAAAGACATTGGGTTGAATTTTACATGCCCCCATGTGGTGTGTTCTCTGGAGAGGACTATCCACCACACTACGTTTCTGTTCACACTCACACACACACACACACACACACACATATATACACACCCTCTCACACACACACACACACACACACACACACACACACACACCACACACACACACCACACACACACACACACACACACCACACACACACACACACACATATGTATATACCACCACCCCTCCACCCTGTCTCCATAAATGTGGCACATGGTCAGAAGCCACCAATGTAACATCACACTATGCCTAATATCATACACATTTTCCTAAAACACTCAGTACCATCACAGTAACAACATCCACTCACACAATCACTGCTGCCCTTATCCTCTATTTTCTGCCATTCAGTAAAGATTTTTTTAAAGTTTATTTATTAGTCATTTATTTATTAGTTATTTCATTAACACTGTAATGAAGTTACTGTGAAATTCCCGTAGTCGCCAAGTCCAGCGCCTGTGTGGGTCAACACTAGTAGAACCGATATCAGTGCCACAGCATGATAACTTTGCCAGTGTTTGCAAAACTAGCCAATGAGCTGGCAGTCTCAAAGGTCTGTCACTTTTGTAACTAATAAATGTGGTGATTGACAATGAATGGATTTTGACACAACCCCGAACAAAGAGACCAACACTGTACCATCCCAAATTGAAACTGGCACTGAAGAAATATTACAGCCGGAAAAGATTTATTCAGGCTATTTTTGCATCATGTTATTCAGTAGTTGCTAAAAATTTGCACTTCTCCACAACATTTTGACATCAAATCCTTCACTCAAGTCCTTTATGTGCAACATACAAAGGAAGTCCCAGAAGCAAATGCATACTTGCCTAATTGTTCTGTTAGCCACACAGATATAGGGGACCATCCATAAACCTCCCCATAAGCCTCGTAAGTTCATAAAATATATGAGAAGAATTAGACCATTCAGATCATCGAATCTGCTCTGCCATTTGATCATGGCTGATATGCTCCTTCTCCCCATAACCCTTCAACCCATTCCCAATTAAAAATCTGTCCTTAAAGATACTCACTGTCTCAGCATCCACCATGCTTGGGGTAGCGAATTCCACAGATTAACAATGCTTTGGGAGAAGCATGGGGTATGAATTTCCCATTCTGCCCGGTGGTTTCCTGGCACTTGCATCATCATGACATCTTGCCCGGCTTGCATTAATTGGATAGTAAATCCTCACTAATTGAATGATTCGGCTCTGCCAGTCAAACCTTTCTCCCCACTCCTTTAGTTTTATAAATAATAAACAAAAATCTTCAAAGATAATGAAAGATAACATAATTTTTCTAAAAACTTTTTGGTTCTTTTCCAGGATGTTTGTTTGCAGAACTGTTTGGGAGATTAAGCTTTAATCCCTGCAGACTCTGTGACTGTTGTGAAAAATTAGCAACCCTAGAATGCTTTTGTTTTATAAGATTGGTAAAATGCCTACACTCACTCTGCACGTGCTCCATAGTGAAGCTTTCGAGCCCATGATTGAGAGAGGGGAACTGGTGGTACGATACCGAGTGAAGAAGTCATACAGCCGAAGGACCAATGAAGCCACGTGTGAGTAATCCACACTAATATAACATTAATGCTTAAATGCATTGACCTGTTGGGAAGAAAACAAAAGGCCATCAAAGTGGTGACTGCTGTAAAAATTACAGATATTGAGGCCTTCAAGATAGGCTCTTTAAATATTAGTACATGAACATTCACATGTTGTCTGCTAAATCTTTGAGTGGTTTTATTTTAGTCCCTAACCATCTAGCAACATGTAATAAAAAGGCAAATGAAATATTGGTATTTATTGCAAAGGACTGGGGTATAAAAATAGAGAAATGTTGCTATTGTACAGGGTGTTGGTGAGACCATATCCTGACTATTGTGTCCAGTTTTGGTCTTCTTAATTGAAGAAGGACGTGGTGGCATTGGAGGCAGTTCAGAAGATGCTTACCAGATTGATTCTGGAGATGAAAGGGTTGACTTATGAGGAGAGGTTAAACAGTTTGGGTTTGTTAGTCGATCAGAAGGTTGAGAAGGGATTGATAAAGTAAATATTGACCAGACATTTCCTCTTGTGAGATAATCTAGAACGTGAAATCACAGATATAGGTTGAGAGGCGGTAGATTTAAAACTGAGATGAGGAGAAACTACTTCTCGTAGAGGGTGGTGAATTTGTGGAACTCGCTGTCCCATAGTGCGGTGGAGTCTGAATCATTGAGAAGCAGATAGATAGATTTCTAATTAAAAATGAGATAAGAGGAACAGGGGAGACACATTTGAGACATGGGAGAGATCAGCCATGATCTGAATGAATGATGGAGCAGGCTCGAAGGGCTGAGTTGCCAATTTCTGTACCTAATTCCTACATTCCTAGTTCATACACATGGATAGGAATTTTATAGAATAATATTGACAAATCCTTTGGGAGATGCTACAATCCAATTTTTTTGTCTGCTTTTTTACTGCTTGATCGTCTACACTGACAGTCAGCCCCCTGTAGTGGAATAAAATTTCAGTTTCTGCAACATTACAAAATCGATATTAATTCAGTATTAAAATTTGAAATTTTTGCTATGAGAATGAGGTAAATGTACAGAAAGATATGTCTGTTTGCTGGTCAGTATTGGGAGAGTTGAGGGAATTTAACTCTTCATCTTCTCCAGACAATGCCCAAATTGTGGAGTTTGACAACCAGGAATCTTTCACTCTGCTGGGTAAATGAAAGAAAAATTCCACAGACTTAAACCTTTCAATTTGATTTGGGAATGAGTCAGCCTGGATTTTGTGCCCAAGTTGCTGGAACAGGACTCGAACCCACAACCCTTTCGTTCAGAGATCAGTGACACAACTAAAACTATCAATAGTCCCATCACCAAACTGACAGGGATCAGCTGATTGGACAAATGGTCAATGACATTGCTGGGTTACTCAATTTTGATAACAAGCAGCCCAATTACCAGCTAACTTTCTAAATAGGCTGGAAAACTATTGTTGTTACAATAGCATGCACCTAAAAAAGGGTTAGAATTTTGCTCCACTGCTCAAAATATCCTCACATAGCTTAACATTATGTCAATAAATGCCGCACTTCATAATTATTGCAACGTGACTAATTTTAGGTGGAGAGATAGTAAATTAGACCCTTAAGTAAAAACAGATGCTTGTAAGAAAGCTGCGGTGCAGAAAGCCATGGTAAAGATCACTGCAGTGAACAACACGACAGCAAATAATGCTGCAGTTTAAGAGGGAGTTTGTGAGTTTCTTGTTCGTCCCTCCCTCTGCTGACTATGTTTGACTGTGTATCTTTCTATTCTCCCTGAATCAGGGAAAAGTAGCATGTTTGGTGATATCCCTCTGGGACTAAGTCCTATGGCAGGGATGGGAGCCTAAAGTATTTCCCAAGGTTGAGGCCAGTGGGGAAAGTATGCCATATCTTCCAGTCCCACTGTCATTAATTGTGCAATTAGGTGTTTTGCACCATATTCTGTGGTGGGCCATGACTGATGGCACACGATCTGCCGTTGTATTTTGATGGTATGCTGAAAGTGCACCCAACATGACTTACCCGTTATTGAAGAAAGAAGACAGACCTCCTGAAAATGAAGGTGGATCTCCAGGAACTTCTGAACCTTCTCTAGGACATTAAATCCAGAAGATCCACATAGACGTTGCCCCACACACTGCTGTGTTGTTCTGGAATCCAGGGGTGTCATTGACCTCCATTCTGGAGCCTGAAGGCAGCCCCAGATACTGTTCAACGTGTCCCTACTTCCTGCATATCACATTCTTCCAGATATCTTTAGTGTGATTTCCTGCTGGTGTCATTAAGTGGGTGTTTGGGCCTTCATCCTTGCATTAATGGAATGTAAATCAGCTTCACGCCAGCCTCCAGCAGATTTCCCAATCTGCCACAATAGGTACCAGCCAGGAAGATCCTGCAGATCACGCTGGTGTCAAACTGATCTTTGGACCTCTGCTGAATTCTCTTCCCCCTGCCACTGCATTGAACCCATCGGAGGGCGAATGGGAGAATTCTGCCACCTCCTACCAAAACACCCACCCATTCAAATATGATCTAGTCCATGGCCCAATGAAGAACTGAACTATGTAGTTTTGATCTGTGTTTGGCACGGATATCACTGGTTGGCAGGCAGCTGCTGGTGGCAAGGGAGGGACACAGCCTGGGACACAATTCATCTGGACCTGGAGATTTGTTCACTTTTAACCCTACTGGCACCTCCAATACTTGTCCTTTCCTGTGTCAATTTGCTCAAGACCTCCGCAGTCTCTCCCTAAATTCCATGTTGCATCCTCATTCTCTTGGGGTGAAGACAGATGCAAAGTATTTGTTCAACACTCTACCAATGTCCTTTGGCTCCAACCACAGATTTCCCCCTTGCTACCTAATGGGCTACCATCAAAATCTCTTGATTAAGGGAATTGTGTTCAAAGGCATATTATGTGCTGCTAAGGAAATATTTACAATGCACCCCCACAATGCAGGAGAATTTTATCCTTAATTTCTTTCATTACAAAAGCTAATCCTTGATGATACCATTCTATAGAAGTATCCAAACTACACTATGATGCTTTCTGCAATTAGCATCTTTAAATTTTGTCCCTTTAAAGAAGTAGATGATAAGTCTCATTTAAAATATAAGGAATGGGTCTGCTTCAAAAGGTGACGCTGCACTTTTGAAAATCTCACTCACTAATCTCATGAACGCAGCAGTCAGTTTTCCTTTAAGTCTTTGGGATGGACTAATGTCGGCAGTGGAAATTGTTGAGCAAGAAGCTGTTGTGCTGATTGTCCCTTTAAGGGCAACACAGCAGAAGAGGGTCACATGGCTTGAGGAGCCAATTGGAACTGAGAGTGGGCAATCACCACAGGGAGTGGAGTCCTCTCTTTGAGAGGAAGCATCTAAAAACATGTAGTGGTCATGTAGGGACTAGGTCAACTCATGGGGCTGCTCTAGGGCAACTATGGGGCGAGGAGGAGAGGGGTGGTAATGAAGGGAATGAGGGATGCTGGCCTGTCTGTTGCCTTTCCTGATTAATAAATACCCTTTTGTGTTCCTGACAAACAAGCATCAGTACAGCTATAATGAATGTGTTTGGCGCATGTTTGTGTTTTTAATGATGAGATGAAAGCACACAAAAGAAACATCTTACATTTCAAATCCTAACTGAAATAACAAGATTAGTCCCCGTTATTTGCTCAAAGAATAACAAAAGTCTGCCACATTCTCCTGAACTAATCCTCACACAAGCTAAACTAATTGGTCTATTTTAATAGTGGTCATTATGTTTAGAAAACATGAAACATTGATACAGAAATCGAAAGAAACTGTCATTGCCATACATCCGTTATAAACCAGTGATTTCCGTTCTCATTTCCATTTCGCCGGCTCATTCAAACCTTAATTTCTCAACTACAATGATTATAATTTGATTTGATTTATTATTGTCACGTGTATTAGTATGCAGCGAAAAGTAGTGTTTTTTGTGTGCTATACAGACAGAGCATACTGTTCATAGAGAAGGAAAACAGAGTGCAGAATGCAGTGTTGTAGTGCTATAGCTATGGTGTAGAGAAAGATCAACTTAGTGCAAAGTAAGTCTATTCAATAGCTTGGCGGCAGCAGCACGGAAGGAAAGAAACTGTTCTTGAGTCGGTTTTTTATTTTTTTCATTAGAAACATAGAACATTACAGCACAGTATAGGCCCTTTGGCCCTCAATGTTGTTCCGAGCTATGTCCAATCCCAGGATCAAGCTATCCCCTCCCTATATTTTTTCCCGAAGGAAGAAGGTGGAAGAGAGAATGTCTGGGGGTACATGGCATCCTTGATTATACTGGCTGCTTTTCCAAAGTAGAGGGATGTATAGAAGAGTCAATGGATGGAAGGCTGATTTGCATGATGGATTGGGCTACGTTTTGACCCTTTATAGTTTCTTGCAGTCTTGGGCCTAAGCGGGAGCCATACCAAGCTGTGATACAACTGGAAAGAATAATTTCTATGGTACATCTGTAAATGTTGGTAAGAGTTGTGGTGGACATGCTAAATTTCCTTTGCCTCCTAAAAAAGTAGAGACGTTAATGGGCTTTCTTACCTATAGTGTCAGCATGGGAAATCAGGACAGGTTGTAGGTGATCTGGATACCTAAAACCTGAAGCTCTCAACGATCTCTACTTCGTCCTCATTGAGGTAGACAGGGACGTGTTCTCCACTAAGCTTCATAAAGACGATTACTACTTAAAAACTTGACGCAAGTTTGATGGACTGAATAAGCACATCTCACACTATAATAGTCTCATTTGGGTAAATTGTAATTCTTCGTCTTTGTTTAACTGGGGTTACCAACCAGGGTTCTAAAATAATAAATTAAGGGGAACTTTAACATAGGAAGGAGCTGTAGGAATGGGTGAGGGAGGGGAGGTATTACTTGACTTGAGAGGCAGGGAGGGGGTATCTACTAACAGCCTATCAGTTCAGTTGCTGGTGCTCTCAAAACTGAAACATCTGTGCTCAGAAAAGAAGTTTATTGCTGTAATGACCCAGGAAGTTAGACTAGAAAGGAAGTTATAGTTTATTACAAAATGCAAAATAAATTCACTCCTGTGGTGTATACACACTAGTCTCTGCTCAGCGACTCTGCGCTGTTGTGTGTCATGAAGGCCCGTTGAAGAACATTTACCCGAAGGTCGGAGGCCAAATGCCCGTGACTGCTGAAGGGAGCTGTTTTGCCTGGTGATTGTTGAGCGATGCTCATTCATCCGCTGTTGTAGTGTCTGCATGGTCTCCCCAATATACCATGCTTCGGGACTTCCTTTCTTGCAACGTATTAGGTAGACAACGTTGGCCGAGTTGCACGAGTATGTACCGTGTACCTGGTGAATGGTATTCTCACGTTTGATGATGTCGTCCATGTCTATGATCCGGCATGTCTTGCAGAGGTTGCTGTGGCAGGGTTGTGCGGTATTGTGGTCACTGTTCTCCTGAAGGTTGGGTAGTTTGTGGCGAACAATGATCTGTTTGAGGTTGCGCGGTTGTCTGAAAGCAAGAAATGGGGGGGTGGGGATGGCCCTAGCGAGATGTTCATCGTCATCAATGATATGTTGAAGACTCTGGAGAAGATGTTGTAGCTTTTCTGCTCCGGCGAAGTACTGGACAACAAAGGGTACTCTGTCCACCGTGTCCCGTGTTCGTCTTCTGAGGAGGAAACTCTAGTAGGATGCACCTATTCCCACCCCTTACTCCCATGATGATGGGGCCTTCTCCCTCATTTTGCAAATGGCCTCATCTTCATCACTTGTAGGATCAGTTTGGATGGATAATGGCGATGGATAGGTGAATGCCTTTTCCACGAGGAGCATTGAAGAGACATTATAGAGGGCTTATCTTCAGTGGTGATCCCTGGCTGGGTGTCCGCCACCTCTGTCTCCATGTTTGAGCCAAAATCTTCATGGTCCAGTTGACTGACTGCTGAGATTTTACAGGGCAGTACAAAGGGTGCTAACAGTGGCATATCCACAGAAACAGTTGCCTCTGTGGAGGTTTCCCCATGACAGAGTTGATCCAGGTGCTTTTTGAAGGTTTTCTCTCTGGTTTTTACCTGATAATAGTCATGATTCGAGATGCTGGCGTTGGATTGGCGTAAGAACAGAAAGAAGTCTCAGAACACTAGCTTAAAGTCCAACAGTTTATTTGTAGTAAACACGACAAGCTTTCAGAACAGGCTGTCCCTTTGTCAGGTGGATGGCATTGGTGAGGTGTTCATCTTCATCAATGACATGTTGAAGGCTCCGGAGAAGATGTTGTAGCCTCTCCGTTCTGGAGAAGTACTGGACGACAAAGGGCCAAGACCATCCCCACACCTCCACTTCTTCCTTCAAACAACCACACAACGTTAAACTGACCATTGTTGCAGCAAACTATCCAGCCTTCAGGAGAACAGTCACCATGACACCACACAACCCTGCCACAGCATCTGTAAGATGTGCCGGATCATCGACACAGATGCTGTTATCCCACGTGAGAATACCATCCATCAGGTACATGGGTTCATATCACATTATCTGTAACTCCCCACACCTTACCTGGGCCTGCAAAATCTCAGCACCTTTCTTGTCTGGAAACAATACACATCCTTTTAATCTGTGCTTAATGCTCTCTCCACTCTCATTGTCTGTACCTTTAAGACTTGATTAGCTGTAAAGACTCACATTCCTATCATTATTCATGTAAATTGAGTTTGTGTCTTTGTGTCCTGTTTGTGGTCAGAACTCCCAGCCACCTGACAAAGAGACAGCCTGTTCCAAAAAGCTTGTGGTATTTGCTATAAATAAACCTGTTTTACTTTAAGCTGGTATTGTGAGACTTCTTTTTGTCTTTACCTAATAAGACACACCTGTCCTGTTTCCTTGGGAATAACTCCTGGAATCCACGGAGAACTTCATATGGGATATATTTCCCAGTTTGAAGTCACTATCCAGTCTCATGGCCCTTTATGTCGGCTTCTTGTTTTAACTCAATATTCCTTGCCATATTTGAGAATGTTAAGCCTAGTCCAAAGGTGTTGTCCATCAATAGCTTCACCGAGGCTTTTCCCAGCATCGTATGCGACATAGATAGCTTCAAATTGTACACCTTTCTCAGTCCATTGAAGATCTGTGTGTGTTGGGTTTGGGGTCTAGCCTCCTGTAGCTTTCATCATATTCGGCAATGGCCAGGGGCCCTGGGGGTTATTTTAAAAATGGTCACTCTACAAAAGTGTATGAAGAATTAACACAGAATACATCTCCCAAAATGATCTTATAGCCGCATGTTTCTATGTTGCACATGCTAATTGGTAAAATGTACGTTTATGATGATTTCCCACACTCTCCCTACTGGAACTCTCCAGAGAACACTCAGGATGAGTGCAGTTTGGGGCCTAATGCAAGTTCCCAATCTAACCCTAGAGATTGTTCTCTGCTGTAAGTTTTCTCATAAAAAGCACAGCTTGGTGTTTTCTGTTAGTGTGTCTGGAGTTAATGCATCATTTACCCCAATCTCTGAATTTAAACATTCCAACGTACTCCGTGACCTTGGATTCTTTTCTCACAACTTGCAGCCAACATGTAAACATTAATGGTAACTGGGACTAAAAATAAATTTTTGTGACTGTTCAAGCTATAAAAATGTTTATTTCATTTGTTCCTCCCCAACCCTCTTTCTCCTGAAAATTAACAGTTGATCCTGACGTAAGTTGTCAGCCTTCGAATGTCGGTGAGTGACTTGTGTTTTGAGTTCTGTCATCAGTTGTTTAAAGAAGTGTATGATCACCTTTCTCAACTCCAGGCAGCTCAAAGCACTTAACAGCTAGTGATATAATTTGAATGGTCACTGTTAGAATAAATAGAATAGAATCGAACAAAGGACAAACAGAATCTCTACAATGCAAAGTAAGCCACACAGCCCTTCATCCTACACCAACAACAATCCCCCCACTAGGTTCTATCACCATAATCCCACATATTTACCCTGCTGGCACCCCCCCCGACAATAAAGGAAATTCAGCATGGGCAATCTACCTAACCTGCACATCTTTGGAATGTGGGAGGAAACTGGAACACCCAGAGGAAACCCACGCAGACAGGGGGAGAACATGCAAGCTCAGTACAGACAGTGACCAGAGAGTGGAATTGAATTTGGGTCCCTGTTACTGTGAGCAGTGCTGGGGAACGAGGAAGACTTCAGTGATTTTTTTAAAAATTAATTCATTGGACATGTGTATTACCAGGTGGCCTACTTTATTGCCTATCCCCTAGCTCCTGAACGCATTTGAGAGTCAACCACATTGCCACTAGGCCATCACCTGCCCTAAGAAGATATTACTTGAGGGATTAATTTTGACCAGAGTTAGAACATAGAACATAGAACAATACAGCACAGAACAGGCCCTTCGGCCTTCGATGTTGTGCCGACCAAAATAAAAAGCAATGCCCCTCCAAACTAAACCATTCCCGTCTCTTCCATATACTTATCAACTAACCTCTTAAACGCCACCAAACTTGGCGCATCTACAACAGCTGCAGGCAGGGCATTCCACTCTCTAATCACTCTTTGAGTAAAGCACCTACCTCTGATATCCGTCCTATAACTCATACCCCTTAATTTAAAGCTGTGTCCCCTCGTGCTAGCTTTCTCCATCCTAGAAAAAGGCTATCACTGTCCACCCTATCTAAACCTCTAATCATCTTATATGTTTCAATAAGATCCCCTCTTAGCCGCCTCCTTTCTAACGAAAACAACCTCAAATCCTTCAACCTCTCTTCATAGGACCTGCCCTCCATACCAGGCAAATCCTGGTAAACCTCCTCTGTACCCTCTCCAATGCCTCCACATCTTTCTTATAATGTGGGGACCTGAACTGCACACAATACTCCAAGTGCGGCCGCACTAGAGTTTTGTACAGTTGCAACATGATGCTGCGGCTCCTAAATTCAATCCCCCTACCAATAAAAGCTAAGACTCCATATTCCTTCTTAACAACTTTATCCACTTGACTGCCTACTTTCAGGGATCTATTGACACATCCACCAAGATCCTTCTGTTCCTCAACACTATTAAGAGCCCTACCATTAGCCCTATACTCTACACATTTATTGTTCCTGCCAAAGTGCATTACCTCACACCTTTCCACATTAAACTCCATTTGCCACCTCTCGGCCCAGCTCTGCAACTTGTCCAAGTCACTCTGTAAACTATAACACCCCTCTTCACTATCTTCCACTCCACCGACTTTAGTGTCATCTGCAAATTTACTGATCCATCCCCCAATACCCTCATCCAGATCATTTATAAAAATTACAAACAGCAGGGGCCCCAAAACAGACCCCTGAGGCACACCACTTGTCACCGAACTCCACGATGAATATCTCCATCAACCACCACCCTCTGTCTTCTATCTGCCAGCCAATTCCTAATCCAATTAGCTAAATCACCCTCTATTCCACACATCTGCATTTTCTGTAGAAGTCTTCCATGGGCCACCTTATCAAACGCCTTACTACAGTCCATATATACTACATCAACCGCCTTACCCCCATCCACCTCTCTGGTCACTTTCTCAAAAAACTCAATGAGGTTAGTAAGGCATGACCTACCTTTCACGAAACCATGCTGACTATCCCCAATCAATTCATTTCTCTCTAAATAACTATAAATCCTATCCCTAATAATTCTCTCCAATACCTTGCCCACAACAGAAGTAAGACTCACTGGCCTATAATTCCCTGGAAGGTCTCTCTTCCCCTTCTTAAACAATGGGACCACATTCGCTATCCTCCAGTCCTCCGGAACCACACCCGTCACCAACGAGGACCTGAAGATCAGAGCCAGAGGCTCTGCAATCTCCTCTCTTGCCTCCCAGAGAATCCTAGGGTAACTCCCGTCCGGCCCAGGGGACTTATCCAACTTCAAACCCTCGAGAATTTCTACACATCCTCCCTATCTACTACAATACTTCCCAATTTGCAACCCTGTACCTCAGTGCTCTCCATAGCTACATTTCCAGCACTCTGCGTGAATACCGAAGAGAAATATTTATTCAGTGCCTCACCAATCTCTGCAGGCTCCACGCACAACTTCCCACTGCTGTCTATGACTGGCCCTAATCTTGCCCTAACCAATCTTCTATTCTTAACATATCGAAAGAAAGCTTTAGGATTCTCCTTAATCCTATCAGCCAACATCTTCTCGTGTCCCCTCTTAGCTCTCCTCAGTTCACTTTTTACCTCCTTCCTGGCTAATCTATAGCTATCCATTGCACTATCTGAGCCTTCACGCCTCATCCTGACATAAGCCTCCTTTTTCTTCTTAACCAGCAAATCAACTTTTTTCGTACACCAAGGCTCTCTTACTCGACCATTTCCTCCCTGCCTGACAGGGACATACTTATCAAGGACTCGCAGCAGCTGCTCCTTGAATAAGCACCACATTCCAGCTGTTCCCAGTCCCTGTAGTTCCCTAGTCCAATCTACGCACCCTAATTCTCTCCTGATGGCCTCATAATTACCCTTCCCCCAGCTATAACTACAGCCCCCAGCTTCATGCCTATCCCTGTCCATCACTAAGGTGAACGTAACCGAATTGTGGTCCCCTGGTCTTCTTCAAAATATCTTTAACATCCAATTGAGAGGGCAGCTTGGAGTTTGGTTTAACTTTGAGTGGTTAGGTTAGGGATACCCTGCCTGAGAGCGTACAGGCAAAAGGCAGGAGAAGGCATAAAGTGTATTATTCATTTATGGTGGATCTGAGCAGATACATTGGGCCAGTCTGATTCAAAAGAAGTTTCTGCCAGTGCAGCAGAACTCCAGCACTCCAGTGTCAACTGAGAGAATGACCATGCTTCTGGACCCGTGCTCCATTGGCTCTAAGGAAAAAGGGGAACAGAGTTAGCCATAACGAGGGAGTCACATCTTTGCTCAGGTGCTGCTGAGACCCAGAGAACAAAGGAAAGCCTAATGCACTGCTTTCTGTGGAACCCCTTATTACAATGCGGTTGATTTACAGTGGATGTCATGGTGGCACAGTGGTTAGCACACAGTGCCAGACACCTGGATTCAATTTTGGCCTCAGGTAACTCTGTGGAGCTTGTACATTCTCCCCATGCCTGCTTGGGTTTCTTCCGGGTGCTCCGGTTTCCCCCCACAATCCAAAAAATGTGTAGGTTAGATAGATTGGCCACGCTAAATTGTCTGTTAGTGTTAAGGGGACTAATAGGGTAAATTCATAGAATTAAGGGATAGAGACTGGGTGGGATTGTTGTTAGTACATGCTTGATGGCTTGAGTAGCCACTTTCTGCACTGTAGAGATTCTGTAATTCTATGATGCTGAACTTGTGGAAGTTGTGACATTTTTTATTGTGTTACCAAATATTGAACCGCTCTGTTTTGCAAAGTGGCCTTGAATTTCCTCAGTACTTGTGTCTAAGAGATACCAAAATATGACATCAAAGCCAACCAATCTTGCGGCTTAGAGGGTCATGAAATTTTGGGCAGAAGGTTATTTTTAAATTGATCCTTCTCTGTTCAAAGTGAACTATACAAGTCACATGATGATGTACGAGTTTCCTGCAATTGGGTTTTACTTAGAAGCAGCTTTGATATGTTGATCAGATTTTCAGACACATTCTCCTAGGCTGAAATTGTTGTCTCGTCTGCCATGGGAATTGTAGTGGACAAGACAGAAAATTCGGCAAATCATTTAAAGATCCTTGAGTTCTGATGGGAATTTCTGGTCTTGGGGCTAGCATGGACGGACAGTCTTTTATTGTAATGTTTTAGGTATTTTGAAGAATTTATATTCACTATAACTATTAAATTTATATGATAATTTCCCCAGTTGTAACTGTGCTGTAGCTGAGATGCGTTGAAATTTTAAATTTCAGCGTACAAAGAACAATACAGCACAGCAACAGGCCCTTCGGTCCTCCAAGCCTGGTCATCCAAGACTGGAGGATGGCAAATGTTGTCCCCTTGTTTAAGAAGGGGAGCAGAGACCATCCTGCAAATTATAGACCAGTGAGCCTTACATCTGTTGTGGGGGAAGTTCTGGAAAGAATTACAAGGGATAGGATTTATAGCCATTTAGAAAGAAATGAATTGGTTAGGGATAGTCAACATGGATTTGTGAAGGGAATGTCGTGCCTCACAAACCTCATTGAGTTTTTTGAAAAGGTGACCAAAGAGGGTAAGGCAGTTAATGTAGTGTACATGGATTTTAGCAAAGCATTTGATAAGGTTCCCCATGGAAGACTACCGCAGAAAATGCAGATGCATGGAATTGAGGGAGATTTAGCAATTTGGATTAGGAATTGGCTAGCTGATAGAAGACAGAGGGTGGTGGTTGATAGGATATATTCAACTGGAGTTTAGTTACTAGTGGTGTACCTCAGGGATCTGTTTTGGGGCCACTGTTGTTTGTTATTTTTATAAATGACCTGGATGAGGGTGTAGAGGGAAAGGTTAGTAAATTTGCTGACGATACCAAAGTCGGAGGAGTTGTAGACAGTGAGGATGGATGTTACAGTTTGCAGAGAGACATAGATAAGTTGCAGAGCTGGGCCTAGAGGTGGCAAATGGAGTTTAATGTGGAAAAATGTGAAGTGATTCACTTTGGTAAGAGTAATATGTGTGCAGAATATAGGGCTAATGGTAGGACTCTTATTAGTTTAGATGAGCAGAGAGATCTCGGTGTACAGGTGCATAGATCCCTGAAAGTTGGTACTCAAGTTGATAAGGTTGTTAAGAAGACGTATAGTGTGTTAGCATTTATTATTAGAGGGATTGAATTTCGGAGCCGAGATGTCATGTTGCAACTGTACAAAACTCTGGTGCGGCCGCACTTGAAGTATTGTGTACAGTTTTGGTTGCCACATTATAAGAAAGATGTGGAGGCATTGGAAAAGGTGCAGAGGAGGTTTACCAGGATGTTGCCTGGTATGATGGGTAGGTCTTATGAGGAAAGACTAAGGGACTTGAGGTTATTTTCATTAGAGAGAAGAAGGTTAAGAGGTGACTTAATTAAGACATATAAGATGATCAGAGGGTTAGATAGGGTGGACATTGAGAGCCTTTTTCCTCGGATGAAGATGGATAACACGAGGGGACATAGCTTTAAATTAAGGGGCGGTAGTTATAGCGTGGATGTTAGAGGTGGGTTCTTTACTCAGAGGGTAGTAAGGGCGTGGAATGCCCTGCCTGCAGCAGTTGTGGACTCGCCAAGTTTAAGGGTGTTCAAATGGTCAGTGGATAGGAATATGGATAGCATTGGAATAGATTAGGTTAGAGTCTCATAAAATTGGTTCCAGTGGTCGGCGCAACATCGAGGGCCGAAGGGTCTGTACTGCGCTGTAATGTTCAATGTTTTATGTTCTAAGTATTCATTTAGGATCTCACCTACTTCTTTGGGTTCTAAGCATAATTCTCCTCTTTTATCCCTGAGACATCCTATTCTTTCCCTGACAACCCTGTTCTTCCTAATGTATGTATAAAATGCTCTTAATCCTATTTGCCAAGGACATTTCATGACCCCTTTTTGCCCTCCTAATTCTCTGTTTGAGCTCTTTTGTACTTTCTCTGTATTCCTCCAGTGCTCCATCTGTTTTTAGCTGCCTGGACCTTTTGTATGCCTCTTTTTTCTTTTCTTTTAGACCCACAACTTCCCTGCTTATTCACGACCCTTGAATCTTACCTTTTCTATCCTTCCTTTTTACAGGTACATGCCTGTCCTGCAGCCTCATCAACTGTTCTGACATCTGACATCACAAAATAGGTAGTCTTTCAGGAAGCCACCATTATGCCAATTATCAATGTGTTCCAGAGGCTCCTTAGCCTCTGAGAAATATCTTCATTCATTCATCCATAAGCACACCCTCCCCACTTCCCTCACTACTGACTCTGTTTCTTAAATACCTGCAGCATTTTTGCCCATTTGCACAGCAGATGAGAACCAGACCAGTTTCAACAGATATCCTATGCCCAGTTTTCCTGGTTGAATTTTAAAGAATATTATACAAGAGGAAATATCTTCTTCCCCTCCTTTTACTATTGCATTTACTGGGATAAGATTAACCATTCAACTTGTCTATTTCATTATTTTTAGAATACATTTTTTTTCCATTCTCTATCCTGATGTGACTGATCCATGTTGAGGTTCAGTCCCATGGGGTACAGTCAACATTAGTACCTCCCACAGATTGGTTCGGGCCATGTACCTATCGGTGCAAGGTATTGTTGACTGGACCTCATGGGATTGAACCTCAACATGGGTCAGTCTCATCGAGATAAAGAATAGGAAAAATGTATTCTGAAAACAATGGGGACATGCCCAATTCATTCTCACCAGCTTTTATTGTCCTTCCTTCATTACTTTGAGAAACTATCATTCATGATCTGGACCTGACACTGATTGCCAGCACCAGATTGTGCTTGGGAATTGGGAAATTGGGAGCTGCAGGGATGACAGTTTTACTGTGCCATGTTGGGCTCAGAGGAGCATTCCCACTATTCTTTCTGTTCACCAAAGAGAAAGTGAATAGAAAACATACCATTTGGTCTTGCATCTTCTTCTAGTTGTCTTCACTGAGGGGTGTAGAGACAGGAAAGTGACAGAGCACTATCCCACTCAAGCCTGCATAAGGAACGTAGACTTACTCTAATGATGTCATATGTAATGAAGGACTCTGCTGACATTGGGTGCGTCTCTCTGTACCTCTCAGTGAAGCAATTAAAATCCTAATGGTGAGAGATTGCGAGCTTTCTGTTGAGTTTATAACTGAGGTAATGTGAACTTGTGCCAGGCAGTTAGCATTGCAGCCACTCTCCCATTTTGACGACAGTTAGTTTCAACACAATATGGTGCTAATTGGTCTGAAAGAGAAGGGGGTTAAAAACAAACAAACCAAATGAAGTAAATTCAAGTAGAAATTCTCTTAAATTATATCAGTTTTGGTGAAGAAAATTTATTATTTTGTTTCCAGTCAACTGAAAAGAACAAATAGAGACTATTGACAATGATCAATCCAAAGGGCATTTAATCATTAAAAAAAAAACTATTTTAAGAAAAGTCTAATTCCTATTTTTTGGCTGTTGCGTTTGAAGAGAACCTGCTTACATGAAGACGGGGAAATGGTGTGAGTATATGTCAGTAGACACTAGTCACTAGCATATTTATGTGAATAAATATATTGGGTAGGTAGGGTAATATTGATGTTACTGGAGTAGTAAGGCATAGCTCCGGGTTAATTCTCTGCAGGACAAATATTTAAATTGCATCATAACAACCTCTATCAATTCTTAAAGTGAAGGAATCATGCCAAAAGTGAAGACACTACTGTAGGCTGAATTTAGAGTATTGTGTACAGTTTTGGTCACCTAATTACAGGAAGGATGTAAATAAGGTTAAAAGAGTGGTTGAGTGAGTGGGCGAGGACCTGGCAGATGGAATATAGTGTAAGCAAGTGTGAAGTTATCCACTTTGGTAGGAATAACAGTAGGAAGGATTACTATTTAAATGGCGAAAAGCTGCAGCATGGGTCCTTGTACACGAATCGCAAAATCACAGTATGCAGGTGCAGTAGGTGATTAAGAAGGCGAATGCAATGTTGGCCTTTATAGCCAGGGGGATAGAATATAAAAGTAGGGAGGTACTTTTACAGCTGTATAGGGTACTGGTGAGGCCACAGCTGGAGTATTGTGTGCAGTTTTGGTCGCTGCATTTGAGGAAGGATATATTGGCCTTGGAGGGGGTGCAGAGAAGGTTCATTTGGCTGATACCGGAGATGATGGCGTTGGATTATGAGGAGAGACTGAATAGGCTAGGTTGGTACTCTTTGGAGTTTAGAAGGCTGAGAGGGGATCTTCTAGAGACATACAAGATAATAAAGGGGATGGAAAAGGTAGAGGTTTAGAGACTCTTCCCGCTTAGCAAAGAAAGCAGAACTAGAGGGCACAGCCTCAAGATTGGGGGGGTGGAGGGGGGCAGTTCAGATCGGAGTTACGGAGGGGTTTCTTCATGCAAAGGGTGGTGAATCTTTGGAATTCTCTGCCTGATGAGGTGGTGGAGGCTTCCTCACTGAATATGTTCAAGTCAAGAGTGGATAGGTTTTTGGTTGACAAGGGAATTAAGGGTTATGGGGAGAAAGTGGGAAAGTGGAACTGAACCACTACAGATCAGCCATGATCTTATTGAATGGCGGGGCAGGCTCGAGGGGCTGTTGGCCTACTCCTGCTCCTATTTCTATGTTCTTATGTTCTTAAGAGTGCAGAAAAGGTTCACAAGGATGTTGCCGGGATTTGAGAAGCTGAGTTACGGAGAGAGATTGAATAGGTTAGGACTTTATTCCCTGGAGGGTAGAAGAATGAGGGGAGATTTGATAGAGGTGTATAAGATTTTGATAGAGTGAATGCAAGCAGGCTTCTTTCACTGAGGCTAGGGGAGAAAAAAACCAGAGGGCATGGGTTAAGGGTGAAAGGAGAAAAGTTTAAAGGGAATATTAGGGGGGAGCTTCTTCATGCAGAGAATAGTGGGAGTGTGGAATGAGCTGCTGGATAAATGGTAAATGCGGGATCACTTTTAACATTCAAGAAAAACTTGGACAGGTTCATAGATGAGAGAGGTGTGGAGGGATATGGTCCAAATGCAGGTCAGTGGGACCAGGTAAAAAATGATTCGGCACAGACAAGAAGGGCCAAAAGGTCTGTTTCTGAGCTGTAATTTTCTATGGTTTTATATGATAAAATTATTAACTAGTTATAGTGCAGAAAGAAACAATTCTGCTCATTGTGTCCATGCTACATCTCTGCAAGAGCAACTCAGCTAATCCCAGTCCAGCAAACTTATAATTTGCTGCAGTTGTACATCTGTTTACCACCTTCAGAAGATCTATTTGACTGGAAAATCTACATCCGCCCCTTCATCTGCTATAGTCAGGGATCTTGTTTGTACAGCTGGAGGAGTTAGAGATAAGGAGAATTATAGGGACTGGAGAAGGTTTCAAAGATAGGGAGGGCTTTTGGGGCTGGAGGAGGTTGCAGTGATTGGGAGAATTGCAAGGGCTGGAGGAGGTTACTGAGATTGGGAGGGGTGTAAAGGCTGGAGGAGATTATACAGATAGAGAAGTTTGTAAGGTCTGGAAGAGTTTATAGAGACTGTGAGGTGTATAGAGGTCGTGGCAGTTTCAGATATAGGGAGGAGTGTAGGGACTGGAGGAGTTTTACCGAGATAGGGAGCATTGAAGTGGCTAGAGGGGGTTGCAGAAATTGGGAGGAGTGTAGGGAGTTGGAGTAGGTTATAGAGGTAGGGCGGATTATAGGGTGCAGATGAGGTTACAGAAGTAGGCTGGGTTGTAGGCGCCGGAGGAGGTTACAGAGATAGAGATGATTGTAGGAGTGGGTGGTGTTTACAGAGATAGGGAGGGATGTAGGGTGTTAAGGTGGTTACAGAGATAGAGAGAGTTGGAGGCACTAGAGCGGTTCACAGAGATGGGTTTATAGTGTAGGAGAGTTTGCAGAGATAGGGAGGGTTGTGGAGCGTGGAGGAGGTTATAGAGATAAGGGAAGGTTGTAAGGTGTGGAGGAGTTACAGAAATAGTGAGGGTTTAGGCTATGAAAGAATTCTTACATGGATCAAAGCTTTAAGGATTCACAGGCACAATAGAGGTGAGCCTAGCCTGGCTATGTGAGTGATTCTTACACTTCCATTGCTTTTGACTTGTAGAAGGAATTACTGGGTTGTGGCAAAGCTTCTGATGATTATTTTAAAATTTGCGCTGACATTTCAGCAGTCTAAAGCACACACTACACCTTGTATTGAGACAGCAAGGGTTTGGTTCTTATAAGTGGAGCCAGGATGAATAAGAGCAGAACAGGAAACTGAGGCAGGATTGTCTTCTGCCAAATCCACACATTGGCAGGAGAGGCTGGCGAAAATTCAGGAAAATCCAACTCATCCCTGTAGCCCAAAACACAGGCTGAGTGTTAAATCAATTTTATGTTGCTTTATAGAGAGGTGCAGTGAAATGTTGTTTTTCAGTTTTAATCTCCCCATTCCCAATCATCTTAACATCTCCAATAAAACCAGATACAATCTGCAAGAGATCACAACTTTTAAGGGGCATTTTGACAAATACATGAATAGGAAGGGAGTATCTGAAAGGGTAGGGGTGATTTTAGTTCAGTCGAGCAGAACGGTTGGTGCAGGCTTGGAGGGCCGAAGGGCCTGTTCCTGTGCTGTAATCTCCTTTGTTCTCTTTTCTTTGACAATTTCATTTCACACTGCCTCAAAGTATCAAATTCCATTTCTGTTTTATCATAGAATCGTAGAACCCTTTGGGCCATTGAGTCTGCACTGAACATAATTCCTCCCGGGCCTTATCCCCATAACCTTACATATTATACCCATTAATCCCTCTAACCTATGCATCCCTGGACACTAAGGAACAGTTATTTAGTATGGCCAATTAACCTAACCCACACATCTTTAGACTATGGGGGGAAACCAGAACATGCGGAGGAAACGCACGCAGACATGAGGAGAACATACAAACTCCACACAGACAGTAACGTGAGCTGGAGATCGAACCCAGGACCCTGGAGCTGCGAAGCAGCAGTGCTAACTACTGTGCTACTGTGCCCCTACGTTTTATATTCAGAGTTGCCAACGCTGCTGGGGATTTTATCGCATGACCTTTTGCCACCCTGCCCTGTCAGACCCTCTTTTCCATTGTTTCAAGTCCAATATTTGTATAACAAAAAATTAAACTGTTTAGAGAATGTTTAAACAAAACATTTTTTTTAATATGCCAATGATTCTTCTCCTGGCAGCAGTATCACGAATTATAGAATCTCTACAATGCAGAAGAAGGCCATTCAACCCAGTAAGCTTGCACCAAAAACAGTGCCACCCAGGCCCTGTAACCCTCACATCTTTACCCTGCTAGTATCCCTGACACTGAAGGGCAATTTATCATGGCCATTCAAACTAACCTGCACATCTTCTGGACTGTGGTACGAAACTGGAGGACCCAGAGGAAATCCATGCAGACGTGAGGAGTATCTGGGACATGCAGGGCATGCCAGGATAATTCTGGAAAGGTAGCCGCAAGTACTGCACCTCATGGCCAAGTTTCTGTAATACAGTTTTATAGGCTAGTAATCCAGAGACCCAGGGTAATATTCCAGGGGCTGAGTTCAAATCCCATCCTGACAGCTGGTGAAATTTGAATTCAATAAAAAACTGGAATTAAAAAATCAAAATATTTCTGTTAAAAGCTCATCTAGTTTACTAATGGCCTCTGCCATCATGTGGTTGACTCTTAACTACCCTCTGAAAATGGCCTAGGAAGCTTTTGAAACTGCTTAAAAGTCAATAAGGAACGAAACTGGAGGGACCTCCCCAGAATCACTGGAGACAATAACAGCAAAGCCAGCCTGTTGATCTTGCAAGATCCTTCTTGCTAACTTGTGCAAAATTGGAAGGACTATCCCACCGACACATCAACAGAATCAAACATTTCACCTAATGTCCCAGACACCATCATCACCATTTTGTCCTGGACAATTTGATGGGCAACACGACAGCTCAGTAACTATCGCTGTGCTGTGCAGATACATGGATTTGGGCCTGTGTCTGTGGGAGTTTGCGCATTCTCCCCGTGCTTGCGTGGTTTTCTCCGGGTGCTCCGGTTTCCTCCCACATCCCAAAGATGTGCTCTTAGGCTAATTGGCAAAACAAATTCTCCCTAAATTGTCTCAAATTTGGTTTTTAATCCATAGATCTATAAACGTAGACAGGGATCACGGGTAGAGGTGGGAACATCGGGGTGACGGCGCTGGCTCATTGGGCCGAAGGGCCTGTTTCCCCTGCTGTTTTGTTCTTTGTTCTTTGAAAGGTCAAGGAGGTTGTCAAATAATTGGTTGTCTTTTATGTGAGCTGATATTTTGATAAGGGAATTAAATACTTGAAGGAATTTCAATGTACTGAATAGGCTTTCATGAATGGGATTTTTTTTACATAGGGAATTCTGTAATGGGCGTTTGGAACTTTTTAAAATTTCATCTCTGCATGGCAGCTGAGATCTCTCCATGCTAGATATTGGATGAGTTAACATAGTTGGTATAAGGGCTAAGATGGGGATACCATAGTTGACACAGAGCTATCAAGGCCATGGGGATGTTTGAGGGGGTCATAAATTGGCAATAGGATTATGTGAGGGTATATGATTGATTGGGAAGTGGGTGGGGTTGAGGGGATGTAAAGGCAAGGGAGGCTAATGTTTCAGAAACCAACTTTAAAGGTTTGAAGATCCTGACATTATTTTTCGAGTATCTATGGAAAGCTGAACCCCATGACCTCACTCCCAGTCTATATTTACCAATTGACTGTCCTGTTCTTAATCAATGAGATTTCAGGTAAAGTCAGATCCTTCCTGTCCATTCAGATAAGTAACAAAGAAAAATACGGAACAGGAACATGCCCTTTGGCCCTCCAAGCTCTGCTGATCATGATGCCTTAACTTTAAAAAACCTTCTGCGCTAACTTAATTTGTAACCTTCTATTTTCTTCATATTCATGTACCCATCCAGATGCCACTTAAATGTTGCTAATGTGTCTGCTTCCACCACCTCCTCTGGCAGTGCGTTCCAGTTACCCAGCACTTTTTGCATGAAAATCTTTCCCCTGTACATCTTCCTTATATTTTCCCCTTCTCACCTTGTGCCCCCTTGTAATTGACACTTCCACCTTGGACAAAGCCTCTGACTATCCACTGTGTCTATGCCTCTCATAATTTTGCAGATGTCTATCAGGTCTCTGCTCAGCCCTGTGTTTCCAGTGAAAACAATCCCAGTTTATTTAACCTCTCCTTATATCCAACGCCCTTGAGACCAGGCAACATCCTGGTGAATCTTCTTTGCATTCTATCCAAAGCTTCCAGGTCCTTCTGATAGTGTGGTGACCAGAACAGCATGCAATATTCCAAATGGGCCTAACCAAGGTTTTATATAGCTGCAACATGATTTCCAACAATTCCTGTATTCGATGAGAAGAGAAAATGTTGGAAAATCTTAGCAGGTCTGGCAGTATCTGTAAGGAAAAAAGAACAAAGAACAAAGAATGACACAGCACGGGAAACAGGCCCTTTGGCCTAACGAGCCCACGCTGCCACCTCGATGTTCCCACCTCTACCCGTGATCCAAATTTGAGTCAATTTAGGGAGAATTTGTTTTGCCAGTTAGCCTAAGAGCACATCTTTGGGATGTGGGAGGAAACCAGAGCTCCTGGAGAAAACCCATGCAAGCACGGGGAGAATGCGCAAACTCCCACAGACACAGGCCCAAATCCATGTATCTGCACAGCACAGCGATAGTAGCTGAGCTGTCGTGTTGCCCATCAAATGGTCCAGGTCAAGCGTACACTAACGACGTGAAGCACTAGGATACACTCGAAAAAATGCAAGAGCAGCCCTCTCACAGCCCCTCACGTGTATGCCCCTCGTTAGACAACAAGGTGGACCAAAGTACCTGTAGGATAAAAACAAGTACATCAATATCATCGTCTATTTACACACTTCCCAGGGACTCCCAAGGTTCATGATCCCTATTTTAAATCAGTTTTCTATACCCTTCCATTCCCATTCTGTTCATGTGCCCATTTAAGTATTTCTTAAATAACTCCAGAGTACCTGCCTCCACCACTTTACTTGGCAGTGCATTCCATACCCCCACCACCCTCTGTGTGAAAAAACTCCCTCTAGCATCCAAATTATACCTTACCCCCTTTGCCCTAAGCTCGTGACCCCTCGTGCTATTCGAGTCCATCCGAGGAGAAAGCTTAATCCTGTTTACTCTATCTATACCCCTCATAATCTTGTACACCTCTATTAGATCTCCTCTAAGTCTACGTCTTTCTAAGGAAAACAGCCCCAATTTGCCTAACCTCTCCTCGTAGCTCAGAAGAGAAAAGAGCTGCTGTTTCAAGTCCAGATGATCCTTTGTTAAGGCAAAGACCTTCCAAAGCACTTAAGTTCTTTTACTAAAATACAAACAAAATGCAGTCAAAATAAAATTTGCAAGATGGACCATTCAGCAAAGTTCACAAAGTCAGTCACTTTGAAGGTCTTTTAGTCTCCTGTGGAGTGATGCAACCCACACCCAGGTTCTCTGAGCTTAGGGTAACTGAGCTTCCAATAGTGGTAGGTGGGATATTGAACTTCAGTCAGTGCCTTCTTCCTCTGCTTCAGCTGATAAACAAAATTCTTCTTGGAGAACATTAGGTTTGGCTCTTGCTGACTCAGCTGCTGACACACTGAACTCATTACTGAGTCCTGATGACTGATGGTGAGAGCTACAGCTTCTTACTTTCTGATGTGATTGATGTGCCTCCGCACTTAATATTCTACTGGCCAATGACACATGACACTGAGCCAGTCATTCAAATTAGAATATAGGAAAAACTACAGCACAAGTTGTGCCGATCATATCTCTACCTACTAGGCTTACCTATAACCCTCAGTCCTATTAAGTCCCATGTACTCATCCAGAAGTCTCTTAAAAGACCCTATCAAATTTGCCTCCACCACCACCGACGGCAGCCGATTCCACTCACTCACAACTCTCTGACTGAAAACTTACCCCAACACCTCCTCTGTACCTATTCTCCATCACTTTAAACCTGTGTCATCTTGTGGCAGCCATTTCAGCCCTGAGAAAAAACGAATGAGAATCCACCTGATCAATACCTCTCAACATCTTATATACCTCTCTCATCCCCTCTCAGGGAGAAAAGACAGAGCTTTCTCAATCTATCCTGATAAGGCATGCCACCCAATCCAGGCGACATCCTTGTAAATCTCCTCTGCATCCTTTCTATGGCTTCCGCGTCTTCCTGTAATGAGGCAACCAGAACTGAGCACAGTACTCCAAGTGGGGTCTGACCAGGGTCTTTTAAAACTGCAGCATTGTCTCCCAACTCCCGATCTTCCAAAGTACCCCTCACCAATGTTCTGGACAAAAACCAAACCATTCAGGTTAAACAACCTGCCTCACCCAATGCAATCTTGACAATCCTTCTGTGAGGTTTGCTTAGTCTCCGCCTTCCCTGTCAAATTCAGAAAAAATAAGGTCAAGGTTCTGGGGCTTCAACCCTTCAATAATTTGGGTGGTGCCACCTTTGTAGCAGCATTGGACATGCTGTTATTGGAAAGGCTGTGGAAGAGACTTACCAGGATGTTGCCTGGTTTAGAGGATGTGGACATTGAAGAAAAGTTGAATAAACTTGGATTGTTTTCATTGGCGTTTTGGAGAATGAGGAGGACCGATAGAAGTTTACAAGATTATGACAGGCTTTGATAGATTGGATTGTCAGAGTTCTTTTCCTAGGGTCAAAGAGTCAATTACTCAGGGGAGAGGTTGAAAGTGAGAGGGGAAAGTTTCTCAAGCAGTGCATGGTCAATGCCTGGAACGTGCTGCTGGAGGAGATGTGGAAGCAAATTCTATAACAATGTTCAAGAGGTATCTGGATAAGTACATGAATAAACAGGGAACAGAGGAATATAGATGGATTAGAGGGCCATCTGTGTCGCTACAAACTTGGTGGGCCGAAGGGCCTGTTCCTGTGTTGTACTGTTGTTTGTTTATTCTTTATTTATAGGAGAGTAAAGAATTGGCCAGTCAGAGGGGCATTGCTCTGTAGGATTGTTTCCTCATCCATGCTTTGAAAGATTGCACCGCTCTGCCAAGCCATTGGAAGCAGGGTTGGATGGGTCTGTGTGCAGGGCGGTACAGAGCCGTGTACGGGGCCATCTGCAGGCTGGTATGGGACTGTGTACGGGCTGGTTACAGGGCCGTGTACGGGCTGGTATGGGATTGTGTACAGGCTGGTTACAGGGGCTGTGTGCGGGCTGGTATGGGGCCATCTGTGGGCTGGTACGGGACTGTGTACGGACTGGTACAGGGCAGGTGCGTGGGCTGGTATGGGACTGTGTACGGGCTGGTTACAGGGCCATGTGCGAGCTGGTACGGGACTGTGTACAGGCTGGTTACAGGGCCGTGCGCGGGCTGGTACGGGACTGTGTGCAGGCTGGTTATAGAGTCGTGTACGGGACTGTGTACGGGCTGGTATGGGGCTGTGTGTGGGCTGGTATGGGACTGTGTATGGGCTGGTAGGGGGCCATGCGCTGGCTGGTACGGGACTGTATGGGCTGGTTACAGGGCTATGTACGGGCTGGTACGGGACTGTGTACAGGCTGGTAGGGGGGCGTGCGCAGGCTGGTACGCGACTGTGTATGGGCTGGTAGGGGGCCATGCACGGGCTGGTACAGGATTGTGTACAGGCTGGTAGGGGGCCATGCGCTGGCTGGTACGGGACTGTGTACGGGCTGGTATGGGACTGTGTACGGGCTGGTATGGGACTGTGTACGGGCTGATACGGGACTGTGTACAGGCTGGTAGGGGGGCGTGCGCGGGCTGGTACGCGACTGTGTATGGGCTGGTAGGGGGCCATGCACGGGCTGGTACAGGATTGTGTACAGGCTGGTAGGGGGCTATGTGCTGGCTGGTACGGGACTGTGTATGGGCTGGTATGGGACTGTGTACGGGCTGATACGGGACTGTGTACAGGCTGGTAGGGGGGCGTGCGCGGGCTGGTACGTGACTGTGTATGGGCTGGTAGGGGGCCATGCGCGGGCTGGTACAGGATTGTGTACAGGCTGGTAGGGGGCCATGTGCTGGCTGGTACGGGACTGTGTATGGGCTGGTATGGGACTGTGTACGGGCTGGTAGGGGGCCATGCGCTGGCTGGTATGGGACTGTGTATGGGCTGGTACGGGACTGTGTACGGGCTGGTAGGGGGCCATGCGCTGGCTGGTATGAGACTGTGTATGGGCTGGTACGGGACTGTGTACGGGCTGGTATGGGGCCTGGGTCGAAACGGACAAGTAAGGTAAATGATTTCAGAGGCTGTTTTACTTGGTCAAAGGCTTTCCTCTGGCATCTTCCCATTATGTGGAAATGCTGGCGTTGAACTGGGGTAAAACAAAAAGAAATCCCATTACACCAGTTTAAAGTCCAAACAGGTTTGTTTGTAGCAAAAGCCACAAGCTTTTGGGATAGCCTGTCCCTTTGTCACTGACAGGGCAGAATGCCTGACGAAGGGACAGACTGTCTGAAAGCTTGCAGCTTTTGCTACAAATAAACCTGTTTGCGCTTTAAACCTGGTGTTGTAGGATTTCTTTGTGTTTCATCTTCCCATTGCCAACACTGATATTTCTTTAGAGGACTGTATAAGGGTGCCAAAGTGATAGACAAGATGGGTAAAATCAGCCACAATCTCTAAGAAGGATGCAGGTACCTCTTTTATTGCCTTTACCTCTTCTTCTCGTGGGTGCATCCATAATATATGACTTTGTCAGTCTGAAAAGTGCATTTTTCTCTTTTCAAGTGGATACCAGTTTCTTTGAATCCTTTAGGATTCCCTCTAATCTCTTCAAGGGGTCCACTTATCCCAGCTATCGATACGTGTTATGTGCCTCCTTCTTCTTCCTGACTAGGGCCTCAATATCCTGAGTCATCCAAGGTTCACTTCTTCGATTCCCTGTCGGGGGTAGTGCCCCACTTCTACCCCCAACCTCATGGATGGCACCAGGAGGGTTCGATGACACACAAACCCCTGTCTTTTCAGGGATGAAGCTGCCATAGGATCATGCCCTATTTACACTTAACATTCCAAACCTTCATTTTTGATCTGGATTTTTGGATAATGACTGGGATTATAAATCACAACTGCTTTTTGTCATTTCCATTGCATTGTTCTGGTTTTTATCTGAGATCAAAAAAGCATCATTGGCTTGTGATTGAACCTGATTATTTCCTGTGCGTTTATATCATAGTTTGACTTCCGACAGTGCTGCTAACCATTGGTGGTGAGGCAGTTGAATATTATGATGCAAAGCCTCTCAAAAAGTGTTATAAAGACCAGCAGAGTTCTCTCTGGCCAATATGTATTCATTGACTGATACCATCTCATGTCCATCAAAAGAACAATGCCCACATCCTGTGAAAGAATTAAAATGAAACGCTATCTGGTCATTATCATATCATATTGTTTGTGGGATCTTGCTATGTATTGACTTGCTGCTGCTTTTCCTACATTGCCATGGTGACTACATTTCAAAAGCATGTTGGGATATCCTGAGGTAAAGATAGTTACTTGGCAGTGCGAGCCTGGCCCCAGCACTGCCCAAGGGCCAAAGTGACAATATTCAAGAGGCATCTTGGTTCTGCCTGCTGGGCATTGGGCAGAACCAAGGGGCAGAGCCAGAGCCTAATGGAGCTGGGGCCTGTGGGGGGAGATTGGTGGGGAGGTGGGATGCTGCCACTACCACTCTGCACTCAAACTGTTGGGGTGAGGGTCAAGGACACTGGTGGAGGAAAGGATCAGGAGATTGGGCAGGCTAGGATGGAGGTGTGGGGAAAGGGGGGGGTGGTGGGGGGTTGCGCATAGAGGTTGGCCACAGACTGGGAGAAGCTGGACATGTTCCGGGGCCGGTGAGAGGGATGCTGATGGTTGCATGACCGGCAAAGCTGAGATCGGAGGGGATGCTGGCCAACGATCGAGCTGGTTTATTTGATAGTAAACACCACAAGCTTTCAGATCGCTTCTCCTTTGCCAGGTGAGTGGAGTGTTTATCCCAGTCCAATACCGGCATCTCCACAGCAATCGGGAGAGCAGCTGTATTGCACATATGCTGACCAGTGGCCGTGCAGTGACCCGCTCAGCACTGTGCTGCCAGCCTCGCCAGCCTCCTCAGCAGGAATAGGCCTGACCTCCCACATTTCTGGAGTGAGTCATGCGAGCGCACACTGCAATGAACAGAGTGTGGGAAATTCCATTTGAAAATCTTGCTGGAAAAAAAACTGTGAGATTTACTCCACTTTTTATATGAATTCAACACTTAGAGATTTTTTGTGGGAAATGGCCCCCAAAATACTTCTCTATCCCCACAAAGAAGTGGAAGAAGGGCCAGAGGATTTGGCCAGAGGATTTGGCCAGAGGATTTGGCCAGAGGATTTGCTCCAGGAGGAAGGCTTCCATTTCAATGTGCTACCACTAGATGGCAAGTATTACTATCTCATAAGGTGTCTGCAAGTGGCTTGGGTTGTTCTCCTTGGAGTGAAGAAAGTTGGGGGGAAATTTAACCCAGTTGTTGAAAATGTTGAAAATAATTAGATAATATAGATAAGGAATAACAGACCCAAAATCAGCCTCCAGGAAACAAGGAAAACCCAAAATAGAATCAATATTATTTTTAACCTCGAACCTTTGCCAAACTGATTCTGCTGTCTGGCAGTGTCCTGGTGGGAATAGAGCTCCTGGTGATCTCTAGAAATGAACCGGACACAACAAAAATTAAACACAGAATTCCTAAGCCAAATAGGAGGCAGATGTTGGGAATGTTTGTGCTTGTTTAGGCTGTGGTTACTGCTGGACAATTATATAGGACATTCGGACTCCAAGTCTCTTAGAATCTGTCCTTAGGCTTTTGGGTGGTCATGCCTGCACTTTGGCCTTCTTTCTATCTCCCGAAACAGCTCCCTGAGGAACTTTCAGTGAGAAAGATTTGATTTATTTCAAACTGAAGAGTTTCTTTTGTGTTTTTATTCCTAGACATTTGAGATCTGCTGTACACAGTGTGGAAAACTGATTTAAAGGAAATAGGCCTTCAGATCAGGCCATGTGGTTTGCTACTTGGGGACACTGGCTGACAGGATGTTAACCCTATCGAAACTGAAAGGAAACAGGAATTTGAGTTTCATAATCAGCCATGATTAAAATTAATGGTGGAGCAAGCTAGAAAGGCCGAATGGCCTCCTCCTGCTTCTATTTTCTATGTTTCTGTGAGACAGTATTAAGAGAAATGAAACTGAATTTTTTTTTTTATTAAGCAACACAGCAACACAGCACGGGAAACAGGCCCTTCGGCCCAACGAGCCCGCGCCGCCGTAATACCAAATCATTATCCTATTTTAATATTCCTATATAATAATATATATATTAATCCTAATTTGGAAAATTTTCACCATAGGGACAATTTGTTACCCAATCAGCCTAAGAGCGAATTTTTGGGTTGTGGGAGGAAACCGGAGTGCCCGGAGAAAACCCACGCAACCACGGGGAGAACGCGCAAACTCCCGCAGACACCGGCCCAATTCCAAGTGTCTGCACAGCCACATCGATAGTCTCTGAGCTGTCATGGTGCCCTTCAGATGGTCCACATAAAGCACTCATTTACGACATGAGGTACCAGGCAACCCATGAATCAACATCCAAGAGCTGTACCCGCACCACCTGCCGAATGCGTGCTCAAATTATGGACCGAATTACCTGTGGAAAAAAGCCGTAGTTAAACAGTCCTAATATATCCCTCTATCTGCATACCGCTCATGTGGCTGTCCAAGAGACCCTTAAACAGCCCCAGCGTGCCTGCTCCCACCACCTTACTCGGCAGTGCATTCCACACCCCCACTACCCTTTGTGTGAAAAACTGCCCTCTAATATTCGTCCTATACATAGCCCCCCTCACCCTATGGCCATGACCTCTCGTCCTATCCATTTCTAAAGGTGGAAAAAGTTTACCTCCATTTACTCTATCTATACCCCTTATAATCTTATACACCTCTATGAGATCCCCTCTAAGCCGACGTCTTTCAAGGGAAAACAACCCCAGTCTATCTAATCGTTCCTCATAGGACAGTCCTTCCATACCAGGCAGCATCCTGGTAAACCTCCTCTGCACTCTCTCCAAGGACTCCACATCCTTCCGATAGTACGGAGACCAGAACTGGGCGCAGTATTCCAAGTGAGACCTAACCAAAGTTGTATACAACTGCAACATCAAACTCCTACTCTTATATTCTATACCCTTTTCTATGAAAGCTAACATACTATACGCCTTCTTTGTCCATTAATATCCTAAAGCAGACAGAGTTGTGATCACTATTTGACACCTGCTCTCCTACCTCGACGTCAACCACCTGGCCTGGCTCATTCCCCAGAACCAAATCCAGTATAGCCCCCTCTCTAGTCGGGCCATCCACATACTGCTCCAAGGACCCTTCCAAAACACACTGTACAAATTCCTCCCCATCCACTCCTACAGCCCTGGGCACACTCCAATCTACTCCAGGAAAATTGAAATCTCCCACCACTACCACCCTATTTTTCCTACACTTATCTAAAATGTCCCTGCATATCCCTTCTTCCGCAGCCTGCGGGCTGTTGGGCGGTCTGTAGTAAACACCCAACAGAGTAACCACTCCCTTCCTATTCCTCAACTCCACCCATATTCTAGCAAATTTCTAGCACAGCAACAGGCCATTTGGCCCAACTGCTCTATGATGGAGTTTATTTTCTACATGAATCCATGCCACCTTCCTCATCTGTACCCTGACCCACCCCCATCAATATCTCCTTCAAGTCCATCCTCCCTCAGTCCAGATTCAGGGTTCTGCCTTCCCAGCGTCTATCCTATCAAACCTTCCCATAATTTAACAGGCTTCCACCTTAATATTCTCTTTTGTAGAGAAAAGAGTTCCAACATTTTCAGCCTTTCCTGATAGTTCTACCACCTCAGTTCCAGCATTTTATGACCTGAGCTAAAGTATAAGTAACTGTTGGTCAGCTTGACTCTGCTCATGTTGAAGCTAGTGTTCTGGATACCGGGGTTCAAATCCCACCACAGCAGTTGCTGGAATTTGAATTCAATTTTAAAAATCTGGAATTAAGAATCCTGATGACCAGGAAATTATTGTTAATTGTCGGAAAAACTCATCTGGTTCAGGAATAAACTTTAGAGAAAGAAATCTGCTGTCCTTACCTGATTTGGCCTATATGTGACTCCAGAGCCACAGCAATGTGGTTAACTTTCAACTGTCCTCCAACAAAGGATGGGCAATAAATGCTGGCCAGCCAGTAACGCCCATGTCCCATGAATAAATTTTTAAAAAAAGCTTTCAGGGAATGTGGACATTATGGTAAGGCCAACATTTGGAACACCTGGATAATAAGGACAGCTATGTCACTCTATTTATTGACTACAGCTCAGCCTTCAAGACCATTATTCCCATGAAACTCATCTCCAAACTCTGTGGCCTGGTCCTCGGTTCCTCCCCCTGTGACTGGATCCCAAACTTCCTAACCCACAGACCACAATCACTAAGGATAGGCAACAACGCCTTCTCCACAATCATCCTCAATACTAGTGCCCCACAAGACTGTGTTCTAGCCCCCTACTATACTCCTTATACATGTCTGACTGTGTGGCCAAATTCCCCTCCAATTCAATTTTCAAGTTTGTTGATGACACCACCGTAGTGGGTCAGGTTTCAAACAATGATGAGACAGAGTACAGGAATGAAATGGAGAATCTGGTGAACTGGTACAGCAACAATAATCTCTCCTTCAATGTCAACACAACGAAGGAAATTGTCATCGACTTCAGGAAGTGTAAACGAGAACATGTCCTTGTCTTCATCAATCGGAAGGACGTAGAAAGACTTCAAGTTTTTAGGTGTCCGGATCACCAACAACCTGTTCTGGTCCCCCTATGCTGGCACTATAGTTAAGAAAGCCCATCAACACTTCTGCTTGCTCAGGAGGCTAAAGGAATTTGGCATGTCAGCTACAACTTTCACCAACTTTTGCAGATGCACCATAGAAAACATTCTTTCTGGTTGCATCAGTGCTTGGTATGGCTCCTGCTCTGCCGAAGACCGCAAGGAACTAGGAAAGGTCATGAATGTAGCCCAATCCATCATGTAAACCAGTCTCCCATCCATTGACTCTGTCTGCACTTTCCGCTGCCTTGGCGAAGCACCCGGCATAATTAAGGACCCCACACAGCTTGGATCCTATCTCTTCCCTTCCATCAGAAAAAAGTTACAAAAGTCTGAGGTCAGTTACCAACCAACTCAAGAACAGCTTCTTCCCTGCTGCTCTCAGACTTTTGAATGGACTACACCCTAGCTATGACTGTAACACTGCATTCTGCACTGTCTCGTTTAGTTCTCTATGAACAGTATGATTTGTCTGTATAGTGCCCAAGGAACAATACTTTTCACTGTATCTTAATATTTTGATTTATTATTGACAGATATATTAACACATACTGTTCCTAGAGAAGGAAACAGGAGAGTGCAGAATGTAGTGTTACAGTCATAGGTAGGATGTAGAGAAAGATCAACTTAGTGCAAGGTAGTTCTAATCAAAAATCTGATGGCAGCAGGGAAGAAGCTGTTCTTGAGCCAGTTGGTACGTGACCTCAGACTGTTGTATCTTTTTCCGGAAAGAAGAAGGTGGAAGAGAGAATGCCCAGGGTCCATGGGATCCTTAATAATGCTGGCTGCTTTGTCAAGGCAGCGGGAAGTGTAGACAGAGGATGGGAGTCTGGCTTAGATGATGGATTGGGCTACATTCACGACCTTTTGTAGTTCCTTGCAGTCTTGGGCAGAGCAGGAGCCCATACCAAACTGTGATACAACCAGAAAGAATACTTTCTATGGTGCACTTGTTAAAGTTGAACATGTGACAATAATAAATAAAATTAAAATATTTGTTGCCCATCCCTAATTGTCCTTGAAATGAGTGGTTTAACCAGGGCCATTTCAAAGTCAACCATGTTGCTGTGGTTCTGGAACCACATGTAGGCTGGTCCAGGTAAGGGTCAAGATTTCCTTCCCTAAAGGATGTTGGAGAACTAGATGGATTTTCGTGACAATTGACAATGGTTTCATGGTCAACATTACTGAAACAAGTTTTACAATTCCAAATTAATAATTGCATTTCAATTCCACCAGCTTCTGTGGTGGGATTTGAATCTTCATTCCCCTAGACTGTTAGTTTCAGCCTTTGGATTACTAGTTCAGTCACGTTACCACTATTCCACCACCTCCTGTATCTTTGTTCCAAACAGTCAGTGTGAGCAGCACATCTCCAGACATTCTGTTAATTGTGGTGTTTTACTTTCTGTTGCAGTGAACAGTCTGGGAATCAGCGATGACCTCAAAGAGAAGCTCCAGGATGTGATGATTGACCGACACAAGTTGGCACTGGGCAAGACACTCGGAGAAGGTAAATAACCAAGTGTGGTTCTGGGGGAGTCCTACAGCATGCTGGTGGCCCATCTCCATCACTGTGGATTTGCAGAAGAGTCAATTTAGCATTCAAGCTGCTAATGCGCATCTTTTGCAATGATTATGGAATGGTGACAGTTAATTTGAGGACTTCTTGGAGGTGTTTGGAAAAAAATAAGTTGGAAGAAGGAACTTCTTAAGGGCATTTGGGGAGAAATACAGATTAGAATTAAGATGGTCAGAAGCTTTTTCCCAGGGTGGAAGAGTCAATTACTAGGGGGCACAGGTTTAAAGTGCTAGGGGCAAGGTTTAAAGGAGATGTATAAGGCAAATTTTTTACACAGACCATGGTGGGTGCCTGGGGAGGTAATGGAAGCAGATATGGTAGGACTTTTAAGGGACGTCTTGATAAATACATAAATAGGATGGGAATAGAGGGATATGGTTCCCACAAGGGAGGGAGTTTTAGTTAAATTGGGCAGCAATAGTTAAATATGGTCGGTGCAGGCTTGGAGGGTGGAAGGGCCTGTTCCTGTACTGTAATTTTCTTTTTTCTCTTTGTTCTTTCTTTGGGATCAGGGGATTTTCACAGTAACTTCATTGCAGTGTTAATGTGAGCCTACTTGAGATACTAATAAATAAATTTAAAAGGATAGGGGTAGGATTGGGATTGAGAGTGAGATTAAGTGTGGGATTAGGCTCACTTGCAGAGATTCATCTAATTCCTTCACAGAAAAATGGAATATATTGCTGAGATTGGTCTCTCTTTTCACTTTAACGTACAGATTTATTTATTTTGTCAGGTGAGTTTGGTTCGGTGATGGAGGGACAGTTGAACCAGGATGATTATATTCTCAAAGTGGCCGTCAAGACAATGAAAAGTAAGTGGACTATAATTTCAGATTGGCTGAAGGGTTTTTAATAAGGGGCCCAGCTGATGTGGACAGACTCTCACTGGAAATTTGTAGAGGAGAAACAAGGGCAACCAATCTTCCTCCTCATCATCCTGCTCTGAGAAATCATTTCGAGATGATAACAATTGGTTAGCATGGCATCGCCAAACTAGTTCATTTGCTAAAACTATGGTGGTATACAAGTATATAATAAATAGGAGCAGGATAGGCCATCTAGGCCTTCTGCAGAAAATGCAGATGTATGGGATAGAGGGTGATTTAGCTAATTGGATTAGGAATTGGCTAGCAGATAGAAGACAGAGGGTGGTGGTTGATGGGAGATATTCATCTTGGAGTTCGGTGACAAGTGGTGTACCTCAGGGGTCTGTTTTGGGGCCCTGCTGTTTGTAATTTTTATAAATGATCTGGATGAGGGTATTGAAGGATGGATTAGTAAATTTGCAGATGACACTAAAGTCGGTGGAGTGGTAGATAGTGAAGAAGGGGTGTTATAGTTTGCAGAGGGACTTGGACAAGTTGCAGAGCTGGGCCGAGAGGTGGCAAATGGAGTTTAATGTGGAAAAGTGTGAGGTAATGCACTTTGGCAGGAATAATAAATGTGCAGAGTATAGGGCTAATGGTAGGATTCTTAATAGTGTTGATGAACAGAGGGATCTTGGTGTATTTATGCATAGATGTCTGAAAGTAGGCAGTCAAGTCGATAAGGTTGTTAAGAAGGCATACGGAGTCTTAGCTTTTACTGGTAGGGGAATTGAATTTCGGAGCCGCAATGTCATGTTGCAACTGTACAAAACTCTAGTGCGGCCGCACTTGGAGTATTGTGTGCAGTTCTGGTCCCCACATTATAAGAAGATGTGGAGGCATTGGAGAGGGTACAGAGGAGGTTTACCAGGATGTTGCCTGGTATGGAGGGCAGGTCTTATGAGGAGAGGCTGAGGGATTTGAGGTTGTTTTAGTTAGAAAGGAGGCGGCTAAGAGGGGACCTAATCGAAACATATAAGATGATTAGAGGTTCAGATAGGGTGGACAGTGATAGCCTTTTTCCTAGGATGGAGAAAGCTAGCACGAGGGGACACAGCTTTAAATTAAGGGGTGATAGTTATAGGACGGATATCAGAGGTAGGTTCTTTACCCAGAGGGTGGTTAGGGAGTGGAATGCCCTGCCTGTGGCAGTTGTAGATGCGCTAAGTTTGGTGGCGTTTAAGAGGTTAGTTGATAAATTTATGGAAGAGAAGGGAATGGTTTAGTTTGGAGGGTCATTGCTTTTTTCATAATTGGTTGGTGCAACATCAAAGGCCGAAGGGCCTGTTCTGCGCTGTAATGTTCTAAGTTCTATCTAACCCCTCGAGCCTGCTCCGCCATTCAATAAGATCATGGCTGATCTGATAGTGATTCAATTCCACTTATCCACCCACTCCCCATAACCCTTAATTCCCTTATTGGTTAAAAATCTATCAGTGACTTAAACACATTTAGCAATGTAGACTCTACTGCTTCATTGAGCAGAGAATTCCAAAGATTCACTACTCTCTAGAAGAAGGTCCTCCTCAACTCTGTTCTAAATTGACTCCCCCGTATTTTGAGGCTGTGCCCTCCAGTTCTTGTTTCCATTGTAAGTGGAAATAACCTAGCTGCTTCTACCTTGTCTAGCCCCTTCATTATCTTATATGTCTCTATAAGATCTCCCCTCAACCTTCTAAACTCCTATGAGTACAGGCCCAGTCTACTCAATCTCTCCTCATAAGCTAACCCCCTCATTTCTGGAATCAGTCTGGTGAACCTTCTCTGTAACCCCTCCAAAGCTACTATATCCTTTCTTAAATAAGGGGACCAAAATTGTACACAGTACTCCAAGTGCGGCCTCACCTGTACCATGTACAACTGCAGCAAGACCTTCCTACTTTTATATTCTATCCCCCTCACGATAAAGACCAACATTCCATTTGTCTTTTTGATCACCTGCTGCATCTGCAAACTGAGTTTTTGTGATTCATGCACAAGGACCCCCAGGTCCCTCTACACAATAGCATGTTGTAACTTTTCACCGTTTAAATAATAGTCCATTTTACTATTATTCCTTCCAAAGTGGATAACCTCACACTTACCAACGTTATACTCCATCTGCCAGACCCTTTCCCACTCGCTCAGCCTATCCAAATCTCTGCAGACTTTCTGTGTCTTCCACGCAATTTGCTTTCCCACTCATCTTTGTGTCATTCGCAAACTTTGTTACCCTACACTCGGTCCCCTCCTGCACATTGTCTATGTATATGGGAAATAGTTGAGGCCCCAGCATCGATCCCTGCGACACGCCACTAGTCACTGATTGTCAACAGAAAAGCACCTATTTATTCCGACACTCTGCTTTCTGTTAGATAGTCAATCCTCAATCCTCAATCCACACTAACACTTTACCCCCAACTCCTTATACCTTTATCTTATGCAGCAAACTTTTGTGAGGAACCTTATCAAATGCCTTCTGGAAATCTAAATACACCACATTCACTGGTTCCCTTCTGTCAACAGCACTCATTATATCCTAATAAAATTCTAATAAATTATCAAACATGACTTTCCCTTCATGAATCCATTTTGCATCTGTTTGATTGAACCATTCTTTTCCAGGTATCCTGCTATTTCTTCCTTAATGATAGATTCTTCCTATTAAGGATTATTCTTCCTTAATGATAGATACCCATTTCTCACTTGTGGCATTATTATTTTGGGCTAACACTTGATCTCCTTGTTGAAATGAATGTTGTTTGGCCCTTATGCCTCATCTAACAATTTGAGATTGTTGTTTATGCTCTACTGTCTCTGAGGTTAGTGGAGGTAGTGTAAATAAAACACAGTCTTTACCTTTCTTTTTAAGAATAGCAATGCAGGTGAATTTTGGATAGTCACATGAGTAGTATTTCTATAAGATGCCATGAAGCTATTCACATGGTGTGAGAATGAACCTTGCTCTTTTGAAGCTCGAGATAAAGCTTGTAGTTCTTATTCATGCACAAAGATCGACATTATTCAGGTGTTCATTGGCCCATGACACTGGGAATAATCCTGGGAGTACTTATGTTCTGGTCTTGCTTTTTAATTTCCTTTCTTCTCAAAATTTGCTTTCAGGACTTCATTCCTCTTCCTACATATGTCATAGAATCCTTACAGTGCAGAAAGATGCCATTTTGTACATCTTACCCAGGCTCTAACCCCATATATTTACCTTGGCCAATCCACCTAATCTACACGTCTTTGGATTGTGGAAGAAACCCATGCAGACACAGAGAGGATGTGCAGACTCCACACAGAAAGTCACCCATGGAGAACTGAACCTGGTCCCTGGCGCTGTGAGGCAGCAGTGCTAATCACTGTGCCACCGTGCCACCTATTAATTATTAAAATTATTGTAAAACACATTCATATACACTCATACAGATTAGAAAGGAGAATTAAGTTCAAAGAAAGTAGAGATACTTTAAAAAGATTTCTGGAACAAACCTTCATTCATAGGGAGTAAAAGATTGAGCCATTGTGATTTGAGATTCCAGTAGAGTTAACTTGAACAAAGAATAAAGAACAAAGACAATTACAGCACAGGAACAGGCTCCTCCAAGCTTGCGCTAACCACACTGCCTGAATTAACTAAAATCCCCTACCCTTCTGGGGACCATATCTCTCTATTTCCATCCTATTCATGTACTTGTCAAGACGTCCCTTAAAAGTCACTATTCCTATTCATGGCAAATGGAGTTTAATGTGGAAAAGTGTGAGGTAATGCACTATGGCAGAAATAATAAATGTGTAGAGTATAGGGCTAATGGTAGGATTCTTAGTAGTCTTGATGAACAGAGGGATATTGGTGTGTATGTGCATAGATCCCTGAAAGTAGGCAGTCAAGTCGAGAAGGTTGTTAAGAAGGCATATGGAGTCTTAGCTTTTATTGGTAGTGGGATTGAATTTCGGAGCCGCAACGTCATGTTGCAACTGTACAAAACTCTAGTGCGGCCGCACTTGGAGTATTGTGTGCAGTTCTGGTCCCCACATTATAAGAAAGATGTGGAGGCATTGGAGAGGGTACAGAGGAGGTTTACCAGGATGTTGCTGGTATGGAGGGCAGGTCTTATGAGGAGAGGCTGAGGGATTTGAGGTTGTTTTCGTTAGAAAGAAGGCGGCTAAGAGGAGACCTTATTGAAACATATAAGATGATTAGAGGTTTAGATCGGGTGGACAGTGATAGCCTTTTTCCTAGGATGGAGAAAGCTAGCACGGGGGGACACAGCTTTAAATTAAGGGGTGATAGTTATAGGACGGATATCAGAGGTAGGTTCTTTACCCAAAGGGTGGTTCGGGAGTGGAATGCCCTGCCTGCAGCAGTTGTAGATGCGCCAAGTTTGGTGGCGTTTAAGAGGTTAGTTGATAAGTATATGGAAGAGAAGGGAATGGTTTAGTTTGGAGGGGCATTGCTTTTTATATTGGTCGGCGCAACATCGAAGGCCGAAGGGCCTGTTCTGTGCTGTAATGTTCTATGTTCTATGTTCTATTCACTTCCACGACCTCCCCGGGCAATGAATTCCAGGCACCAGCACACTGTGTAAAAAATCTGCCTCGTACACCTCCTTTAAATGTTGCCCCTTGAACCTTAAACCTATGCCCCCAAGTAATTGACCCCTCCACCCTGGGAAAAAGCTTCTGACTATCTACTCTGTCCGTGCCCCTCGTAATCTTGTAGACTTCTATCAGGTGACTTAGTGAATCGTTGGTTTTGTAATCACAACATTGTGTAGTTTGGCGAGAAGCTTCCCAGTTCTCTTTTCAACTGCAGTATTGCTGACTTGACTTGGGGGGGGGTGGTATTCTTGCAAAAATGCATATGTTATTGTGTTCAATTACAGGATATGGGCATCACTGGCTAGTCCAGCATTTATTGTCCCTCCCTAGTTGACCTCAGAATGTGCTGCTGAGTTGCCTTCTTGAACTGCTGCTGTCTCTGAGGTATAGGTACATCAATAGTGCTATTAGGGAGGGAATTCCAGAATTTTGACTCAGTGACAGTGAAAGAATGGTGATATATTTCCAAATTATTCACTGGTACCAATATGGACCACAAGCTCTGGCTGTTCACCATCCACTGGAAGGATATCCTGCAACTGCTCTATGACATCCTTGGCCCTAGGATGAGGAATGTCAGAGGGAAATTGGGATTGTTCTCTTTAGAAAGTTAAGGGCAAGTTTTGACAGTATGCAGGGAAAATATATTTTCTCAGCAAGGGTAGAAACCAGGCAGAGATTGAAAATAAACACAGAGGAAGCTGAGAATTATTTGACATTGCAAGTTATTGTGATCATTAATGCATTGCTCAAAAAGGTGTCAGAAGCAGGTTGGCAAAGCCACAACTCTGAAAGAGAATGGATTAAATATTTGACACATTGGAACAAATGATTTCCTTTTTGTTCTTTGACTATTGAACTTCCACATGTTTGTGCCTCTGAGCTTTCCTACTAGCTTGAGCTCAGCCTAGTATCACCATTTGTACATGGGAAGTGTTGAAACCAATGGGCTGCTGACAATGAACATCTCAATCCCCTTCTGTTGTGCAATTAACTGACCCTCTTACTTCCTCCCCACAGTTGCAATCTGCACACGGACAGAAATGGAGGATTTTCTTCGCGAAGCAGTCTGCATGAAGGAGTTTGATCATCCCAATGTTATGCGTTTACTGGGTAAGGTAACTTAGAAATGTTTCCTTTTAAAACAAGGAAATGCTTGGATTATTTTCTTTAGAGCAGAGAAGGCTAAAGCAGACATGACTGAGATGTGTAAGATTATGAGAGGTATGGACAGGGTGAATAGGGAGCAGCTGGTTGAAGGGTCAGTCACGAAGGGATATAGTTTTAGGATAACGGACAGGAGTTTAGAGGGGATTTGAGAGAAAACCTTTTAACTCAGAGAGTTGTGGGAATTTGGAATGCACTGCCTGGGAAGGTAGTGGAGATGATGTAAACGCCGCACCCTGGAAAGTAAAATGGAATACATATTCTCAACTTGCACTCAGGACGCAGACCAGCTGCAAAACTTTGCCAAGCAGATGAGACAAAGAAACTACACCATTTACATGCACACCAAGAACAGGAAACTTGAAAAACTCGGCATCGCCATCAGCAACAACCAAACCTCCCTTGGCACCACAGTAGAAAACAACACTACCGCAGGGAGGTCCATTGTTAACTTGGCGGACTACACACTTCAATCAGAGGAAATCGAAGTTCTCAGCCGAGGGCTCAATTTCTGTCCCACCACCAAAATGGATCCCATCAGTCTCGCAGCGGACACAGAGGAATTCATCAGGCGAATGAGGCTGCGTGAGTTCTTCCACAACCCCCAAGAGGCCAATAGTGGACTCAATGAGACAGCTAATGAACCAGAACAGCCGACAGAGGGATCCGCAGTGCAGCAACCGAAGAGGAATGAATCCAATTGGACTCCTCCGGGGGCCACTCCTCCTGACTGGACATGTATGCCCAAACCATCAGGAGGTGCGTGAACACCAGATTTATCAACCGCACTTACAAGACAGTCCCGAACATCACCCAAGTACAACACAAGGCCATCCGTGCTCTCAAGACCAACCGCAACATTGTCATCAAACCAGCAGACAAAGGAGGCACCACCGTCATACTGAACAGAATGGACTACTGTGAAGAAGTGTACCGACAACTAAACAATGTGAAACACTACAGACAGTTACCAGCAGATCCGACCAAAGAACACACTCGTCAACTCAACACTCTGATCAAAACCTTTGATCTGGACCTTCAGAACACCCTCCGGGCTCTCATTCCACGTACTCCCCGCATTGGAGATCTCTACTGCCTCCCAAAGATACACAAGGCAAACATACCCGGCCGTCCCATTGTATCAGGCAATGGGACCCTGTGTGAGAACCTCTCCGGCTATATCAAGGGCATCCTGAAACCCATTGTACAAAGAACCCCAGCTTTTGTCTTGACACTACAGACTTCCTACAGAAACTCAGCACACATTGAGCAGTAGAACCAGGGACACTCCTTGTCACAATGGATGTCTCGGCGCTCTACACCAACATCCCCCACGACGATGGTATTGCTGCAACTGCCTCAGTACTCAATGCCAACAACTGCCAGTTTCCAGATGCAATTTTACAACTCATCCGCTTCATCTTGGACCACAATGTCTTCACCTTCAACAATCAGCTTTTCATCCAGACACACGGAACAGCCATGGGGACCAAATTTGCACCTCAGTATGCCAACATCTTCATGCACAGGTTCGAACAAGACTTCTTCACCACACGAGATCTTCAACCAAGGTTATATATTAGATACATTGATGACATTTTTTCCTTTGGACTCATGGTGAACAGTCATTGAAACAACTGTATGATGATATCAACAAGTTCCATCCCACCATCAGACTCACCATGGACTATTCTCCAGAATCAGTTGCATTCTTGGACACACGCATCTCCATCAAGGACGGTCACTTCAGCACCTCACTGTACCGCAAACCGACAGACAACCTCACGATGCTCCACTTCTCCAGCTTCCACCCTAGACATGTTAAAGAAGCCATTCCCTATGGACAAGCCCTCCGTATACACAGAATTTGCTCAGATGAGGAGGATCGTGACAGACACCTCCAGACACTGAAGGATGCACTCGTGAGAACAGGATATGGCGCTCGACTCATCGATCGACAGTTCCAACGTGCCACAACGATAAACCGCACTGACCTCCTCAGAAGACGAACACGGGACACGGTGGACAGAGTACCCTTTGTTGTCCAGTACTTCCCCGGAGCGAGAAGCTACGACATCTTCTCCGGAATCTTCAACATATCATTGATGACGATGAACATCTCGCTAGGGCCATCCCCACCCCCCCACTTCTTGCTTTCAGACAACCGCACAACCTCAAACAGATCATTGTTCGCAGCAAACTACCCAACCTTCAGGAGAACAGTGACCACAATACCACACAACCCTGCCACAGCAACCTCTGCAAGACATGCCGGATCATAGACATGGACGACATCATCAAACATGAGGATACCATTCACCAGGTGCACGGTACATACTCTTGCAACTCGGCCAATGTTGTCTACCTAATACATTGCAAGAAAGGATGTCCCGAAGCATGGTATATTGGGGAGACCATGCAGACATTGCGACAGCGGATGAATGAGCATCGCTCAACAATCACCAGGCAAAACAGTTCCCTTCCTGTGGGCGAACACTTCAGCAGTCATGGGCGTTCGGCCTCCGACCTTCGGTGACAAGTGGTGTGCCTCAGGGGTCTGTTTTGGGCCCTGCTGTTTGGTAATTTTTATAAATGATCTGGATAGGGTATTGAGGGATGGATCAGTAAATTTGCAGATGACACTAAAGTCGTGGAGTGGTAGATAGTGAAGAGGGGTGTTATAGTTTACAGAGTGACTTGGACAAGTTGCAGAGCTGGGCCGAGAGGTGGCAAATGGAGTTTAATGTGGAAAAGTATGAGGTAATGCACTTTGGCAGGAACAATAAATGTGTATGAGTATAGGGCTAATGGTAGGGCTCTTAATAGTGTTGAGGAACAGAAGGATCTTGGTGTATGTGTCAATAGATCCCTGAAAGTAGGCAGTCAAGTGGATAAAGTTGTTAAGAAGGCATATGGAGTCTTAGCTTTTATTGGTAGGGGGATTGAATTTAGGAGCCGCAGCATCATGTTGCAACTGTACAAAACTCTAGTGCGGCCGCACTTGGAGTATTGTGTGCAGTTCTGGTCGCCACATTATAAGAAAGATGTGGAGGCATTGGAGAGGGTACAGAGGAGGTTTACCAGGATGTTGCCTGGTATGGAGGGCAGGTCCTATGAAGAGAGGTTGAAGGATTTGAGGTTGTTTTCGTTAGAAAGGAGGCGGCTAAGAGGGGATCTTATTGAAGCATATAAGATGATTAGAGGTTTAGATAGGGTGGACAGTGATAGCCTTTTTCTAGGATGGAGAAAGCTAGCACGAGGGGACACAGCTTTAAATTAAGGGGTATGAGTTATAGGACGGATATCAGAGGTAGGTTCTTTACTCAAAGAGTGATTAGGGAGTGGAATGCCCTGCCTGCAGCTGTTGTAGATGCGCCAAGTTTGGTGGCGTTTAAGAGGTTAATTGATAAGTATATGGAAGAGAAGGGAATGGTTTAGTTTGGAGGGGCATTGCTTTTTATTTTGGTCGGCACAACATCGAAGGCCGAAGGGCCTGTTCTGTGCTGTAATGTTCTATGTTCTATGACCTGCGGGTAAATGTTCTTCAAGGGGGCTTTCGTGATACACGACAGCGCAGAGTCGCTGAGCACAGACTGATAGCCAAGCTCCGCACACATGAGGACGGTCTTAACAGGGATCTTGGCTTCATGACACACTATCTGTAACCCCCGTAACTTGCCTGGGTTAGCAAAAAACCTCACTTACTGTGCTGTCTGGAGAAAATACACAATTCTCTAACCAATGCTCAGGATTCCCTTCACACACATTGTTAGCCACTTTAACACTTGAATAGCAGGTTAGATGTAAGGATTCGCATTCTAATCAGCAATCTCTGACTGTCTGTGCTGATGTGTGCTATTGCAGACCAGAACACTGCATTTGCCTGAGGAAGACACCGAGTGTTGAAAGCTCGCAATTTTACTATCAAATAAATTGGTTGGATTAAAATTTGGTGTTGCTAAATTCTTACAAGGTAGTGGAGGCCAGAAAGGTTACAATCTAAAAAGAAATTGGATGAAATACATTCAGTGTTATGGGAGAAGTGCAGGAAAATGGGATTAGTGCACCTTTAGTGATAGACATTCATGTTCAGACTTGACGAGCCTTGTCTGCACTGTACGACTTTACGACTCTTGGGTTTATCTGAATAATCATAGAATTCCTACAGTGCAGAAGGAGGGCGTTTAGTCCATTGAGTCTGCACTGACCACAATTCCACACAGACCAGGTCCCCTGGGCCAATGTACTTACCCTGCCACTTCCCCTGACACCAAGGGGCAATTTACCATGGCCAATCAACTTAACCTGCTGTTTGGACTGTGGGAGGAAACCACCCAGGGTAATCCCAGACAGGCACAAGGAGAATCCTCCACACAGTCATCCAAGGCAAGAATTGAACCTGGTCCCTGCATAGTGAGGCAGAGTGTATATTGTATGCATCCCAAATCTCAACATACATTATACACACACGTCACCGTGGTGCGCCACTGCAATCTCTGTGTTGTTCAAGGCACCCACAGTGCTGTTAGGGAGGGAGTTCCAGAATTTAGACCCAATGACAGCACTGACCATTGTGCCATCACTAACAGGTTTGAGATTCTTGCTGCTTATGTGGATGAGAGCAGTGGCTGCAGGGAGGATGAGTAATCTTAATGCACTGGATGAAGGAGCCATTCAAGAATGGGAAAAAACAGAAATGCTGTCGTAGTTGGGGATAGTATAGTCAGGGGAATGGACACTGTTTTCTGTGACCAGGATAGAGTCCTGAAGATTGTGTTGTCTGCCTGGTGCCCTGGTTCAGGACATTGCAACTGGACTGTAGAGGAACTTGGAATAGGACTGAAAGTTTCAGTTGTCATAGTGCACGTGGGTTCCAAGATATAGATAGACAAAGGAAAGAGGTTCTCTGCAGGGAATGTGAGCAGCTGGGGACTAAAGTAAAAAAGAGAATCAAAAAAGGTGATCTCTGGATTATTACTTGAAGCACGAGCTAATTGGCACAGGGTCAATAAGAGTGGTTCAAAGATTAGAATTCATGGGACATTGGCACAGTATTGGGAAAGGAGAAAAGGGAGCTGTTCCGAAGGGATGGGCTCCATCTGAATCATGCTGGCACTAAAGCTCTGATGAATTGCATGACTCGGTTTATAGTATGCATCTGAAACCTCAACATACATTATTACAGATGTCACAGTGGTGCGCCACTGCAATCCCTGTTGTTCAAGGTGCCCACAGCGTTGTTAGGGAGGGAGGTCCAGGATTTAGACTCAATGACAGTGAAGGAACAGTGATATATTTCTAAGTCAAGATGGTGGGTGGCTTGGAGAGGAACTTGCAGATCTATTTTATCAATAGGAATGCATAGTCAGGTAGGATCAATATCTCTAGTTCACACCACTCACTCCCCCATTTGTAGCACTGAGGTTAATGGGGAGAATCTATAACCTCCGCTGTTGCCATCTGTCCCAGCAAACCTGAAGTCAGAGTCTGGTGAAGTTTTGATCTTTATTCTTTCCAAAGCACTGCTCAGTTTTCAAAATTCCTTTCTTCCTTGAATGCAGGAGTCTGTCTACAGAGTCATGAGAATGAAGGTTTCCCATCGCCAGTTGTCATCCTCCCATTTATGAAACATGGAGACCTCCACAGCTTCCTACTGTATTCTCGGCTGGGAGAGAGCCCTCTGGTAAGGTCGTGCCTCAGCATGCTTCTTTTTCCAAAATGACCATCTGATTGTGCTAGGTTTATTGAGGGCACTCTCTCCCTTCCCCTCACATTGCAAGTTCTCTCTCTCCTTCTCCTCCCTCTGTCTTCATCCCCCTCACACTGTGCTTTCTCCTCTTCCCTTCTCTCCCTTCCCTCCCCTCTCTGCTCTCTTCTTCCTTTCCTCTCCCCTTCCCCTTTCATACTGTGACCCCCACTTCCTCCCCACTTCCCTCCTCGCAATCTGATATGATTACTTAGTTATCGTAACCCTTCTGGTTCTTTGCTGAAGAAAAGAGCCTTTATTGTTGTGTCTGAATATATATTCTGTCTTCACATGTAATCTTTCTCGGTGTGTTGAGGAGTGAGAACATGGCTGAAGTTTCTCTTTCTTCATCGAGGGACATCAAAGTCAACATGACCTTCCAACCTTTGGGACTCATTTTAGCCAGATCAGCATAGATTGGCAGTCGAATTGAGGACACTTTCTGTTTTGCAAGGTTGTGTCAGAGCAGGCTACAGTTAGAGAATTTATTTTATATTAGTGGACATCATCACTCACCTGGAACATGCAGACATTTGTTGATTAGAATAGTCTCAGCCATGACTCAATGTGAAGCTTTTCAATGGTGTGGGTTTGGGTCTGCTATTTAGATCCTAAAATTAAATTTCAATCTGACAGTGGCTCCCCATACAGCAATGAGGTAGTAACGCACTATCAAAGATGTTTTTGTTTGGAAGATATTAAAACTAATACCCAATACCCTGTCTCAAATTCATAGCCGCTATTCAAAGAGGGCAGGGGAAATATACTGAGAGTCTTGATAATTATCCCTCAAACAACATCGCTCAAAAGAGATGAACAGATTGTGTTTTTTGAATGTTGTGTTCAAATTGTCTGTTGTGTCACTCAGGTAATCAGCAATCAGCTTCCCCCCTCAAAGTGGAGAGCAGTCTATGGTCATCTGGAACTATGGCTATTTTAACTTAATATTTCAAACAAAAAGAACAAGAAAGTTATAGCACAGGAACAGGCCCTTCGGCCCTCCTAGCCTGCACTGACCATGCTGCCTGACTGAACTAAAACCCCCTACCCTTCTGGGGACCATATCCATCCATTCCCATCCTGTTCATGTGTTTGTCCAGATGGTCCTTGGAAGTCACTATTTATCTTCTGCCACTATCCAGGCACTCACTACCCACTGTGTAAAAAAGCTTGCCTTGCACACCTCTTTTAAACCTTGCCTCTCACATCTTAAAACTATGCCCCCTAGAAATTAACTCTTCCACCCTAAAAGCTTCTGACTATCCACTCTGTCCATGCCCCTTATAATCTAGCAGACTTCTAACAGGTCGCCTCTCAACCTCCGTTGTTCCAGCGAGAACAAACCAAGTTTCTCCAACTTCTCCTCATGCTAATGCCCTCCATCCCAGCTAATATCCTGGTAAATCTTTGAGCTTTGACAAAGGTCACCTACAGACGCTGCCAGACCTGCTAAGAATTTCCAGCATTTTTTCTTTTGGATCCTGATAAATCTTTTCTGTATCTCTACGAAGCCTCCACATCCTTCTGGTGGTGTGGCAACCAGAATTAAACACTATGTTCCAAGTGCGGCCTCACTAAGGTTCTACAAAGCAGCAACATGATTTGCCAGTTTTTAAACTCAGTGCCCTGGCTGATGAAGGCAAGCATGCCATATGCCTTCTTGACTACCTTCTCCACCAGCGTTGCCACTTTCAGTGACCTGTGTACCTGTTAACCCAGATCCCTCTGCCTATCAATACTCTTAAGAGTTCTGCCATTTACTATATATTTCCTTTCTGTATTAGATCTTCTAAAATGCATACCTCACATTTGTCCGGATTAAACTCCATCTGCCATCCCTCCAACCAAATGTCCAACTGATCTATATCCTGCAGTATCCTCTGATGGTCCTCATTGCTATCCGCAAGTCCATCAACTTTTGTGTCATCTGCAAACTTACTAATCAAGCTAGTATCATTTTCCTCCAAATCATTTTAAAATACATTATAAACAACAAAGGTCCCACACTGATCCCTCAGGAATGCCACTTGTTACAGCCCTCCATTCAGAAACACAATCTTCCACTGCTACTTTCTTTCTACTATGACCGGGTCAGTTCTGAGCTTTCGGAGCAGTGCTCCTTCATCAGGTAATTGTGAGTTCTGATCACAAACAGGTCATATAAAGATACAAACTCAAGACAAAATAATTTTTTTTACAGGTAATCAAGTTTTAAAGGTACAGGCAGTGTGAATGGAGAGAGCGTTAAGCACAGGATAAAGAGATTGTATTGTCACCAGACAGGACAGTTAGTGAGATTTTGCAAGCCCAGGCAAGTTGTGTGAATTACAGATAGTTCCACATCTTCAATGCTGAGCCAGTTGTGTGTCCACCTTGCCAGTTTCACCTCTGATCCCATGCGACTTCACTTTTTGTTCCAATCTGCCATGAGGGACCTTGTCAAAGGCCTTACTGAAACCCACGTAGACAACATACACTGCTCTACCCCCATCAATCATCTTTGTCACTTCCTCGAAAAACTAAATAAAGTTCATGAGACATGACTATCCCTTCACAAAACCATATTGCCTCTTGCTAAAAGGTCCAGTTATTTCCAAGTAGGAGAAAATCCTGTCTTGAAGAATCCTCTTCAATAATTTCCCCACCTTTGATGTAAGGCTCACCAGCCTGTAATTACCTGGATGCTTCCTATCCTTCTTAAACAAAGGAATAACATTGACTATTCTCCAATTCTCTTGGACCTCCTCTGTAGCTGGGGAGGATACAAAGATTTCTCTCAAGGCCCCAGCAATTTGCTCCCTTGCCTCTCTCAGTATTCTGGGGTATGTCCCATCAGGTCCTGAGGACTTGTCTATCTTATGTTTCTCAGGAATCCCAATATCATCTCCTTTCTGATCTCAACATGACAATGTTTCTGATTTGGCTGAAAAAGACTTTGGGTTATTATAAAAGGTCATTCTGAGAACTGCAGTTACTGATTTCTTGAAACCTGTTGTACAATCAGCAGACAAGAATATCCTTGATCATTCCCCTCTCTTTTCATTATCGTATCCCTCCCTCAGACTCCACTGATGGGATCAGAGTTCTGGCAGCTGTTGCCATTACTGATCTTTCCATTGCTTTATTTCAGTGGTCAGCAAATCAGAAGTGTTGCAAATCCAAAGCGCAAACTGCAGTTGCTGAAAATCTGAGTAAAACAGAGAATGCTGGATCAACCCAGCATTAATAGTTGAGGTTATGGGGAACTGGGTGGGATTGCCCCTTAATAGAGTCATGGAGAGTCATAGAGGTTTACAGGATGGAAATAGGCCCTTCGGCTCAACTTGTCCATGCTGCCCCTTTTTTAACTCCTAAGATAGTCTCAATTATTCGCATATGGCCCATATCCCTCTATACCCAGCTTTTTCATGTAAAAAGTCTAAATGCTTTTTAAAAAGACAACATTGTACCCACAATTACTACTGTCTCTTTGGCAGCTTGTTCCAGACACTCACCACCCTCTGCGTGAAAAAAATTACCCATCTGGACACTTTTATATGTCTCCCCTCTCACCTTAAACCTATGCTCTCTAGTTTTAGACTCCCGTACTGTTGTGGGAAAATCACTACTCGGAGTCAGATCTAAGATTCAACACACAGTTTTATAGGACAAAGCTTTGGGAGAAGTGCTGAGCTCTCTGCAGTGCATGCAGTCACTTTCTCAACTATACAATGGCAGTTGAGCATCTTTTATAATTTTGCAAATAATAGACAAGTAAGGACAGTGATAGCACATCATTATACAAATAATAGACAAGTACATACATCGACAGTTTACTATGTTTCTATGTTAGCACATCATTGTACGTGGAGTAGACGGACATTGGCAGTTATCACATTGTTGTATATAGAGTAGATACATTTATGCATCAATGGCTCATCTCATTACCAAAGCTCATTGTTTTGGCTCTGCTTTATCTCAAGCTAAGGTGCCAAGCTATTCCACTCCCTATCAGAATAATACGGGAATGGGATAGCTTGATCTTGGTTTCCGACAAAGCTCGCCACAACATCGAGGGTCGAAGGACCTGTATTGTGCTGTTCTGTGTTCTGCCTCAAGGTCTGATCTATTTCCTGCAGTTATTTAGACACTATGAGGTTTTAACTGGCTGTGCATTGTCTGTGTCCAGGTCTGCACATCTTAATGTCTTTTCTCAGAGTCCATTTGTGCCCAGTCTCCATCTCATATCCTTTAATTTTGATTTTACGCCAACACCTGCCTCTAGGAAAAGACATTGACTATCTAGCTGATCTGTGTCCCTCATTATTTTATAGATCTCTATAAGATCACCCCCTAAGCCACCTTGCTCCAGATGTCAGTGGGATTACTGGGGTTAGAAGAATAGATCCTGGGTGTGATTGTTGTCGATGCAGACTTAATGGTCGAATGGCCTCCTTCTGTGGTGTCAGGATTTATGATTCTATGAGATCTGGCAGCCAATGTGGAGACAGAAACAGTTTCCAGTCCATGACCTCTCATCGGAAATATTTTTGGGACTCTTTGCATACAATCTGGCTGCTCTGTTTCCCACATTATTAAATTTCAATGGCTATAAAGTGCTTTGGGATATCTGGATCCTGATTTCTCAGTTTGACCTTTCCCCTCCCTGGGGCTCTTGTTTCTGGGAAATGCTGATGATTTGCCTTCTTTTGCAGTATCTTCCAATGCAGACACTGGTAAAGTTCATGACTGACATTGCACGGGGTATGGAGTATCTCAGCAACAAGAACTTCATCCATAGGGACCTGGCAGCTCGTAACTGCATGTGAGTCCATTTGTGATTCGTACAGCTTTCCCTCATCTTCTGGTATCTGATCTGTCTGGTACCTGTTGGCATCTGGCAAACTATTTGACACCAAGAGCACTGTATCTTACTATGTTCCTGTGTCTATGTTAATCTCATAACAAATACTGCATTGGGAAATATGGCTAACAGGACAGATAAATGGCAGGTGGAATTTAACCCTAAAAAGTGTGGGGTGATACACTTTGGAAGGAGCAATTTGACAAGGAGGTATTCAATGAACAGCATGTGTTCTAGGAAGTTCTGTGGAACAAAGGGACCTTGGCATATGTGTCCATAGATCTGTGAAGGCAGAAGGGCAAGTTAGTAGGGTGGTGAAAAAGGCATATGGGACACTTGCCTTTTTCAATTGAGGCATAGATTACAAAAGCAGGAATGTCATGTTGGAATTATGTAGAACTTTGTTGAGGCCACAGCTAGAGTAATGTATGCAGTTCTGGTCGCCACATTATAGAAAGGGTGTGATCATACCAGATGGGTGCAGAGGAGATTCATCAGGATGCTGCCTGAGATGGAGCATTTTAAGTTATGAAGAGAAGTTGGCTTGTTTTGTTGGAGCAGAGAAAACTGACGGGTAACCTGATTAGGAATATAAGATTATGAGACGCATGGACGTAGTGGATAAGGAGCAATTGTTCCCCTTAGTTGAAGAGTCAGTCACGAGAGGACATAGGTTCAAGATGAGGAGCAGAAGATTTAGGACAGGATGTGAGGGAAAACTTATAGAAGGTGATGAAGGTCTGTAATGTGTTGTCTGAGTGGTGGTGGAAGGTGGTGGAGGTGAGTTGCTTCACATCCTTTAAAAATTACCTGTTGAGCACTTGGCACATCGTAACATTCAAGACTGTGGGACTAAGTTCTGGTAAATGGGATTAGGCTGGAGGTCAGATGCTTCGTGTGTTGGTGGACTGACATACGATTCTCTGATTCTTTGATAGTGGGCTGAAGTTCAGAAGCATGGTGACAGAGATCAGTGCAGCAAATTTATGGTGCTTTGCTGAATGTTCTTTTTTAAGGTTTGGTTAACATTTCAAAGAATTGTAAGTGTTTTTATGAGTTTGTATAAATTTTAATGTAAGTAAATATCTTGAAGCAAAATACGTAAAAGACTGAAAATGAAATTCATTAATGTCTTTTAGGGAAGGAAATCACTCCCCTTACCCAATCTGGCCTCTTCCTGACTCCAGACCCACAACAACGTGATTTATCCTTAACTGCCCTCCAAAATAGCCCACAAGCCACTCAGTTGTATTCAGTCACTACAAAGAAAACACAAAGGAATAAAGCCAGACAGACCATTTAGCATTGATCTAGTCACTGGAAATGACAATGGCAAACGCTATCCTGTCGACCCTGCAGAGTCTTCCTTACTGGAGGCTAGTGCCTGAGGAAGGAGTTGGCCACAGTGACTGGGCAAAGATATTAAAGGGCAGGAGAGTTGAAGGACTGTGGCAAATCACAATTGAATTATATTTCTGAGAGGAAGAGGAATTGTAAAAGGTGAAAAATCAACTGGCTTAATAAGGAAGTCAAAAATAATATAAAAGGCAAAAACTAGGGCATATCATACTGCGAAGATGAGTGGAACTCTGGAGGATTGGGAGAACTTTAAACATCAGCTAAGTGTTACCAAAAGCAAAATCGTAAGAGCCAAAATGAACTATAAAAGAAAACAGAAAACCTTTTGTAAATATATAAAAAGGAAGAGAATAGTGAAAGTAAATGTTGGCCCTTTAGAGGACCACAACGGTGAGGTAATAATGGGAAAGTCAGAAACAGCTCTAAATCAATTTTTTGTTTCTGTTTTCACAGTGGAAAACATTTTCCCTGAAAACTGCAGTTACTATAGAGGACCTTGATGAAATTACTTAAATTAGGGAGAAGGTATTAAGTGATCAGATGGATGAAAGACAGATAAGTCACAGGGGGTTGATGACCAGTGCCTTAGGATATTGAAGGGGGTGGCAGCAGAGATTGTAGATGCATTAGTTGTGATTTTGTTGTGAAAAGGTACCAATGGAAGGTAACATGCTAATGTGACACCCTTATTAAAAAAAGGAGGGAGGCAAAACATGGGAACCTATAGTCTGGTTAGTTTGACCTCTATGGTGGGAAGTTGCTGGAATCACTCATTAAGGAGGAGATAACTGAACATTTGAAAACACAAAGCTCAGCTCACCAGTTTCAGCACAGTTTTATGAAGGGCAAGTCATGCTTGGCAAACTTGCTGGAGATCTTTGAGAATATAATCAGCAAGGTGAATAATGGGGCATCTGTGGATGTGTAAATCTAGACTTCCAGAAGGCATTTGACAAGGTGCTGCACCAAGTTTGTGCTGACATGGATGCCTCACTAATGTAACATTTTCTTGCCCCTAAGTGATCCATACCCCTCTATTCCCTGCCTATTCGTGTATTTATCCAGATGCCTCTTGAACACTGTTGTAGAATCTGCTCCCATCACCTCATCTGACAGCACGTTCTAGGCATTCATCACCCTCTGTGTGAAAAACTTGCCCCTTACATCTCTTTTAAACTTTCCCGCTTTCACTTTCAACCTATGACCCTGAATAATTGACCCTTTGACCCTGGGAAAAAGACTGACTATCCAAGCCTGTCATAATCTTGTCAATCTATATCATGCCTCTCCCCATCCTCTGATGCTCCAATGAAAATAATCCAAGTTTATTCAAACTTTCTTCCTTGTCCATATTCTCTAAACCAGGTAACATCCTGGTAAATCTCTTCCAGTGTATCAACATCCTTCCAATGGTGTGATGATCAGAATACACAATATCCCAAATGCTGCCTAACCAAAATCTTATTCAGCTGTAACATGATTTCCCAACTCCTAGGTCCTTATCCAGTAGTCTTTCCAAATCACATCACCTCACATCTGTCCAGGTTAAATTCCATCGGCCATCGTTTGGCCCAGGTCTCCAGCCAATTTATATCCTGCTGTATCCTCAGATAATCCTCCTATCAGCTATTCCCCCAATTTTTGTATCATCTGCAAATTTACTAATCAGACCGCCTAAATTTTTCTCCAAATCATTTACATATCTATAAGAAAACAACGGAGCATTGATCCTTGTGGAACATCGCTTGTCATAGACCTCCAGTTAGAAAAGTACTCTCTGCATTCTATGCCCAAGCCAGTTTTGTATCCATCTTACCAGCTCACCTCGGATCCTGTATGACTTCATCTTCTGTATCTGCCTGCCATGAGGAACCTTATCAAAGGCTTTTTTAAAATTCATGTATACAACATCCACTACCCTGCCCTGATCAATATTTTTTGTCACTTCCTTAAATAATTCATAGAACATAGAACATTACAGCACAGAACAGGCCCTTTGGCCTTCGATGTTGCGCCGACCAATATAAAAAGCAATGCCCCTCCAAACTAAACCATTCCCTTCTCTTCCATATACTTATCAACTAACCTCTTAAACGCCACCAAACTTGGCGCATCTACAACTGCTGCAGGCAGGGCATTCCACTCCCGAACCACCCTTTGGGTAAAGAACCTACCTCTGATATCCGTCCTATAACTATCACCCCTTAATTTAAAGCTGTGTCCCCTCGTGCTAGCTTTTTCCATCCTAGGAAAAAGGCTATCACTGTCCACCCTATCTAAACCTCTAATCATCTTATATGTTTCGATAAGGTCCCCTCTTAGCCGCCTCCTTTCTAACGAAAACAACCTCAAATCCCTCAGCCTCTCTTCATAAGACCTGCCCTCCATACCAGGCAACATCCTGGTAAACCTCCTCTGTACCCTCTCCAATGCCTCCACATCTTTCTTATAATGTGGGGACCAGAACTGCACACAATACTCCAAGTGCGGCCGCACTAGAGTTTTGTACAGTTGCAACATGACGTTGCGGCTCCGAAATTCAATCCCTCTACCAATAAAAGCCAAGACTCCATATGCCTTCCTAACAACCTTCTCGACCTGACTGCCTACTTTCAGGGATCTATGCACATACACACCAAGATCCCTCTGTTCATCTAGACTACTAAGAATCCTACCATTTGCCCTATACTCTACACATTTATTATTTCTGCCATAGTGCATTACCTCACACTTTTCCACATTAAACTCCATTTGCCACCTCTCGGCCCAGCTCTGCAACTTGTCCAAGTCCCTCTGCAAACTATAACGCCCCTCTTCACTATCTACCACTCCACCGACTTTAGTGTCATCTGCAAATTTACTAATCCATCCTTCAATACCCTCATCCAGATCATTTATAAAAATTACAAACAGCAGGGGCCCCAAAACAGACCCCTGAGGGTACACCACTTGTCACCGAACTCCAAGATGAATATCTCCCATCAACCACCACCCTCTGTCTTCTATCTGCTAGCCAATTCCTAACCCAATTAGCTAAATCACCCTCTATCCCATACATCTGCATTTTCTGCAGAAGTCTTCCATGGGCCACCTTATCAAACGCCTTACTAAAGTCAATATATACCACATCAACCGCCTTACCCCCATCCACCTCTTTAGTCACTTTTTCAAAAAACTCAATGAGGTTAGTAAGGCACGACCTACCCTTCACAAAACCATGCTGACTATCTCCAATCAATTCATTACTCTCTAAATAACTATAAATCCTATCCCTAATTATTCTCTCCAATACTTTGCCCACAACAGAAGTAAGACTCACTGGCCTATAATTCCCTGGAAGGTCTCTCTTCCCCTTCTTGAACAATGGGACCACATTCGCTATCCTCCAGTCCTCCGGAACCACACCCGTAACCAACGACGACCTGAAGATCAGAGCCAGAGGCTCTGCAATCTCCTCTCTTGCCTCCCAGAGAATCCTAGGGTAAATCCCGTCCGGCCCAGGTGACTTATTCAATGAAGTATGTGAGACATGACCTCCCCTTCATTTCTTCCCTGCTATCATCAGACTTTTGAATGGACATATCTTGCATTCAGTTGATCTCTATACCCCAGCTATGACCATAACACAATATTTGCACTCTTTTTTTTCCTTCTTTATATATAGTATGTTTTGTATAGTGTGCAAGAGACAATACTTTTCACTATATATATAAAATAAATCAAATCAAATCAAATCAAAAACCATGCTACCTATCGCTAATAAGCTTATTCTCTTCCAGATGTGAGCATGTCCTGTCCCTAAGAAACTTCTCCAATAATTTCGCCACCACTGATGTAAGGCTTACAGGCCTGTAATTTCCCAAATCGTCTCTTCTGCCCTTCTTAAACAGAGGAATAACGTTAGCTATTCTCCAATCCTCTGGCACCTCACCCTTGGCTAAAGAATCATAGAATCATAGAACCCTACAGTGCAGAAAGAGGCTCTTCGGCTCATTGAGTCTGGACCAAACATCCAGACCCTAGCCCCGTAACCCTACATATTATACCCACTAATCCCCTCTAACCTATGCATCCCTAGACACTAAGGGGCAATTTCTTAGCATGGCCAACATCCTAACCCACCCATCTTTGGACGGTGGGAGGAAACCGGAGTACCCGGAGGAAACCCATGCAGACAGGAGGAGACTGTGCAAACTCCACACAGACAATAATCTGAGCCAGGAATCGAACCCAGGTACCTGGAGCTGTGAAGCAGGAGGTGCTACAGATTTTGGCCAAGGCAGAGGATTGCAGTGGACTGAGGGCAGAGTACCAGATTGGATTGAGGATTGGCTGACTGACAGAAAGCAGAGGCTTGGGCTAAATGGATCCTTCTGTGGCTGGTGAAATGTAATCCGTGCAGTTCCACAAGTTCCAGTTCTCAGACCTCAACTGTTTACAATAAATGATCTGCAAGCAGGAACATAGCAAAATTTGCTGATGACACTAAAATAGGTGGGAAAACACCGTGTGATGATGAGATAAAGTTTACAGGTAGCTAGAAATATAGAAGATAGGAGCAGGAGGAGGCCATTTGCCCTTCGAGCCTGCTGCACCATCCATCATGATCATGGCTGATTGTCCAACTCAGTAACCTAACCCAGCTTTCTCTCTACGATGGATATTGATTGTCTAGGGGAATGGACCGCAATCTGGCAGATGGAGTTTCAAGTGGATTACTGTGAGGTTATCCACTTTAGCCAGAAAAACAAAAGGGCAAATTATTCTGTAAATTGGAAGCAGATTCAAACTCCCATTGGTGCAGAAGGATCTGCATGTTGACATAAAGTGCTTTTGCAACTGCAGCACGTAATAAGAAAGGCAAATGTGTTGTTACAAAGGACTGGATTTTAAAATAAAAGATGTATAGGACATTGGTGAGATCACATTTAGAGTATTGCACCAGTTTTGGTCTCCTCACTTGAAAAAAGGATGCGATAGCATTGGAGCCAGTTCAAGGAAGGTTCACCAGATTGATTCTGGGGATGAGAGGACTATCAAACAAGGAATGGTTGAATATCTTGAGCTTACACTTACTGGAGTTTAGAAGAATGAGAGAGAAATCCAACTGAGGTGCTAAAGGGGATTAATAAGGTGACGTTGAACAGATGTTCTCCTTGTGGGAAGCATCTAAAACAAAAGTCATAGATACAGAGTGATAGGAGGTAAGTTCAAAACTGTGATGAGGAGAAACTACTTCTCTCTGAGGGTTATGAATCTGTGAAATTCACTGCCTCACAATGCAGTGGAGGCAGAATCAATCAACAGATTCAAGAAAGAGATAGGTATTTTTCTGCTTGGTGAGAGTTGTAGGGGCTATGCTGAATTTCCTGAGACTTCTGGGAAAGTACAGATGTTGGTGGGTTTTCTTAACTATAGTCTCGGCATGGGGGTGGGGGGGGGGGAGGGTGAGCCAGGATAGGTTGTTGGCGATTTGGACACCTAAAAACTTGAAGTTCTCAACAATTTCCATTTCTTTTCTGTTGATGTAGACAGGGGCATGTCCTCCACTACGTTTTCTGAAGTCAATGAATATCTCCTTTGTTTTACTGACATGAAGGGAGAGATTATTGCTATAGCAGTAGTTCAGCAGATTCTCTATCTCTTTCTTGTGCTCCATCTCCTCATTGTTTGAGATCTGGCTGGAGGTTTGATGTGTTGTTATTATTTTAAAACAATTTGTTTTTTACCTCAGGTTAAATGAAAACATGAATGTCTGTGTGGCTGACTTTGGGCTGTCCAAAAAAATTTACAATGGGGATTACTATCGACAAGGACGTATCTCAAAAATGCCAGTGAAATGGATTGCAATTGAAAGCCTGGCAGACAGAGTTTACACGACCAAAAGTGATGTGGTATGTGACTTGATTCTGAAGTTCTGCCATAGCTCTGAGCCTAAATAATTTTTAATGAAATACTAATGTTTTTCCTTTTAAATGGAAATCACAATCACTTCATATTGAGGTTCCCGATTTTTTTAACTGTAAATGGAATTATTCAGAGCAGAGGTCTGTGGTGAGTTAATAAACCCAAACTAGGATAATTTTCATTAGATTACAGAGCGTTTAAAATCTTGTTTGGGAACAAAAATTGATTGTATTTTATTTCATACTTGAGGCATTGCTATCATATTATGAAAGGGAAGGTGATCTCCTCTAGGACCTTCCCTATATGATATGGAGATGCCAGCATTGGACTGGGGTAAACACAGTAAAAAGTCTCATAACACCAGGTTAAAGTCCAACAATTTCTATTTCTATTCAACCAGGATCTTCCCTGTAGCCAGTGAAAATACAAAGATTTCTCTCAAGGCCCCAGTAACCTGTTCCCTTGCCTCTCTCAGTATTCTGGTGTATATTGCATCAGACCCTGGGACTTGTCTACCTTAATGTTGCTCAACAACCCCAATGCCTTCTCCTTTTTGATCTCAACATGACTCAAGCTACCTACACATCCTTTCCCAGAATCATCATCCACCAAGTCCTTCTCTTTGGTGAATACTGACGCAAAGTACCTATTTAATACCTCACCATTTTCTCTGGCGCCACGCATATATTCCCTCTCTTGTCCTTGAGTGGGCTAATCCTCTCCTTGGCTACTCTCTTGTTCTTTATATCAATGTAAAAAAGCCTTGGGATCTTCCTTAATCCTGCTGGCCAGCGATTTTTATGACCCCTTTTAGCCGTCTTTACTCCATGCTTAAGTTTCTTTCTGCTTTCCTTGTCTTCTACACTTGCTTTGTGTGTTCCCAGCCTTCCTGGCCTTGATAAATGCTTCTTTTTTCTCTTTGACTACACTCACAATAGCTCTCATTATCCCAAGTTCCCCAAACTTTCCATATTTATCCTTCATCTTTGCAGGAATGTGCCGGTCCTGAATCCCTATCAATTTGCACTTGAAAGCCTCCATTCATTTACTCAGCACCTTTTGACATTCATCTCAAAGTCTTTGGGTACAATTAAGTTATCATGAGGTACAATCACACTGATTAAAGCAAATTACTGTGAATACTAGAATCCAAAACATAAACAGAAAATTTGGAAATGCTTAGCAGTCCTGACAGCACCTGTAGAGAGAGAATACAGCTAATGGTTTGAATCTGGATGCCCCTTCATCAGAGTTGAAGATGAGAAAATAAGACAATTTATATTATAAGGGTTGGGGAAGGGGGCTAGTTGACAAGTGTCATATTCAAATTAACAAAGTGAAGGTAAATGGTAGTGATCATAGCTGAGAAAGATACCGTTAGCAGCCATGAAGAGATCAGAATGTGTAAGTGGCTTGCAAGCACAATGTCTGAGATGGGTAGCAGATGGCCCTAGTAGGGCTGGGGGGTGGTGTGCAGTGGTCGAGATGGAAAGAGATGTAAAAACATGATGGAAGAAATTAAAAAATAGAAATAATATAATTCATAAAATAATAAAAATAAATAAGATAAAATAGATAAAATAAAGTAACATAAATGGAAATGGAGAGTAGGTGCTCTGAAGTTGTTGAACTCAATGTTCAGTCAGGAAGGCTGTTAAAGTGTCCAACTGGAAGCTGAGCTGTTCCTCCAGCTGGTGTTAGACTTGACTGGAACATTACAACAGGCCAAGGACGGACATATGGACAGGAGACCAGAGTAGTGTGTTGAAATGGCAAGCAATAGGAAAGTCTACGTCCTGCTTACAGATATAGTGGTCATCTGGTCTATGTTTGGTCTCTCTGATGTAGGGTAGACAGCATTAGGAGCAACGAATGCAAATAGACGAACAACGAATGCAAACAGACGAACAACTATAGACAAGGGTCATGGGTGGAAGTGGCAACATTAAAATGGCAGCACGGGTTCATTGGGCCGAAGGGCCTGTTTCTAGTGCTATGCTGTTCTTTGTTCTTTGTTCTTAAACCATTGAAGGAAGTGCCTGTAAAGCGCTGCTTCATCTGAAAGGGATAGTGAGCAGAGAGGAGGTAAAGGGGCAGATGTTGCACCTTTGCTGATTTCATGGCAAGGTGCCATGGGCAGGGTGTGGATTGTTGAGCGTGATGGAAGAATGGATGAGGATATCCTGGAATGTTGAAAATGACATGTGTTTGGTGGTGACATCATACTGGAGTTGACGGAAGGAAGATGATCCTTTGAATGCGGAGGCTGAAGGGTTGAAAAGTGAATAAAAGGGAACCCTATACTGGGGCTTGGAAAGAGGACAGAGAGTGAGATGCTTCAGACACAGTCCTGTGAGAACCCTGTCAACCTCATCCTCCATTATTTCTGCAACCCTTGTCAGATTAAGTAGGCTTCACATGCACCTCCTTTAATCTGGTTGTTGCTTGTGAAATACGCTATACGGACACTTCGACTCGTTTATCAGTCAAAACATATTTACCCAGATGCTGTTATTTTCAGAGATAAACAAAGGACTGCAGTTCAAATTTAGCTTCATTAAAAACACATAAGAATTAAAGAAATAATTCTTACACAATAAATTAATTAACTTTTTTCTAAATTAGGCTAATTGCCTAACATATACTATCATTCTGATAAAATTGATTGGGCTGTTGGATTCGATTCACTGAGCTTGTGTAAACGGACAAACTCGGGATTGGGAGGGGAGGGGGTGGCTGGAATTCTCCAACTGTGGCCAAATTCTCCAAGAAACAACACTTCTCACTGTATTCTAATATATGTGACAATAATAAATCAAATCAAATCAAAACCTGTTGTTAAGATCAAACACCCATTACCTTTTCAACTGTGGTAACCTCACCCACATCCCATCAGCCCTTGCTTGTGGAAACAGTTTAGCTGTATTAATTTAAAACATCCATTTTTCCAATTTTATGTTGGACCGAATTTTTCGTTTGGGGAACTTGGGATAATGAGAGCTATTGTGAGCGTAGTCAAAGAGAAAAATGGCTCAGGCCATTGTCCATTTGACCACATGGTCTATTGCACTCACTGCTCCAAATGCGTTCAGCTCAACATTGGAGAGACCAAATGCACACTGGGTGACTGCTTTGCAGTATGTAAAACCATAGAAAATAGGAATAAAAGGAAACCATTTGGCCCTTCAAGCTTGCTGCATCATTCATCATGATCATGATTTATCATCCAACTCAATAGCACAATCTTGCTTTTTCCCCATAACCTTTGATCCCATTCACCCCAAATGCTATATCCAGCTCATGTATACATTCAATATTTTGGCATCAACTACTTCCTGTGGTAATAAATTCCACAGGTTCACCATGCTCTGGATGAAGAAATGTCCCCTCATTTCCATCCTAAATGGTCCTCAGACTGTGATCCCTGGTTTTGACACCCACGCCATTGGGAATATCTTTCCTGCATTTATCCTGTCTAGATCTATTAGAATTTTATAAATCTCATGAGATCTTCCCTCATTCTTCCAAACTCTGGCAAAAACAATCCTACTGTGACAATTTCTCCTCATATATTGACGGAATCAGCCCGGTAAACCTTTGCTGCACTCCTTCGAGAGCAAGGCTTCCTTACTCAGGGAAGGAGAGCAAAACTGGACACAATATTCCAAGTGTGGCTTCAACAGGCCCTTGTATGATTGCAACAACACATTCCTGCTCCTGTATTCAAAACCTCTCGCAATAAAGGCCAACATACCATTTGCCTTCTTTACCGCCGACTACATGTTTCAAGACCCACATCTTCCTGTCACTTACCGTTTCAACATGCCATCTTGCTCTCATGCCCATTTGTCTGTTCTAGGTTTGTTGTAATGTGCCAATCAACCCAGTGCACGTTGGACGAACAACCTGATCTTCCAGTTGGGTACTTTACAGCCTTCCAGACTGAACATTGGGTTCAACAACTTCAGAGCATGAAATCCTCTTCTTCATCTCCACTGTTTCTTTTTGTTTTACTTTATTTAATTGATTGTATTTCTTTTCATTATATTTTATTTATTTCTATTAATTTATATATTAGTATTGTAATTTTTAAATTTTCATTTCATCTATCAATTTTAAATCTCACTTTTTATCTTAATCCTCTTCCTTGACCACTATACATCCCCCCCTGGCCCACCTGCTACATGTCTCAGGTTGCCCTTTGACACTGTGTTTACTTTGTTCTGCCACTTACACATTCTAATCTCTTAATGGCTGCTATCTTTCTCAGCCACATTCACCACCATTTTCATTGTCTTTTTTTGTCTGTGACATCTCGTCAATTAGCAGCTCCTATCCTTACAGTATATGGAGGCGGCTAAGAGGAGACCTTATCGAAACATATAAGATGATTAGAGGTTTAGATACGGTGGACAGTGATAGCCTTTTTCCTAGGATGGAGAAAGCTACCACGAGGGGACACAGCTTTAAATTAAGGCGTGATAGTTATAGGACGGATATCAGAGGTAGGTTCTTTACCCAGAGGGTGGTTAGGGAGTGGAATGCCCTGCCTGCGTCAGTTGTAGATGCACCAAGTTTGGTGGCGTTTAAGAGGTTAGTTGATAAGTTTATGGAAGAGAAGGGAATGGTTTAGTTTGGAGGGTCGTTGCTTTTTTCATAATTGGTCGGCGCAACATCGAAGGCCGAAGGGCCTGTTCTGTGCTGTAATGTTCTATGTTCTATGTAAATCTCATCTCATTTTCTAGTCTTCAGCTCTGACAGAGGGTCATCCAGATTCAAACCATTAGCTCTATTCTCTCTCCACAAACAGTGAGACCTGCAATTTTCCAGCAGTTTTTGTTTTAGTCACACCAATTATGTGAGTAACGTTCTGAGCTGCTGTCCAATATAATGTGATTAGTTCTTCTACCTGCTTTCAGTGGTCCTACGGTGTCACCATGTGGGAGATTGCGACCCGTGGTCAAACTCCATATCCAGGTGTGGAAAACAGTGAGATTTATGACTACCTCCGACAAGGCAACAGACTCAAGCAGCCCCCAGACTGTCTGGATGCATTGTAAGATATTTACAACTTCTCCTTATGAATTTATTTATTGACGAGTCTTGGTTTTCCTCAAATTTGGACTTTCTGAAGCCTGATTAAGTGGTTCTTTCTATTTTATTTTTGATTGTTGTTTCTTGAATTGGTGTATCTCTGAAGTGATGAAAGCTTCCTGAAGATTTTTTAGTTTCTTCATCAGATTAATGTTTGGCTATATGAAGTGTTTAACAATTCCAAAAATGTTGGGAGTTTTAACCTAACTGTTACCTTGAGATATTGAGGATTGGAATGACTGATACAATAATCAGTTTGATAATATTCTTCATTGATGTCAATAGAGAGTGAAGATATTACAGTCAACCTAATAGGAAGATCCCACTGGCAGCCAAAGGCAAGCCACCTCTGCCATGGGAAAAACCCATCACAGTAGGTCAGAAAATCCCTGCCATTGTTTCATTTCGATGAATTCCTTCACAGAGGTCAACAGGCTGAACTGATATTAGTGAATTCACTTTTCCACCAAAATTGACTTCCACAATGAGAGAGATATATGGAAATTAATTAGTCTTGCAGGTGGTGGTATCAAGATTTTGAAGTCCCAGTAGGAACAGTGAGAGGGGGCCAAGCATTCAAAACTACACCAATTCCTTTGTCTGCACTGCTGCTTGCTACTTGGAAGATGCAAGATTTCTTAGTTCTAGAGTCATAGAGGTTACATAGAGTCAGCCAAAATAGTCCATGCTGTTCTTTTTTTTAATTCATAAGATAGTCTTAATTGCCCGCATTTGGCCCATATCTCTCTCTCTATACCCATCTTACCCTGTAACTGTCTAAAAGACAAAATTGTACCCTCCTCTACTACCTCTCTGGCAGCTTATTCCAGATACTCATCATTCTCTATGTGAAAAAATTGCCCCTCTGGACCCTTTTTTATCTCTCCCCTCTAACCATAAGCCTACGCCCTCCAGTTTTAGACTCCCCTACCTTTGAGAAAAGAGTTGGCTATCTAGCTGATCTGTGCCCCTCATTATTTTATAGAACCCATAAGATCACCCCTTAGCCTCTTACGCTCCAGAGTAAAAGTCCCAGTCTATCCAGCCTCTCCTTTTAACTCAAGCCATCAAGCCCCAGTACCATCCTAGTAAATCTTTTCTGCACTCTATCTAGTTGAATAATATCTTTTCTATAATAGGGTGACCAGAACTGTATACACTGCAGATCCTGTAAGTGTGGCCTTACCAATGTCTTGTACAACTTCAACAAGACATCCCAACTCCTGTATTTAATGTTTTGACCAATGAAGCCAAGCATGCTGAATGACTTCTTCATCACTCTGTCCACCTGTGACTCCACTTTCAAGGAGCTATGAACATGAACCCCTAGATTAGGCATCCCCGCAATGGCTGTGAAACTCTGCATTCAGGCTTCCCGATGGGCCTGGTCCATGTTACATTTGATGTACTGCCCAGCCTGGACATGCAGGGCTTCTCTGACCTGCCTGACACAGGTGTGATGTGGAGATGCTGGCGTTGGACTGGGGTAAACTCAGTAAAGTTTTTCAACACCAATTTTAAATCCAACCAATTTATTTGATAGTAAATTCGTGAGCTTTCGACTCTATAGCCTTCGTCAGGCAAATGCAGTGTTCTGGTCTGCAATAGCACTCATATCCACACAGACAGTTACAGATTGCTGATTAGAATGCGAATCCTTACATCTAACCTGCTATTCAAGTGTTAAAGTGGCTAACAATGTGTGTGAAGGGAATCCTGAGCATTGGTTACAGAATTGTGTATTTTCTCCAGACAGCACAGTAAGTGAGGTTTTTTGCTAACCCAGGCAAGTCACGGGGGTTACGGATAGTGTGTCATGAAACCAAGATCCCTGTTAAGACCTATTATTGTGACACAGGTGTGCACAGCTGATTGGAGATGCCACATATATCTCTGCTCAGGATCTGGAAGGAGGCAGCTGTATAAAGGTTCAGAGCAGCCGTCAGTTTGACAGCCACCAGAGTGGGTACCCTACCCCCTTGCCCTCTCCCTCCCCGACCCCACTCCCCCTGCGCCTCTAGGTGCCAGGTTCTGCACATGTTGCATAGAAGTTGCGCTGTCTCCTGTTGGAGGTGGAGACATCAGTGGCAAACGGTATACGATATCTACTTAAATGACGCTTGTGCACAGAACTGGCAGAGTTTTTGCTCCTTCCTTCTCCTGCGCAGCCCCCCACACCCCCCCAGGTGAAGTGCGGGCATCTCCTGCCTCTTGTCATCGTCTCCCTCTACTCCTGCAAGTGGTACGGCCCGGGCCTCCTGTGCCCCCAATTCTTCCTCCAGCTCCTACTCCTCAACTCCACAGCAACTAAAGGAACAGCAAGATCCCATCACTCAGAATTGGGGGGGAGGGACGTGGAGAGATGAGAGGAACACAGGTAGGGGTTAAAGAACATTACTTGCCCATAGCACATCAACAGTCACTGTCCATACACCCCCATTCCCCCAGCCACATGCTCCCAGTGAAGCATTTGCGGCTACCTCATTGAATGTTTTTAAGGCAAAGATAGATAAATTTTTGAACAGTAAAGGAATTAAGGATTATGGTGAGCAGGTGGGTGAGCAGAGCTGAGTCCACAAAAAGATCAGCCATGATCTTATTGAATGGTGGAGCAGGCTCGAGGGGCGAGATGGCCGACTCCTGCTCCTAGTTCTTATGTTTTTATATTTTCCACAATCCCGGCCCTCCCAATTCCCCCAGCTACATGTTTCCTACAATCACAGCTCCTTGCAAATTTGAGAGACTGCAGCAATGCAATATGCAAGGGCTTTGTGCACATCCTTCAGCTGGAAATGAGCTGAGTGTACTAGGACCCAGGTCTGTGCTGCAAATCGCATTTGCTGCATTTGCCTGACGAAGACAGAGTGTCGAAAGCTCGCAAATTTACTATCAAATAAATCGGTTGGATTTAAAATTGGTGTTGCTAGATTCTTACTGAGTTCTTACTGCAAATCGGAAATCAGAGTCTTGCAGAGCAACAGCCTCCAACCACCTCTGCACCCCCACAGTCGCAGAGCTGCCATCAACCTAAGAAAGAAAATGGCCACAACGAAAGGGCACCTGTAAGCGGCAGAGAGCCGTTGGACACTATACACTTACCTCCTCACTAACCCTCACTGTTCCATGTCCTGTACAGTTCTTTGTTCTAACTCTACTCTGAAATCCTCCATACTCTTCAAGGGATTGATCTTAGAGGATCACTTGATCCCACTGCCTATGCATATCGTATGCCTCCTTTTTGACCACAGCCCCAATATCTGAAGTCATCCAGAATTCCCTACTTGTACCAGCCTTGCTCTTCACTCCAAGAGGAATGTGCTTTCCCTGAACTTTGGTTAATACAATTTTGAAAGCCTCCCACTTGCCAGATGTTCCTTTCCTTGCCAACAGACTCACCCAATCAAATTTTGAAAGTTCCATTCTGATAACGTCAAAATTGGCCTTGCCCCAATCATTCTGTAGACATATCATTCTCCATAACTATCTTAAAATAAATGGAATTATGGAGGACTGTTTTCCCAAAAAAGTTCTAAATGCTGAATTTATGGGAAAACTAGTGTAAATCGTGATTGCTTCCCCCCTCCTTCACTCTAGTGAGGTCTCCTGCTAGTTCCCTAAAAGTAGGGAGTTACTATAAACCGTGCCAGAGTGAACCTGTCTTGGTGAGGTGGGAGATACTATCAGGCTGGAAGAATTCAAGCCTGATATTGACATTTAAGTTTCATTAAAAATAGATTAAAGTTACTTACCTCCTGTTCCTGCTGCTTTCCTGTGTGGTCCCAACCATGGTGGATATCAGTCACTGGAAGATAGATGTGCATCACGAAAGCGTGCACAAATTGGCACAAGTGCGACTCTCCTAGCCCAATCTACCAAAAAATTAGCAGGTTGGAATGACAGAATTGACCTTATGGTCACTAGTCCCAAAGTGATCCCTCACTAACACTTCTGTCACCTGTCCTTCCTTACTTCCCAAGAGGAGGTCAAGTTTGGGCCATCCACATACTGAATGAGAAATTCTTCCTGTACACACTCAGCAACATTTCTCTCCATCCAAGCCCCTAATGAATAGCAGTCTCAGTCAATGTTGGGAAAGTTAAAGTCTCCTACTATTACTATTTTTCTCGGAGCTATCTGTAATTTCCTTATATATTTGCTCCTCAATTTCCCACTGATATTTGGGAGCCTATAGTACAACCCTATCAAAGTGATTTCCCCTTTCTTATTTCTCAGAAGAGATAAAGGAAAATCAATGATCGATTTTAAATTTCCCATTTCCAGTTTCATATTTTCACTTTTATCAACTTCAATCCTGAAGCCCCCAGTCTGACACAGGTAGAAGAGAACTTTCCACTGAAAGTTAACAGGTTTGACATCTGAACTCAACATATATAATATAGAACATCACAGTGCAGGACAGGCCCTTCAGCCCTCGATGTTGCGCCAACCTGTGAAACCAATCTAAAGCTCATCGAACCTACACTATTCCAATATCATCTGTATGTTTATCCAATGACCATTTAAGTGCCCTTAATGTTGGTGAATTCACTACTAATGCAGGCAGGTTATTTCACATCTTTACTACTCTCTGAGTAAAGAACCTACCTCTGACATCTGTCCTATCACCCCTCAGTTTAAAGCTGTGTCCCCTTGTGCTAGCCATCTCCATCTGAGGAAAAAGACTCTCACTGTCCATCCTATCTAACCCTCTGATCATCTTATATGCCTCTATTAACAAAGAACAAAGAACAAGCCCGTGCCGCCACCCCGATGTTCCCAGTTCTACTCATGATCCCTGTCATCCCTGTCTATGTTTATAGATCTATGCATTAGAACCAAATTTGAGACAATTTAGGGAGAATTTGTTCTGCTAATCAGCCGAAGAGCACATCTTTGGGATGTGGGAGGAAACCGGAGCACCCGGAGAAAACCCACGCAAGCACGGGGAGAATGCGCAAACTCCCACAGACACAGGCCCAAATCCATGTATCTGCACAGCACAGCGATAATCACTGAGCTGTCATGTTGCCCATCAAATGGTCCAGGTCAAGCGTACACTAACTAAGTGAAGCACTAAGCTACTCTTGAAAAATCCAAGAGCAGCCCTCTCACGACCCTTCACATGTGTGCCCCTTGGTAGACAACAAGGCGGACTGAAGTACTTGTAGGATAAAACAAATACATCAAAATCATTGACAATGTACACACTTCCCAGGGAACTCCCAAGGCTCATGATCCCTATTTTAAATCAGTTTTCTATACCCCTCCATTCCCATTCTTTTCATGTGCCCATCTAAATATCCCTTAAATAATTCCAGAGTGTCTGTCTCCACGACTTGGCAGCGCGTTCCATACTCCCACCAACTGTGTGAAAAAAACTCCCTCTAGCATCCAAATTATACCTTACCCACCTCACCCTAAGCCCGTGACCCTTCGTGCTATTAGAGTCCATCCCAGGAAAAAGCTTAACTCTGTTTACTCTATCTATACCCCTCATAATCTTGTACACCTCTATTAGATCTCCTCTAAGTCTACGTCTTTCTAAGGAAACCAGTCCCAATTTGCCTAACCTCTCCTCGTAGCTTAGATCTTCCATATCAGGCAGCATCCTGGTAAACCTCCTCTGCACTCTCTCCAGAGTCTCCACGTCCTTCCGGTAGTAAGGCGACCAGAACTGGATGCAGTATTCCAAATAAGGTCTAACCAACGTTTTATGCAACTGCAACATTAAAGGCCAGCTCTTGTACTCTATACCCCTTCCTATAAAGGCTAGCATACTATATGCTTTCTTCACAACCTTCTCCACTCGCTCTGCCACCTTCAGAGACTTGTGCACCTGCACCCCCAGGTCCCTCTGTGTTTCTATACTCTTAATAGGTCTACCCTTTATCATATACCTCCCTCCTACATTCTTTCTCCCAAAATGCATCACCTCACATCTGCTATCTATCTGCCCAAGCTACCAGCCTATTTATGTCCTGCTGTATTGCCTGACAATGCTCCTCACTATGTGCAAGTCCACCCATTTTTGTATCGTCTACAAACTTGCTGATCACTCCACTTACTCCCTCTTCCAAGTCATTTATATATATTACAAATAGAAAAGGTCCCAGTACTGAGCCCTGTGGCACACCACTAGTGACCGACGTCCAGCTAGAAAAACACCCTTCCACTATTACTCTCTGTCTCCTATTACCAAGTCAATTACTTATCCATCTAGCTACCTGTCCTTGTATTCCATTAGCCTTGATGTTTTCAACTAACTTCCCATGAGGGATTTTGTCAACAATGAAAATAATCTCAGGTCCCTCAGGCTTTCCTCATTAGACCTTCCTATCATACCAGGCAACATCCTGGTAAATCTCCTCTGCATCCTCTCCAGTATCTCTACATTCCTGCGGCAACCAGAACTGTACACTATACTCCAAGTGCAGTCGCACCAGAGTTTTGTACAGCTGCAACATGACCTCATGGCTCCTAAACTCAATCTCTCTACCAATAAAAGCTAACACATCATATACCTTCTTAACAATCCTATCAACCTGAGTGCCAACTTTCAGGGATCTATGCACATGGACACCTAGATCTCCCTGCTTATCCACATTACCGAGTAACTTACCATTAGCCCAATACTCTGTATTCCTGTTACTCTTTCCAAAGTGAATCACTTCACGCTTTTCCACATTGTAAACTCCATTTGCCATCTCTCAGCTTAGCTCTGCAGCTTATCTGTGTCTCTTTGTAACCTGCAACATCCTTCTGCACTGTCCACAACTCCACCGACTTTAGTGTCATCTGCAAATTTACTAATCCATCTTTCTACACCCTTATCCAAGTCACTTATAAAAATGACAAACAGCAGTGGCCCCAAAACAGATCCTTGCAGTACACCGCTAGTAACTGAACTCCAGGATGAACATTTCCCATCAACCACCACCCTCTGTCTTCTTATAGCTAGCCAATTTCTGATTTCTGATCCAATCCGCTAAATCACCCTCAATCCCATGCCTCCTTAACTTCTGCAGTAGCTTACCGTGGGAACCGTATCAAATGCTTAACTGAAATCCATATACCCAATATTAATTGCTTTATCCTCATTCACCTCTTTGGTCACCTTCTGAAAGAACTCAATAAGGTTTGTGAGGCATGACCTAGCCTTCACAAAACCGTGTTGATTATCCCTAATTGAATATTCCTTTCTAGATAATTATAAATCCTATCTCTTATTATTCTTTCCAAACCTTCCCCCACAGCAGAAGTAAGGCTCATTGATTTATAATTACAGGATTGTCTCTATTCCCCTTCTTGAACAAAGGGATAACATTTACTATCCTCCAGACCTCTGGCACTATTCCTGTAGACAGTGACGACCTAAAGATCAAAGCCAAAGTCTTTGCAATCTCCTCGCTAGCCTCCCAAAGAATCCTAGGATAAATCCCATCCAGCCCAGGAGACTTATCTATTTTCATACTTTCCAGAATTGCTAACACCTTTGCCTTATGAACCTCAATCCTGTCTAGTCTAATAGCGTGTATCTCAGTATTCTCCTCGACAACATTGTCTTTTTCCTGTGTGAATACTGATGAAACATATTCATTTAGCACCTCTCCTACCTCTTTGGACTCCACGCACAACTTCCCATTCTGTCCTTGACTGGCCCTAATCTTACCCTAGTCATTCTTTTATTCCTGACGTACGTATAGAAAGCTTTAGGGTTTTCCTTGATCATACCTGCCAAAGACTTCTCATGCCCCCTCCTGGCTCTTTGTATCTCTCTCTTTAGGTCCTTCCTGGCTAACTTGTCTCTCTCAAGCATCCTAACTGAGCCTTCACGTCTCATCTTGACATAAGTTTCCTTCTTCCTCTTTACAAGCCATTCAATTTCTTTAATAAACCACAGTTCCCTCGTTCGACCACTTCCTTGCTGCTTGACAGGTACATACTTATCAAGGAATCGCAGAAGCTGCTCCTTGCACAAGTTCCACATTTCAATTGTGCTCATTCCCTGCAGTTTCCTTCCACATCCTATGCATCCTAACTCTTGCCTAATCGCATCATAATTTCCTTTCCCCCAATTATAACTCTTGCCCTGCGGTATATACCTATCCCTTCCCATTGCTAATGTAAACGTAACTGAATTGTGGTCTATATACCAAAGTGTTCATATCTACATACTGTGTCAGGAAATCCTCCTGCACACATTGGACAAAAACTGACCCTTCTAAAGTACTCGAACTATAGTTTTTCCAGTCAATATTTGTAAAGTTAAAGTCTCCCATAATAACTACCTGTTACTTTCGCTCCTATCCAGAATCATCTTTGCAATCCTTTCCTCTACATCTCTGGAACTTTTCGAGGAGTATAGAAAACTCCCAACAGGGTGACCTCTCCTTTCCAGTTTCTTAACCTCAGCCCATATTACCTCAGTAGACGAGTACTCATAAAAAGTACTCATATCATTGTAATACTGTCCCTGACTAACAATACCACCCCTCCTCCTCTTTTACTACCTTCTCTGATCTTACTGAAACATCTAAATCCCGGAACCTAAAACAACCATTCCTGTGCCTGCTCAATCCATATGTCCGAAATGGCCACAATGTCGAAGTCCCAGGTACCAACCCATGCTGCACGTTCATCCATCTTATTCTAGATGCTCCTGGCGTTGAAGTAGACACACTTCAAACCACCTTCCTGCCTGCCGTAACACTCTTGCGACCATAAAATGTTATTCATCACCTACTATTCTCAATCTCCTGAACATGGAGCTACAATTCAGGTTCCCATCCCCCTGCTGAATTAGTTTAAACCTTCCTGAAGAGCATTAGCAAATTCCGCCCACCCAGGATATTGGTACCCTGTGGTTCAGATGTAAACCAATCCATCTGTAGCGGTCTCACTTATCCCAGAATGACCCCCAATTATTGAAGTATCTGAATCCTTCCCTTCTGCACCATCCCTGTAGCCATCTGTTGAACTGCTCTCTCTCCCTCTCTCTCTCTCTGCTCCCCACCCCACCACCTCCCCATTCCTCTCGTCGCTAGCAGTAGCACAGGTAACAAACCAGAAATAACAGCTCTATTTGTTCTAGCTCTAAGTTTCTACCCTAAGTCCCTGAATTTCTGCCTTACATCTGCCTTCCCTTTTTCTATCTATGTCTTTAGTGTATTTTGTCTCTCCTTACAGATGCTGCAAGACTTGCTGAAATTTTCTAGCATTTTCTCTCCCAATCTATTGAACATTGTCTCTGAGTGAGGGTCACTCTGTCCCAGTCAAAGAACAAGAGAACAAAGAACAGGCCCTTCAGCCCTCTAAGCCTGCACTGATCATGTGTTCCTAACTAGACCTTCTGTTTGTATCCCTCTATTCCCAGTCTGTTCATGTGGCTATCTAAATAATCCTAGCGTGTCTGCCTCAACCACCTTGCTTGGTAGTGCATTCCAGGCTCCCATCACCCTCTGTGTAAAATATGTCCCCCGCATATCTGTACCGAACCTTGCCCTCCTCACCTTGAACTTGTGACCTCCCCCCGCCCGCCCGCCTTGTGTTTGTCATTTCTGACCTAGGAAAAAGCCTCCAACTGTTTACCCTATTTATACCTTTTATAATTTTATAAACTCCTCACCTCCATCTTTCCAGGGAGAACAACACTAGTTTACTCAATCTCACCTCATAGCTAATACTCTCCATACCAGGCAACATCCTGGTAAACTTTTTCTACACTCTCTCCAAAGCCTCCATGTTCTTCCAATAGAACTGGATTCAGTATTCCGGATGTGGCCTAACCAATATTCAATATAACTGCAACATCACATGCCAACTTTTATACTCTGTGCCCAGTCCAATGAAAGCAAGTATGCCATATGCCTTCTTCACCATCTTTTCTACCTGTGGACTTGCACACCCAGATCCCTCTGTGTGTCAGTACTCTTGATGGTTCTGCCATTTATTATATAGTTCCTCCCTGCACTAGATCTACCAAAATACATCACTTCACATTTATCTGGATTAAATTCCATCTGCCATTTCTCCACCCAATTTTCCAGCCTATCTATATCCTGCTTTATCCTCTGACAATGTTCATCACTATCCGCAACTCCAGCAATCTTTGTGTCATCTGCAAATTTACTAATCAGACCAGCTACGTTTTCTTCCAAATCATTTATATATATCACAAACAGCAGAGATCCCAGTACAGAGCCCTGCGGAACACACTAGTCACAGACCTCCAATCAGAAAAGGACCCCTCCACCGTTACCCTCTGTCTTCTATGGCCAATTCAGTAAGAGGTCTGGCAACATCTATTTTAAATCCAACCGATTTATTTGATAGTAAGTCTGCTAGCTTTCGGTGTTTGTGCTTTTGTCAGGCGAATGAGGTGTTCTGGTCTCCAAAAGCACACATATCAGCACAGACAGTTTACAGATTGCTGATTAGAATGCAAATCCTTACACCTAACCTGCTATTCAAGTCTTAAAGTGGCTAACAATATGAGTGCAAGGAACACTGAGCACTGAGGTTAGAGAGATGTGTATTGTCTCCAGACAGCACAGTAAGTGAGGCTTTTTGCTAACCCAGGCAAGTCATGAGGGTTACAGATAGTGTGACATGAAGCAAGATCCCTGTTAAGACCGTCCTCATGAGTGCAGAACTTGGCTATCAGTCTCTGCTCATCGGCTATGACATCTTCTCCGGAATCTTCAACATATCATTGATGACGATGAACATCTCGCTAGGGCCATCCCCACCCCCCCCACTACTTGCCTTCAGACAACCGCGCAACCTCAAACGGATCATTGTTCACAACACCACACAACCCTGCCACAGCAACCTCTGCAAGACATGCCAGATCATTGACATTATCAAACGTGAGGATACCATTCACCAGGTACACGGTACATACTCTTGCAACTCGGCCAACGCTGTCTACCTAATACGTTGCAAGAAAGGATGTCCTGAAGCATGGTACATTGGGGAGACTATGCAGACACTACGACAGTGGATGAATGAACGTCACTCGACAATCATCAGGCAAAACAGTTCCCTTCCTGTGAGCGAACACTTCAGCCCTCACGGGCATTCGGCCTCCGACCTTCGAGTAAACGTTCTTCAAGGGGACCTTCACGACACACGACGGCGCAGAGCCGCTGAGCAGAGACTGATAACCAAGTTCTGCACACATGAGGACGGTCATAACAGGGATCTTGGCTTCATGTCACACTATCTGTAACCCCCATTACTTGCCTGGATTAGCAAAAAACCTCACTTACTGTGCTGTCTGGAGACAATACACATCTCTCTAACCTCAGTGCTCAGTGTTCCTTGCACTCACATTGTTAGCCACTTTAAGACTTGAATAGCAAGTTAGGTGTAAGGATTCGCATTCTAATCAGCAATCTGTAAACTGTCTGTGCTGATACGTGTGCTTTTGGAGACCAGAACACCTCATTCGCCTGACGAAGGCACAAACGCCGAAAGCTAGCAGATTTACTACAAATAAATCGTTGGATTTAAAACTGGTGTTGTCAGACATCTTACTGTGTCTCAGTCATCCCATCGTTGTCTGTGAGTGAGGGTTTCTCTGCCCCGGTCACCTCATCATTGTCTCTGAGTGAGGGTCTCGTGTCCCAATCACTCTGTCATTGTTTCTCTGATGTAAAGATGCCGGCATTGGATTGGGGTGGTAAGAACTCAGTAAGAATTTAGCAACACCAATTATTAATCCAATCGATTTATTTGATAGTAAAAAAGCGAGCTTTCAACACTCTTGTGTCTTCCTCAGGCAAGTGTTGAAAGCTCGCTTTTTTACTATCAAATAAATCGGTTGGATTAATAATTGGTGTTGCTAAATTCTTACTGAATTGTTTCTCTGAGGCAGGGGAACTCTGACCCAGTTGTTAAGATCCATGCCAGAAAGTCTAATGAAGATAATGTTTTATGAAGAAAGCCTGGACCCTAAGTTTTTCTATTTGAATTTGACATGGGTGAGCATAAGGGGTGGGATTCTCCCAAAAAAACTCCTAAGTGTCGAACACGTAAAAACTGAATTAAAGACACCAATCTAACAGTGCTGAGATCGTTGCACATGCCCCACGCTTCCGATCGTTGGCCAGCCTCGTGACCCTGCATCGCTGCCCCTCCAACCCTCCCACAACACGATCACTGCTCTGCTGAATATGTCTAGGTCAGGTCTTGACCCAAGGGTCCTGTTCACCCGAAGTCCAGATCACACTTCCACCCACTGCCGAGTCCTGATCTCCCCCCTGCCTGTCCGCCACTGTCCCAACTTCCCTACCCCACCGCAGTGGTCAGCCCCAATTGCTGCCCCCCCCCCCGTCACCAAGCCTGAGTGAAGAGTAGCAGTTGGACTCCATCCCCACAATCTTCCCACCAGAGCCCATGCCCCCTTTGGCCTCCACCTGTTGGGCCATGCCTGGTGCCTGGTGGGCAATTTCAATTTGTCCCCTTAGGTATTGCAATTTTGCCTTTGAATAGTGCCTGGGGGAAAGGCTAGTACTGCCGAGCTGCAATGCCTAGCGGAAGCTTCTGACCTTCTGGGAGATCTCGATGGCCTCCTCTTCACTCCAGCGGATTCGGGCCACCAGCTGTCTGTTAGTGGGGACTTGTCGTAAACCCAGTTGGAGTGAAATATTCTGGCAGCGGGGGAGAGGTGAGCAGGCCTGGAGCCTTCAGGCCTGAGCCCGCTAATATGATACTAATCCTCATTAGCATAAAGTATATAGCTTCATGCTGATGTCTGACGTAGAACTGCTAGAAATCTGGCACCCGGAGACTCACAGAGGCGATGGTGAACAGTGGGAAGGCTGCAAAACAGCCTCTGCTTATGTCTCCTAACTTGCAGCACTGCTTTGGGAGAATCGGCCCAAAGTGTTTCACTCAAGTGATTCAAGTGACTCACTAGGAAGCTTCTGTTAGGCAAAGTTTATTTAAGAACATGGTTAAAATATATTAAAAAGAATTAGCATAACTTTTAGCAATTAGATGATACAGTACTAACTTTAACAACTAGCTACGTACGTTGTTCCAAATCAAGCACCATCCATTGACATACACTCTTTTCTAGACTTGACACAAAAGGCAAGTATGCTCACATGATATTGAATTTTCAGCTTTTTAATACCTGCTTTGAATTGGATCTTTGAATGTTCGATTAACTCATTGTGACTTCCCAATCCTGGAACTTTCTAGCAAGCCTCTGGAGAGAGAGAGACAGAGCCTTCTTCCACCAGTTTCTAACAGTGACTGAAACTAAAATTTCCAATTCCACAAAGAAGGAAAAAAAATGTTGCTTTTCTTCACTTCAAGCTCCTGCTAAATGTGAAATTAAGAGCTGGACTTTTCTGTGAAGCATAGCTGTTCCTAGCCACATAATGTAAACTGTCAATCAAACTCCACTCAGCAATCATAAGAGATCATTAAAACCCCAGGACCCTCCATCAGTCCAGATTAAAATAATGATAACAATTATATAGTTTCGGTAACCATAAAAAACACTTGTTGCAGACAAAATGGTGCCATAACTTCCAGGGCCTGCTAGAAATATTCTGCAAAAGAACATCATTAAAATACAATTCTAAAAGGCATGTACTCCATCATTGTGATCCTGATTGAGGGTCACAGTGATAACAATGATTCTCTGTCTCACCCAGACTCCATGGCAAAAGAGTGTATTGGCAAGGATACACTGGATTGGAAACATTCTGTATGTCAATTTTTTGTGTGAGGGTTAAGAGAGTTGAGGAAGACATAGGATGCATGAATGGGCGGAGAAGCGGTAGATGGACTTCAACGCAGATAAATGTGTAGCAGTCCATTTTGGCAGGACCAATGCAATGAAAGAGTACAATATCAAGGGTAAGAGTCTTAGCAGTATTGAGGAGCAGAAGGATCTTGGGGTCCGGGTCCATAGGACTCTTAAATTGGCCTGCAAGTGGAGGATGTGGTCACGTATGGTGTACTCCTCATTAATTGAGAGATTGAGTTTAGGAGTTGGGAGGTAATGCTGCAACTTTATAAGACCCTTGTCAGACTCCACTTGGAGTATTGTGCACAGTTCTGGTTGCCTGACTATGGGAAGGATGTAGAAGCTAATGAGAGGATGCAGAGGAGATTTACAAGGCTTTTGCCTGGATTGGGAAGCATACCTTATGAAGATAGGTTGAGGGAGCTGGGACTCTTCTCCCTGGAGAGACAAAGGTTGAGAGGCGACCTGATAGAGGTTTATAAAACGTTGAGAGGAATAGATAGGGTGGATTCTCGGAGGCTATTTCAAGAGCTGAAATGGTCACTACGTGAGGACACAGGTTTAAGGTGCTGGGCAGCAAGTACAGAGGAGATGTTAGAGGTAACTTTAGTAAGGCGTTTGATAAGGTGGCCCATGGAAGACTACTGCAGAAAATCCAGATGTATGGGATAGAGGATGATTTAGCTAATTGGATTAGGAATTGGCTAGCAGATAGAAGACAGAGGTTGGTGGTTAATGGGAGATATTCATCGTGGAGTTCGGTGACAAGTGGTGTACCTCAGGGGTCTGTTTTGAGGCCCCTGCTGTTTGTAATTTTTATAAATGATCTGGATGAGGGTATTGAGGGATGGATAGTAAATTTGCAGATGACACTAAAGTCGGTGGAGTGGTTAGATAGTGAAGAGGGGTGTTCTAGTTTGCAGAGAGACTTGGACAAGTTGCAGAGCTGGGCCGAGAGGTGGCAAATGGAGTTTAATGTGGAAAAGTGTGAGGACCTAATCGAAACATATAAGATGATTAGAGGTTTAGATAGGGTGGACAGTGATAACCTTTTTCCTAGGATGGAGAAAGCTAGCACGAGGGGACACAGCTTTAAATTAAGGGGTGATAGTTATAGGACGGATATCAGAGGTAGGTTCTTTACCAAAGGGTGGTTCGGGAGTGGAATGCCCTGCCTGCAGCAGTGGTAGATGCGCCAAGTTTGGTGGCGTTTAAGAGGTTAGTTGATAAGTATTGGAAGAGAAGGGAATGGTTTAGTTTGGAGGGGCATTGCTTTTTATATTGGTCGGCGCAACATTGAAGGCCGAAGGGCCTGTTCTGTGCTGTAATGTTCTATGTTCTATGTTCTATGTAAGTTTTTCACTCAGAGGGTGGTGAGTGAATGGAATCGGCTGCCGTCGGTGGTGGTGGAGGCGAACTCGTTGGGGTCTTTTAAAAGACTTCTGGATGAGTACATGGGATTAAGTGGGATTGGGAGTTACAGATAGTCCTATGGCCTAGTAGATATGGGTATGATTGGCGTAACTTGTGGGCCGAAGGGCCTGTTGTGCTGTAGTGTTCTATGTTCTATGTAATATCGACTTTTCCAAATCTCAAGAGGTCAAGAGAACTTCTGATTTCAGTTGTTAGCTCCTGCAACGTCCAATTAGAAAGGAGACGTGAACAAAATTTTAAAAGCGAAAATACAGAAAAAGAAAATTTTGAAATTTTCTGAATTACAACCAATAATTCAAGAATAATCAAAAGCAAAATACTGCAGATGCTGGAAATTTATAATAAGAAGGGAAAATGCTAGATGAATGCAGCATCTGTGGAGGAGAAACAACGTTAACGTTTCAAGTCCAAATGGAGAAGGTGAGAGGGCATGGGATCCAAGGGGCTTTGGCCTCGTGGATCCAGAACTGGCTTGCCGGCAGAAGGCAGAGAGTGGTTGTGGATGGGTCTTGTTCTGCATGGAGGTCGGTAACCAGTGGAGTGCCCCAGGGATCTGTTCTGGGACCCCTGCTGTTTGTCATTTTCATAAATGACCTGGATGAGGAAGTGGAGGGATGGGTTAGTAAGTTCGCCGATGATACAAAGGTCGGTGGTGTTGTGGATGGTCTGGAGGGATGCCAAAAGTTGCAGCGGGACATAGACATGATGCAAGACTGGGCGGAGAAGTGGCAGATGGACTTCAATGTGGATAAATGTGTAGTGGTCCATTTTGGCAGGAATAATGGGATGAAGGAGTACAATATAAGGGGTAGGAGTCTTAGCTGTGTTGTAGAGCAGAAGGATCTCGGGGTCCGGGTCCATAGGACTCTTAAATCGGCCTCGCAGGTGGAGGAAGTGGTCAAGAAGGCGTACGGTGTACTGGCCTTCATTAATCGAGGAATAGAGTTTAGGAGTCAGGAGGTAATGATGCAGCTCTATAAGACTCTTGTCAGACCCCAGTTGGAGTATTGTGCGCAGTTCTGGTCGCCTCATTATAGGAAGGATGTAGAGGCTATTGAGAGAGTTCAGAGGAGATTTACAAGGATGCTGCCTGGATTGGGAGGCAGGCCTTATGAAGATAGGTTGAGGGAGCTGGGACTCTTCTCACTGGAGAGACGTAGGTTGAGAGGCGACCTGATAGAGGTTTATAAAATGTTGAGAGGAATAGATAGGGTGGACTCTCAGAGACTATTTCCCCGAGCTGAAATGGTCACTACGAGAGGACACAGATTTAAGGTGCAGGGAAGCAAATACAAAGGAGATGTCAGGGGTAAGTTTTTCACTCAGAGGGAGGTGAGTGAATGGAACCGACTGCAGTCGGAGGTTGTTGAGGCAAACTCACTAGGGTCTTTTAAAAGACTTCTGGATGAGTATATGGAAAAGAATGGGATAGGGGGTTATAGATAGGTCTGTGGATTGGTAGATGTGATCGGCGCAACTCGTGGGCCGAAGGGCCTGTTTGTGCTGTATTGTTCTATGTTCTATGACACTTTGTCAGAGCTAAAGAAGGGAAAAATCTGATGGGTTTGACACTGTTCCAGAGCGGGTAGAGCAAAATAGATCAGGGATACGAAGGGGTTAGGAGAGATTTGACGAAAGATATTGTTAGCACACAACAGCGAGGAATAATGGTAGTGTTAAAAGCTAAAGAAAGCATTGATAATGGGATGACAGTGGGATAAAAGAATGTGTCAGTGACCAAACAGTTTTTAAAAAAGAGCGGCACAGTGGCAGCAGTGGTTAGCATTGTCGTCTCACAGCTCCAGGGACCTAGGTTAAATTCCCAGCTCGGGTCACTGTCTGTGCGAAGATTGCACATTCCTCCCGAATCTGGTGAATTTCCTCCGGTTGCTCTTATTTCCTCACACAACCCAAAGATTGGTTAGGTTTATTGGTCATGCTAAATTGTCCCTTAATGTCCCAGGATGAGTAGGTTAGAGAGATTAGCGGGGTAAATATGTGAAGTTATGGGGATAGATCCTGGGTGCGATTGTTGTTAGTGCAGGCTCAATGGGCCAAATGGCCTCCTTCTGCACTGTAGGTTTTCAATGATTTCAAACAATGGTCAGTGAAAGCAAAACATAAAAACAAATGATATGTGGTAAGGCTATGCTTGGAATACTGTCGACAATTCTGCTCGCCCTATTATAGAAAGGATAGTATTAAACCAGAAAGAGTGCAGAAAAGATTTGCTAGGATGCTGCTGCGACTTGATGGTTTGAGTTATAAAGAGAGGCTGGATAGACTGGGACATTTTGCACTGAAGCGCAAGAGGCTAAGGGGTGATCTTAGAGGTCTATAAAATAATAAGGAATATAGATCAGCTAGATAGTCAACTCTTTTCCCAAAAGTAGAAGAGTCTAAAACTAGAAGGCATTGGTTTAAGGTGCGAGGGAGAGATACAAAAGTGTCCAGAGGGGCAACTTTTTCACATAGAGAGTGGTGAGTGTCTGGAACAAGCTGCTAGAGTAGTAGTAGAGGCTGATATAATTTTGTCCTTTAACAAGCATTTAGACATTTACATGGGTAAGATTAGTATAGAGGGATATGGGCCAAATGCACTTAATTGGGACTAGCTTAATGGTATGGCATGGACAAGTTGGATTGAAGGACCTGTTTCTATGCTGTAAACTTCTATGACTCCATGGCCCTGTTTAGGTGAAGGATGGGGAGAGCAGGAGTGGTTTAGTGGTTTTAAAAAGAAATGTATTTTTAAAGGGGTCAGGATGCAGTAGAGACTTCAAGGTCTAAAGTTGTTGAACTTAATGTTGAGGGCTGTAACATGCTGAATTGGAAGATAAGCTTCTATTCCAGTTGCACTGTGTTTCATTAGAGAATTGCAGCAGGCCAAGGATGGACATGTGAGCATGAAAGCAAGGTGCTGAGTTAAAATGATAACTGACAGGAAGGTTGGGATCCTGCTTGTGGGCAAAGTGAAGGTGTGATGCAAAGTAGTAGCCTCAGCCAGTCTGTGTTTAGTCTTCCCCAATACAGAGGAGACCACACTGGGAGCAGCAAATACAGTAATCTAAATTGAAGGCAAGTGAATTGCTGAAAGGAATGTTTGGGTCTTGGACACTGACTGAAAAGAGGTAAAAATGCAGCTGTTGCACCTTCTGGAATCTTATGGGTCCAACACTATCCTGCCTTCCGCACTGCACCATCTGTCACTTATTCTGAAGTTTTTCTTTCACAGAGTGCTGACTGTTGTTTTGCTATTAGCCCATTCTTCTGCTATTAGCCCATGGTAGAAGCATAGAATCCTACCGTGCAGAACGAGGCTGTTCGGCTCATTGAATCTGCACTGATTACAATCCCACTGAGGCCCAATCCCCATAATCTCATGCACTTACTCTAGCTAGTCCCTCTGAAATTAAAGGATAATTTAGCTTGGCCAATCCACCTAATCCGCACATCTTTGGACTGTGGAATGAAACCGGAACACCCAGAGGAAAGCCACACAGGCACTGCTAGAACATGCAAACTCCACACAGTGGCCCAAGCTGGGAATCGAACCTGAGTCTCTGGTGCTGTGAGAAAGCAGTGCTAACCACTGTGCCACCGTGTAGTCCATTCTTCTATCTTACCTCTATGCCACTTAAATATCTTATATTGTTTTTAACACTATCATGGACGCACTCTTTATCTTGTGGCTGTGACAGCTTTGTCAGTCTCTTCTGAGTGCCAGCTATCTTTGACCTTCTATTTTGCTCCACTTGCCTTGTTACAGAGTATCCAATTTCCCCCTCTCTGTATCTCTAAAGAACAGTAAAATGTTAACACTCTCTCGCTCTCTACAGATGCTGCCTCTGAGTTTATCCAGTATGTTTCATTCTTTCAGGCATGAGTGTGCTGTCAAATTATTTGATTATGTTGTTGATTTATAAATGAGTTCATTGCACAAAGAGATCTTTAGTTTCTTCTGTTATCTTTTGCCAGGTATGAACTGATGTTCTATTGCTGGCAACTGAACCCCCGAGAACGACCAACCTTTGAGATAATCTGCTGTCAACTGGAGAAGATTCTAGAGGACCTGCCACCCTCTTCAGATCCAGAGGAGATCCTCTATGTAAACATGGGAGATGCTTGTGGGGGGTCAGACAGTCACTGTGAGCAGGGAGCAGTTGGAGGTGGGGATCTTGAGGAGTGTTTGAAGGATTCATGCTCACAGTTTTCCAAAGCATCTATGGTAACATCAGCAGATGTCCACCAATCAGATGCAGTTGATCGCTATGTCCTGTGTCCGCCTCATGAGACAGCCAGACTAATGGCAACCATGCCCATGAGTAGCAATGTGCCTTCATGTTCAGGGGCTGAGGACTTCCTGCTGGAGGAAATGTGCGGGAAGGAATATAAGTGAGAAAAGCTGTCTCTTTTGGCTCTTAACGTTTCCAGATGCCTGCCTCAAACATTCACTTCAGTGATCTCCATGTAAAAACTGACTGCAAGTCACTGTATTGTCACAAACATTAGCATTGCTTTGACTATCCAGACATGAAGAGTCTTGCAGCAGAGGCAAGTCAACAACTGGAACCAAAATGTGCAGACAGACAAGCAATTTCACCATTTCCAACTCTACTTTTTGAATTTCAAAGTTTCTCTTGCTTAATTTCTGCTTGGCATGTTCCATCCTTCGGAAACAATACTGGAGAGGTGCAGTGTTTCTCAATTCTGACATAGGGCCTCAATCCAACACACTTTCATCAGGTTTGACTAGTTTCCTATGCTGGGAAGCGTACACATGAACCTGACTTCCCAATGGAAACATTTTGGTGAAAGACTTACGTCAGGACATCAGGGGATGTTGCTTTTGATTGAATTGCGAAAGTTCTAGAGCAAATGTTTAAGATTGTCAAACAATAAGTGAGGGAGTCTGAAATATTTGTGGATTGTATATGAAAACTTCCAGACAATGGAAATCATTTTTTAAGTATTTGCAATGGAATAACAAAGAGAAAAGCTATGATCAAACATGCATAGACATTCAGAGTGCCTGTAGTTTGGGTCAGTAATTGGAAAATTAATTTATAATTCATCCCTGTCTCTGCCCAGCCAGATTTTAGAATCTTTATTCAAATGGTAATAAACACAAGATGTGTTTGATTGCTATCCAAGTTACCTATGAGCAAGTCAAATACACTAGTTACCCTATAAAACCATAATTGAGCTTAATCCTACTGCTTTCAATACTCGACAAATTTAAATACAAGCATCTTCACTGCTTTTGTGGCACGTGGTTCAACAGCACCATTGCTTTTCTATGGAAGAGCTTTCTCAAGAGTCTTAATATTTAATTAGATCTCAGTGAGGACAGCTTGTGATATTGAGTAAGCCATCATTTCCCCCAACCAGCAAGGTTTAGCAGACATCATGATTTTTAGCCTTGTACAATACCAATCACACAAGCACTGAAGAGACTAGGAAATGCAAAATCTATCGTCCATTTAGAAGAAAAGTTGAAATATGAGATCCTTTGCATCTAGGACTAAGTTCAGCACAACAAGCCTTGATCAATGAACATTTTATTTGGGACCTATCTCCATCTAGTTAGCGTTCTACTCAATTGGTACCCTTGCAATATTACACCTTATCCCAAGTTTAGGAAGATTTTATATGCAAATGACTAGCAATTTGGTGTGGATACCATATTGATTTGGTAACATAGCAGCTTTGTCTTCATGACTGTTTCACCTCACTTGTATTAAAGACACAGCTACTCGAAGGTTGAGTTCCATCATCTGTCCCAAGGATTACAATGAAACAGGTGCAATAAATGAGTTTTGGATATTCAGTGACTGCTAATTTCAAAGGGTCTTCGTGATGAGAATTTAAAAAATTAGCTGTGCTACCCAGTTCAAAACTTTTAGGCTGTCAAAGGCAAAGCACCTTGGGCCATGTGTCTTAACAAACACAGAACATTTAAATAGAAACGTTTACAACATTTTGTGAAGCATTGATTTTGAAATGGACTTCAATCCCAGTTTCCCCTGACACTTTCCAACATGAATTGAAATTGGGAGAGTCACTGGGCACTGAGGACAACTGTGACCTAGAACCATAGCACCTTCCCTTCCACTATGTCAACTTGATGTATTGAAAGACTCTGAGATACCTGTGTCGAACAATAATGTACAAAGGTTACATGACAAAGACTAACATTTGATTAATGAATTTGGTATTTGCTTTAATTGATTTTAGCAAATGAATTGCCATCTTCATGAATATATTTTTGTCTTTAAGTATTCAATTTGCTGGCACCCTGCACCAAGTGTACAGACCAATGGGTTTATACAAGAATTGGTGGCACATGACTGCATTATCTTAACACAATCTGCAATAGGTCACAACTATCAATACTCAGGAATCACAGATCACTGCTAATACTTTGCAGCCAAAATCCAAGGCAATGATGTGACTTGAGCAATTGGTCTACAGAATGGTTTATGACCTCAGGATTCACTGTATCTGAACCCAATTTGTAATGATCACTGCACTGGAAAAATCTTTAACGTCACCATTTAACAATCTCCGCTCTTTGGCTTATTAATGATTCTCAAGGTTAATTGTCATGGTATTTCTCCCATGATCCCTACTTCATCTTAACGGTAAAGGATATCAGCAACAACCTCCACATCTAATCAGACTTTAAGTAGGAAGAGTTGGCGTGGTGATTCTGAGGTGAGACTTCAATTATCTCCAACACTGTTTGTAATGGTTATGAGTCTGGAATGTATGTGAATACCTCCCTTTCTCACAATAAATAGTATGTTGAAGTAAGTGTACAAACCATGACCATGGTCCTGGGAATTTGTGCACTTGCATCTCAACAATTGACAAACTTGAAAGCTGGAACAGATTGTGGTAAAAATCCAACTAGTTCACTCATGTCTCTCAGGAAATGTAGACCTACTTGTGAGGTGGATAATAGAATTAGAAATTTTCCAGCCCAGCCTACTAGTGGGATCTTCCAGCCCTGTGATTTTCTGGCCCGGGCTGCTGGTGCGATTTTCCAGCTGTGCCTTGCTGGTGGGATTTTCCTGCCTGGCCTGTAGGTGGAGGTCTGAATATGGCCTTATTTTTACTGATTAACTCTACATGTCTCTCCCGATCCCTAAAGGTGTCACATTTTTGCCAGTGAAATCAGAGCTCTTATTTAGATATTGATTTTTTTATTTCAGACCTGTTGCATTCTGGAATAAATCTCAGTTTGTAGAGTTTCAGATGTACATACAAATAAATCCTTATGGGACTGGTGTACAGCGTTCACATCAATTGGTAGATGCAATATAGGCAATATGGTGGAACTGAGCAAGCTGGTTGACAGACCATGTGCAGCCTGTGGGATACCTGCCTGCGAGCCTTAGCTATTGAGAAATTGCAGGCAGCTCTGCAAATTGTTGCTGGGTGTGATGTGGTCAGGTAAGCACAGTGAACTGATGAAATTATTCACCACTAGAATAAACAGTGGTTGCCATGTTCTAATACCTGCTGATGCAATAGGGTGAGCACAGTTAGTCTTGAGTTTAATTGAGTCTTCTGTAATGCAACAGGAAGTCCCTGAGGGCTAGAACCAATCAAATGCTAAATTCCATTATTGCAATTTTTTTTATGTTAAAGTGATCTGTATCTCTCAGAATCCCTACTGTACAGAGGAGACCATTCAGCCCATCACCTCTGCACTGACAACAGTCTCTCCAGGCCCTATCCGCATAACTCCACGTATATACCCCACTAATCCCTCTAACCTACACATCCCGGGGCACTAAGGGACAATTTAGCACTACCAGTCAACCTAATCTGCACATCTTTGGACTGTGTGAGGAAACTGAAGCATCTGGAAGAAACCAGCGCAGACATGAGGAGAACATGCAAACTCCATCTAGACAGTGACCCAAGGCTGGAATTGAACCTGGGTTCCTGGTGCTGCAAGGCAGCAGTGCTAACCACTGTGCCACTCTATTGGTAATTACCACCATGCCGCTCTATTGAGAAGAGTGTTATGAAACTGCCTTTACAGATCAATTGTTAGCTGCCCAACTAGAGTTCAAGGTCACAGTATTACTAACCTGTTAGAGTGTGGAGAAGACCATTTGGCCCATTATGTCTGCACTGGCTTTCTGAATGAGTGTTTTGCCTTGTCCACCTTTCTCACCTACATGTTTTTGATATTCAAATAAAAATCTATTTTCCTCGTGAATGTCTGAATTGAATCTGCTTCCACCACCCTCTCAGGAAGTGCACTTCAGATTTTACTGTGTGAAAATGTTTTCCTCGTGTCGCTTTTGCTTCTTTTGCCAATTTTTAAAATCTGTGCCTTCTGTCCTTTATGAATGGGACCTGCTCTGCTCTGTCCAGAATCCTCATGATTCTGAGGGATGACAGTAAAATTGGTGGTAAAGAAGGTTATTAAAACTACAATGGGATCTTGATCAATCCAGGTCTCAACACTGACCTCGAATGCTCGGGTTGATTCTGGAAATCCTTTGAAGTGGCAGTGCTGCTGCTTCAGGACTTTTCCAGCAGCAGTGTCTGTGCTGACTACTGCATAGGTTCTGGGCGTGTGTTACTGGGAGAAGGATGTGAGGAGCCTGTGTGGCTGGGGGGCTGTGGGACAGTGGTGGGCTGTGTTGCTGGGAGCTGTGGTGGGGATGTGGGCTGTGTTGATATGCACTGTGGGGGGTTGGGGGGGCTATGGGGCAGTGGTGGGCTGTTTTGCTGGGGACTGTGGGGGGGGGTGAGCTGTGTTGATTCGGGTTGTGGAGGGCTGGGCTGTGTTTATTGGGGGCTGTGAGGGCGGGCTGTGGGGTGACTTTATGGCTGTGGGGCGTCTATGTGGCTGGAGGACTGTGGCTTGGGGGCCGAGATGGTGGGCTATGTTTCTGGAGGCTTTGGGGGCTGTATGGCTGGGGGGAGGTTGTGGGGTGGATGTGGAGCTGTGTGGTTTGGGGGCTATGGGTGGGTGGACTGTGTGGCTGTGGGGAGCTTGTGTGGCTGAGGGGCTGTGGAGGGCCTGTGTTGCTGGGGGTGTGGGGGTGGCGTAGGCAATGTGTGTTGCTGGGCTAGGGGCAGGTATTCTTCTGCTCTTCATCTGTCTCTTCTCCAAATTCCCCCCACCCTTCCCCAGCCCCACTTCCTCCTCCCAACCATTCATATTGAGATGGCTTTTGCAATGTAACCTGTTGATCTTGCTGAGGAGGAGAAGCAGGAGGATGAATTGTAGACAGAGGAGGCCCAAACCTTGCCACTTGGAGAGGGAGACAGCATCAGAGGCAGGATGTGCCTGCCATTTACCCAGAGGGAGGGCTAGGAGAAGGAAGGAGCAGAGATCCTGGCAGTTCCATATGCGAGTGCCCTTTGAACAACTATCGGACATCGCGTGCCTTTGACAGCTCCAGCTCCAAAGGGAGACAGTACAACATCTATACCATTTATTGCAGGAGCTTGCACCTCAGGGCACAGGGGGAGCACCCACTCTCGGTGGCTGTGATATTGACAGTTAAATTAATGGGGTCACCAAATGTGAAGGGGGCCATGCACTGCACTCATGTAACCCTCAAGGCCCATGTTCAAAATCCATGATAAAAAGGGCTTCCATTCCATGGATGGAATGGCAACAGCCCACCACCTAAATGGTGTATGACCATAAGGTGAATGTTGTGCATGTTTGTGCCACATATCAAAGCAATGTGCATAACACTTTAAATATTGAGGAGCTATTGAGGGGTAACCAAGACGGTAGACGAGGGCAGTGCAATTGATGTTGTCTACATGGACTTTAGCAAAGCCTTTGACAAGGCACCGCATAGTAGGTAGCATAGATTAAATCTCACGGGATCCAGAGTGAGGTAGCCAATTGGATACAAAATTGGCTTCTTGATAGAATGTGGAGAAGCCGGTATTGGACAGAAGCCAGAGGGTGATTGTAGAGTGTTACTTTTGAAACTGGAAGCCTGTGACCATGGTGTGCCTCAGGGATCAGTGCTGGGTCCACTGTTATTTGTCATTTATATTAATGATTTGAATGAGAATATAAGAGGTATGGTTAGTAAGTTTGCAGAGGATACTAGTGGCATCGTGGACAGTGAAGAAAGTTATCTCCAATTGCAACACGATCTTGATCACTTGGGGCAGTGGGCTGATGAATGGCAGACGGAGTTTAATTTAGACAAATGCAAGGTGATGCATTTTGGTAGACTGACCAGGGCAGGACTTAGTTAATGGTAGGGCATTGGGGAGAGTTACAGAACAAAGAGATCTAGAGGTACATGTTCATAACTGCTTGAAAGTTGAGTCACAAGTGGACAGAATCGTGAAGAAGACATTCGGCATGCTTGGTTTCATTGGTCAGAACATTGAATACGGAGTTGGAGTGTCTAGTTGTACAAGACATTGGTAAGACCACACTTGAAATACTGTGTGTAATTATTATGTACCCTATAGGATATTTTTTAACCAGAAAGAGTGCAGAAAAGATTTACTAGGATGCTACTGAGACTTGATAGATTGAGTTATAGGGAGAAGTTGGATAGGCTGGGACTTTATAGGAGGCTAAGGGGTGATCTTATGGAGGTCTATAAAATAATGAGGGGTATAGATCAGCTAGATAGTCAATATCTTTTCCCAAGGATAGGGGAGTCTAAAACTAGAGGTTTAAGGTGAAAGGGAGAGATAGAAAAGGATACAGAGGGCCACTTTTTTCATACAGTACCTGGAACAAGCTGCCAGAGATGGTAGTAGAGTAGGGTACAATTTTATTTATTAAAAAGCATTTAGATAGTTACATAGGTACAATAGGTATAGAGGGATATGGGCCAAATGCGGGGAATCGGGATTAGCTTAGGGGTTTTTAAAAAAAGGGTGGCATGGGTAAGTTGGGCCAAAGGAGCTGTTTCCATGCTGTAAACTTCTATGACTTTATGAGGAGCTCCGATGTCCAGAGGACTTAGAGGAGGAGCCCAGGGTTCAGGGATGCCTGATGGGGGTCATGAGGTACCCATTTCAGACATGGTCAATGACATCTGTGAGAAAACCTGAGACTGTGGTAGAGTCCCAATTTAATGTGGCCTACGTTGCCATCCATACAATATTGGAGAAGTGCTTAGGGCTCCTCAAAATGCAGATCAGGTGCCTGGACTGCTCTGGTGGGGCCCTACGATATAGTCCACTGATATTGTCCGGCATTGTGGTGTGTGCTGTGCCCCATAAAATCAGGCACAGCAGCAAGGAGACCTTGTGGTGGAAGAGGACGTGGAGGCTGACCAGCCATATGTCGCTGGTGAACAGGCTCAGGTTTAAGGCGTGACAGTCAAGGTTAAAAGATGTACAAGGCAAGTTTTTTTTATACAGAGGATGGTGGGTGCCTGGAACTCACTGCTGAGGGACATAGTAGAAGCAGACACAAAAGTGACTTTTAAGGAATATCTGGAAAATACATGAAGAGGATAGGAAAAGAGGGATATGATCCCCAGAAGTGTAGGGTGTTTTAGTTGTGTCTGGCAGCGTGGTTGGTGTGGGCTTGGAAGGCTGAAAGGCCTGGTCCTTTACTGGAATTCTCTTTGAGATCACCCAGCAGAAGAAGGAGGAGGACAATGCCGAGCAGCACCACAGTGCTGGAGGGCAGCAAGGATCAGGCATGCGAGGGAGACCCTGGTCACTGGGCACTTTGCTTTAAGGAGTCACATTGCTACATATGAGTTCCATTCCACCCACTCCTCCCCTCACCAAAGTCCTGCAATCACCTTCAACATTGTAACACCAGAGTGGTGGGGATGGGTAAGCTGTGTCAGTGACTTTCTTTGGCAGGCAGGAGGATGATAATCTCTTGCTCAGTATCATCATGATGATGCCCTGGTGCAAACTAGTCTGACTCCTACTTGAACTCCGCATGCATAACTAGTACCTGGACTCAGATCTGTGTAGTGGGTAAGGGATCAGTAAATCCCCATACAGTGTTCTGGGTGGGGAGAGGGATGTGTTTGTGTGCATGTGTGTGTGTGTGTGGAAGGGGAGGGAATCTCTCGTGGGTTCTGGAGATGCTGTGCCTTCATTTTCTCAGTGACATAGTATTGAGGGGTCTCTGCTACTCACACTGGCAATTGTCAGGATTACAGTATTCCTGTTCAACAAATTAGTCACAGATGAATGATGAAAAAACATTTATTGATGACAATAAAAGTGTCTTATTGATAAGTGCTAGCATAATGTCTGAACAGGAAACGTTAAAGTACATAAATATCTATCTACCCAGTGCTGGTCTTTACCCATGCCATCTTAATGCTGCTACAACTACATATTGCTGCCTCAGCAGGATAGATGTACTCGAAGGTGGAAGTGACCAGCTGCTGTCACGCGCTGTGGCCTGTGGTGCTCTTGGCAGGTGTCCTCTGGAGGGTTTGGATCTTCAGGTCCCTGGCCGGCTTCCAGGTGTCTGGAATGTATCCATGACACCCTCTTGATCCTGCTATCCCTGAGATGCTCTGGTGTCAGAAATGGGGGGAGTCAGGAGGTGTATTCACAGCCACATTCTCCCAGCTGGAAGGCCCCCGGCATGGGCTGGAGCTCTTCATCCTCCCTTGGGGTTCCTGTGGGCCCTGGGTCATATGGGATGGTGGTGGTTCTGCCGTGAACTCAGAAGCTCTGGTGTCACCTGGCCCTGCATCCTACTCATGGTGATCGACTTAAAGCTATCCAGGTCTGTTTAACTATCCTTTTGAACTGCGGCTGTAACCCTAATGAGGTGTTTTTGACAGACGACAGAAATAACCTGAAATAACCAAGACTAGCTTGATTGTAACACTGCTGACACAGAGTCTGTGGTGTAGCAACAATGTGGGGCTGATAGCAATGAGCTAGCATTGTGCCCGTTTAACATTGTTCCTTGGGTACTGTGAACTGATTGCACATTAATGTAAAAAAGCTGAGTAACATAAAATCACAACCTTCCTAATGTTAATTGTATATTCAATCTAGTAAATTTGGGACAACAGCTGGATTATGCAATGTCAGTAGCTTGTTGTTCTGCTATTGAAGAAGGATTTCCCCAGTTAAGAAGGGCCAAGCAAAATCAGGACACAAGCCCAGATTTTTGCTCCTGTCTTAGACAGAGCAGGAGCCAAACCAAGCTTCAACCAGTGATTCAACCAGAAAGAATGGTTTCTATGGTGCATTTGTAAAAATTAGTGAGAATCACAGCTAAAATGCCTAATTTCCTTAGTCTTCTGAGACAGTACAGGCACTGGTGGCTATAGTGTTGGCATGGGGGAACAGGACAGATTGTTGGTGATCTGTACACCTAAAGATTTGAAGCTCTCGGGCCTTTCCACTTGTTCTCCTTTACACTTCCTGAAATTAACGACAATCTCCTTTTGTTGACATTGAAGTAGAGATTACTACACACCAGTTCACCAGATTCTCCATATCATTCCTGTACTCTGACAGGGATCACAGGTAGAGGTGGGAACATCGGGGTGGCGGCACAGGCTCGTTGGGCTGAAGGGCCTGTTTCCCGTGCTGTTTTGTTCTTTGATCTTTGTCTCATCATTGATTGAGATTCCATCTATTACAGTGGTGTCGTCAGCAAACTTGAAACTTGAATTGGAGAGGAATTTGGCCACACAGTCATAGGAGTATAAGGAGTATAGTAGGCGGCTGAGAACACAGCAGACAGAAGGCAGGGAATTATAGGCTGGTTGGTTTAACGTCTGTAGTCAGAAAAATGCTTGAACCTGTCATCAAAGCAGAAATAACGAGGCACCTGGATACGAACTATTTGATCAGGTAAACGCAGCACGGATTCGTTAAGGGGAAGTCATGCTTGTCGAATTTATTGGAGTTCTATGAGGATGTGACTAGTGCTGTAGATAGAAGGGAACCGGTAGATATTGCGTTTTTGGATTTCCAAAAGGCGTTTGATAAGGTGCCTCACAAAAGATTGCTGCAGAAGGTTAAGGTGCAGGGAGTTGGGGGTAGGCTGTTAGACTGGATAGAGGATTGGTTGTTTAATAGGAAGCAGCGGGTAGGTATTAATGGGTGCTATTCTGATTGGCAGCTGGTGACTAGTGGAGTGCCCCAGGGTTCAGTGCTGGGACCTCAACTATTTACCATTTACGTAGATGACCTGTAGGAAGGGGTAGAGTGCAGGGTGATGAAATTTGCTGATGACACAAAGATGAGTGAAAAAGCAAATTGCGTGGAGGATGTGGAAAGCCTGCAGAGGGATCTGGATAGGTTGAGTGAGTGGGCGAGGACCTGGCAGATGGAATATAATGTCAGCAAGTGTGAGGTTATCCACTTTGGTAGGAATAATGATAGGAAGGATTATTATTTAAATGGCGAAAAGCTGCAGCATGCGACTGTGCAGAGGGACCTGGGGGTCCTTGTGCACGAATCACAAAAACACAGTCTTCAGGTGCAGCAGGTGATTAAAAAGGCGAATGCAATGTTGGCCTTTGTAGCCAGAGGGATAGAATATAAAAGTAGGGAGGTTCTGTTGCAGCTGTATAGGGTGCTGGTGAGGCCACAGCTGGAGTACTGTGTGCAGTTTTGGTCGCTGCATTTGCAGAAGGATATATTGGCCTTGAAGGGGGTGCAGAGAAGGTTTACTAGGCTGATACTGGAGATGAGGGCGTTGGATTATGAGGAGAGACTGAATAGGCTAGGTTTTTCCTCTTTGGAGTTTAAAAGGCTGAGAGGGGATCTTATAGAGATGTGTAAGATAATGAAGGGGATGGATAGGGTAGAGGTCGAGAGACTCTTCCAGCTTAACAAAGATCGTAGGACTAGAAGACACAGCTTCAAAATAAGGGGGGAGGCAGTTCAGATCAGAGTTGAGGAGGAATTTCTTCACACAAAGGTTGGTGAATCTTTGGAATTCTTTGTCTGTTGAAGTGGTGGAGGCTTCCTCACTGAATAAATTTAAGTCAAGGGTGGATAGGTTTTTGATTGACAAGAGAATTAAGGGTTATGGGGAGAAAACTGGTAAGTGGAACTGAACCACTACAGATCAGCCATGATCTTATTGAATGGCGGGGCAGGCTCGAGGGGCTGTTGGCCTACTCCTGCTCCTATTTCTTATGTTCTTACGTTCTTGCGGGGCATCGGTCTTGAGGATGATGGTGGAGGAGGTGTTATTGCCTAATCTTACTGATTGTGGTCTGTGAGTTAGGAAGTTCAGGATCCAGTCGCTGAAGGAGGTGCTGAGAACCAGGCCACGGAGTTTGGAGATGAGTTTCATGGAAATAGTCTTGAAAGCTCAGCTGTAGTCAATAAATAGGAATCTTACATAAGCATCCTTGTTTATCTAGGTGTTCCAGGGTTGTATGCAGGACCAGCAGGGCCAGGGATATGGCATTTGCTGTGGACTTGTTGCGGCAGTAGACAAACTATAGCAGATCCAGGTAATCCAGGAGGCTGGAATTGATTTGTGCCATGACAAACCTTAATGTATGGAGTGAATGTTAAAGATGGTGGATAGGTGCCAATCAAGCAGACTGTTTTCTCCTGGATGGTATGGATCTCCTTGGCTGCTGTTGGATTTTCACCCATCCAGCTAAATGAAGAGTATTCCATCACACTCCTGACTTGTGCCTTATAAAGGGAGGACACTCGTTAGAGAGTCAGGAGATGAATTACTTGCCACAGATATTCCGACCTGTGACCTACTCTTGTAACCACAGCATTTATGTGGCTGGTCTAGTTCAATTTCTAATAAATGGTAACCCACAGACAAAGTGATGATAATGCCAGTGAATATCAAGGGGAGATGCTTAGGTTCTCTCTTTAAAAAAGAAAATGCTGGAAAATCTCAGCAGTTTTGAGAGCATCTGTGGAAAGAAAATAGAGCCATCATTTTGAGTCTGGATGACCCTTCATTAGTATTTTGCTTTTATCTTAGATTCTCTCTTGTCGGAGATGATCATTGCCTGGTACTTGTGTGGTGCAAATGTTAGTTGCCACTAATCTGCCCAAGTATGAATGTTGAGCAGATTTTGATTTTTTGAGCTTGATTCTCTTCCCCATTATGTCTGCTTATCAAGAGATTAACAGCGGCTTCCCGGTCACTGAATTAAAATTACCATCACATGGCAATTATATTATTGGAACATGACATGTATATGTAAAAATGGATTGTGTCAGTTTTGGCTGGATGACCTTGCTATCTGCTTGGGAAAGCAGGTTAAGTTATGGTTTGCCTGACGAAGACAAAGGGTCAAAAGCTCGCTGATTTACTATCAAATAAATTGGTTGGATTTAAAATTGGTGTTGTAAAACTTTACTAAGTTATGGATAGTCAGTTCCCAGGTAAGTAACCAAGCCAACCTGACAATCTGCCTGGTGACTCAGGTTAAAATCAGCTCCACACGTTGACTTCTGCCTATCACTTCAGCTGCTGGTGAGGTGCTTATTAAACTGGACTGTAGCCAATAATTAAAGCTGCAGCAAACAGTAAAGCAGATCACAAATAGATCAAGAAAGGCTCTTTAACAAGGAAGGGATAAGAGTCAAATAATCTCTCCTGAAATAATTTCTAATTGTTGCTTTTCTTCTCTCTCCCCAAAAGAAAATATATAATAGTGCAAATTGCCAAAGAAATTGTGCAAGTGCCATAACTGCCTATTGTTATGAAGTTAGAATATAATGAAACAACCATTAATATTTATTAATTAAGATATTTATTTTAATGTGCATTTATCCTTCTCAGAATTTTTTAAAACATCCTTTATCCCTTTATTGAAAATAATCATCAGTTCTATTGTTGGAAAGAAAAGAAATATCATTTCATTTTACCAGAAATCAGTTGTGACAATTACGATTCCATGTATCTAAAAAGCATATAGTGAATTCCTAAATTTTGATTTTTTTATTCATTTGTGGGACATTGGCTGGCCAGCATTTATTGCTCATCCCTAGTTGCCCAAGACCCATTAGTTGCCGTGGCTCTGGAGTCATGTGCAGGCCAGACTGGGTAAGGATGGCAGATTTCCTTGCCTAAAGGAGATTAGTGAACCAGATGGGTTTTTCTGACAATCGACAATAGTTTCATGGCCACCTAAATTCTTAATTCCAGGTTTTTAAAATTTAATTCAAATTTCATCATCTGCCATGGCAGGATTCGAACCCGGGTCTCCAGCACATCAGCTAAATTTCTGGATTAATAGTCTTGCAATAATACCACTAAGCTATTGCCTCCCCTAATTTCATCTAATGCCCTCATCCTTTATCTCAAACTTTTCCAGAACAGAATCCTTTTGACCTCCCAACAGGACTCAAGGAACCCCTGAGAAACATTCAAATATTAAAACATTAAGCCTTTAGGATCCTAAACTTTAGGATATTAATGGAAAAGGACGGAGACTGGCCCAAAAGGGAAGGTATTTAACTGGGGAAGGGCTAGATACGGCCAGATTAGGCAAGATCTTAAAGATACCGACTGGGATAAGCTTTTTGAGGGCAGGTCGACGAAGTACACGTGGGAGTCTTTCAAGGGAAAACTAAACTCTCTGCAGGAAAGATACGTGCCGGCAAGGAGGAAGGATGGGAAAGGTAGGATTAGAGAACCGTGGTTTACCAGGGAGATTGAGGACTTGATCAGGAAAAAGCGAGAGGCTTACATTAGATCTAGGCAACTAGGGACTGAGACAGCGCTGGAAGCTTATAGAGAGTGTAGACGGGATCTTAAAAGGGGTATTAGAAAGGCAAAAAGGGGCCACGAGGTGGCTCTGGCAGGTAGGATAAAGGAAAATCCAAATGCATTTTACACCTATGTAAGGAGCAAAAGGATGGTTAGAGGCAAGATTGGACCTCTTAGGGACAGAGGAGGGGATCTATGCTTAGAGCCTGAGGGAATGGGGGAGATCCTGAATGAATACTTTGCGTCGGTATTCACGCAGGAGACTGGACAGATGTCTGTGCCTGATGTTTACAAAGTTGAAGATTGGTTGAGGGAAATAAGGATTACGAGGAAAGAGGTGTTGGGGCTGTTAGGCAGCTTAAAGACATATAAAGCTCCGTGGCCTGATGGCATTTACCCCAGGCTGCTAAGGGAGTTGAGGGAAGACTTGGCTGGGCCTCTGACGCAAATCTTTGTCTCTTCCTTGGACACAGGTGAGGTCCCAGAGGACTGGCGGATAGCAAACGTAGTACCGTTGTTTAAAAAAGGTCAGAGGGATCACCCAGGGAACTATAGGCCGGTGAGCTTGACTTCAGTTTATAGGTAAGCTAATGGAGAGGATCCTTAGGGACAGGATGTATGAGCATCTGGAGCGCTGCGATCTGATCAGGGATACGCAGCATGGCTTCGTCAAAGGGAAGTCTTGTCATACAAAATCTAGTGGAATTTTTTGAAGAAGTGACAAAAACAGTTGATGAAGGACAGGCTGTTGATGTCGTCTACATGGATTTCAGTAAGGCGTTTGACAAGGTTCCTCATGGTAGACTGATAGAGAAGGTGAAGGCGCATGTGATACAGGGTCGGGTATGTAGATGGGTCGAGAACTGGCTCGGGAGGAGGAGACAGAGGGTAGTAGTGGAAGGCTCTTTTTCCGTCTGGAAGCCTGTCACTAGTGGAGTGCCACAAGGCTCAGTACTAGGTCCTCTTTTATTTGTGGTCTACATAAACGACTTGGAAGTAGGGGTAGGTGGTGAGATCAGCAAATTTGCTGATGACCCCAAGATGCTTGGATTGGCGGGTACAGAAGAGCAGTGTCAGGCAATACAACAGGACATAGACAGGTTGGTAGACTGGGCAGATAGTTGGCAAATGGAATTTAATCCGGATAAATGCGAGGTGATGCATTTTGGCTGGAAAAATGTAGAAGAGAGTTATAGGATAAAAGGTAAAACTATACAGAGCATAGAGACACAGAGAGACTTGGGGGTGCAGGTTCACAAGTCTCTGAAGGTGTCCTCACAGGTGGAGAAGGTGATAAAGAAGGCGTATAGTATGTTAGCCTTCATAGAAAAGGGTATAGAATACAAGAGTAGGAGTTTGATGTTGCAGTTGTATAGAACTTTGGTTAGGCCTCACTTGGAATACTGCGTCCAGTTCTGGTCGCCGTACTATCGGAAGAATGTGGAGTCCTTGGAGAGAGTGCAGAGGAGGTTTACCAGGATGCTGCCTGGTATGGAAGGACTGTCTTATGAGGAACGATTAAATAGACTGGGGTTGTTTTCCCTTGAAAGACTTCGGCTTAGAGGGGATCTCATAGAGGTGTATAAGATTATAAGGGGTATAGATAGAGTAAATGGAGGTAACCTTTTTCCACCTTTAGAAATGGATAGGACGAGAGGTCATGGCCATAGGGTGAGGGGGGCTATGTATAGGACGAATATTAGAGGGCAGTTTTTCACACAAAGGGTAGTGGGGGTGTGGAATGCACTGCCGAGTAAGGTGGTGGGAGCAGGCACGATGGGGCTGTTTAAGGGTCTCTTGGACAGCCACATGAGCGGTATGCAGATACAGGGATATATTAGGACTGTTTAACTACGGCTTTTTTCCACAGGTAATTCGGTCCATACTTTGAGCATGCATTTGGCAGGTGGTGCGGGTACAGCTCTTGGATGTTGATTCATGGGTTGCCTGGTACCTCATGTCGTATATGAGTGCTTTATGTGGACCACCTGAAGGGCACCATGACAGCTCGGAGACTATCGATGTGGCTGTGCAGACACTTGGAATTGGGCCGGTGTCTGCGGGAGTTTGCGCGTTCTCCCCGTGGTTGCGGGGGTTTTCTCCGGGCACTCCGGTTTCCTCCCACAACCCAAAAATTCGCTCTTAGGCTGATTGGGAAACAAATTGTCCCTATAGTGAGAATTTTCCATGTTAGGAATAATATATATGTTATTATATAGGAATAATAAAATAGGATAATGGATTTGCTACTATATAGTTATGACGGCGGCGCGGGCTCGTTGGGCCGAAGGGCCTGTTTCCCGTGCTGTGTTGCTCTTTAAAAAAAAACCACAAAAAAATGATTATTATTGCACAACAGATGATACAAACACACAAAAGCAAACTTTAAAGATGTTTCCACATCTTATAAATAAACATTTACAATAAAAAAGTTATTTTTTTCCCTCTTGGTCTGAGCTCTGTGTTGTTTCTCACTCTCTTCTAACCAACCCAAATCTGGCTTTTTGTTAACTCACAGTTAGAGCAATTCCAGTCTGCACTGGATTATCTGGGCCTTCAAGTAAGTCTCCAATGTTACAGTCACAAGGTAAGATGGTTATTAATTGGCCAGTTTGATCACATTATCAGAGAAGTAAGAAACATATGGTTTCATCCCAAAACACTAAGTGGGGGAGGTGATATTATCAAAAATATTCTCTCAGTACGAGAGGTGGTTAGCACTGCTGCCTCACAGCTCTAGGGAACCTGGCTTGGGTGACTGTGTGGAGTTTGCATACTCTCCCCACGTCTGTGTGGCTTTCCTCTGGGTGCTCCAGTTTCCTTCCAGTCTGAAAGACATGCTGGTTTGGTGCATTAGCCGTGCTAAGTTCTCCCTCAGTGAACCCAAACAAGCGCCAGAGTGTGGCGATTAGGGGATTTTTACAGTGATTGCTGTTTTACATTAAGCCTACTTGTGACTAACAAATACACCAGAATTTCAGGACTGTTTTTTTGATGAGTTTGAAAATGAAATATTATGACACGCTTTTGGACAGAAGTGCGATTTCAATCCACAACCATTACCATTTAGAATGATAAGGTTTATTGTCTTTATTCATCAGTGTCACAAGTAGGCTTACATTAACACTGCAATGAAGTTACTGTGAAAATCCCCTTGTCGCGACAATCTGATGCCTGTTCAGAAAACTGAGGGAGAATTTGCATGGTCAATGCACCTAACCAGCATGTCTTTCAAACTGTTGGGTGAAACTGGAGGAACTGGAGGAAGCCTACGCAGACATAGAGAGAATGTGTAGACTCTGCATAGACAGTGACCCCTGGAATTGAACCCAGGTCCCAGGCGCTGAGGCAGCAGTGCTTGCGTTATTTGGAAAAAGAGGCAGATATGCCTACAGCCTTGGCTGGAATCTATGGCACAGTAACTTCATTTGGAAAGTAGGATCAGACACTTCAAAGCCTTCGCCAATGGCCATGACGATGAAAGATGGGTTAACACAGGGTTATAGAGCAGAGGTCCAGGATCACCAGTGAAATGGCTACACTGACAACCCTACTGAAACTGGAGCATCTGGAGGAAACCCATGTAGGCATGGCAAGAATATGGGAATTCCATACAGACAGTGACACAAGCCAGGATCAAACCTGGGTCCCTGGCACTGTGAGGCAGCAATACTAACCACTGTGCCACCATGCTACCCATCAGATTCATAGGAAAAACCACCATTTAGAAGTTCCCCACCAAACACGCACATCCTGATTTGGAAATAGATTGCCATCTCTTCACTATTACTGGGTCAAAATCCTGGAGCTCCCTTTCTAATAGCACTGTGTGTGCACATACACCACACGGAGTGTAACAGTTTAAGAAGGCAGCTTTCCAATACCTTCGCAGGGGCACTTAGGGATGGGCAATAAATGCTGGCCTAGCCAGTGAAGTCCAAATCCCTTGAATAAATAAAAACATTACCACACCTTACCTTTCTTCTATTGATGGCCATCACAGCTTTGGGTTGGGAACATTGCTGAAACAAAATTTAAAAAATTAGAATAAACAAATTCAGTAGGGAGACTGGCACTAGTACTCAGTTTTGCTCACCTAGTTACAGGAAGGATGTAAATAAGGTCGAAAGAGTCCAGAGAAGGTTCACGAGGGTGTTGCTGAGACTTGAGAAGCTGAGTTATGGGGAGAGATTGAATAGGTTAGGACTTTATTCCATGGAGCGTAGAAGAATGAGGGGAGATTTGATAGAGGTGTACAAGATTTTGAAAGGTACAAATAGAATGAATGCAAGCAGGCTTTTTCCACTGAGGCTAGAGGAGAAAAAACCCAGAGGGCCTGGGTAAAGGATGAAATGGGAAAAGTTTAAAGGGAATATTAGCAGGGGATTCTAAGAAAACAGCACGGGAAACAGGTCCTTCAGCCCAACGAGCCCGTGTCACCACCCCAATGTTCCCACCTCTACCCGTGATCCCTGTCTATGTTTATAGATCTATGGATTAAAAACCAAATTTGAGACAATTTAGGGAGAATTTGTTTTGCCAATTAGCCTAAGAGCCCCTTTTTGGGAAGTAGGAGGAAACAGGAGCACCCGGAGAAAACCCACACAAGCACGGGGAGAATGCGCAAACTCCCACAGACACTGGCCCAAATCCATGTATCTGCACAGCGATAGTCACTGAGCTGTCGTGTTGCCCATCAAATGGTCCAGGTCAAGCGTACACTAACGACGTGAAGCACTAGGATACTCTCGAAAAAAATCCAAGAGCAGGCCTCTCACGACCCATCGTGTGTATGCCCGTTAGACAACAAGTGGACCAAAGCACCTGTAGGATAAAAACAAGTACATCAATATCATCATCTATTTACACACTTCCCAGGGACTCCCAAGGCTCATGATCCCTATTTTAAATCAGTTTTCTATACCCCTCCATTCCCATTCTGTTCATGTGCCCATCTAAGTATTTCTTAAATAACTCCAGAGTACCTGCCTCCACCACTTTACTTGGCAGTGCATTCCATACCCCCACCACCCTCTGTGTGAAAAAACTCCCTCTAGCATCCAAATTATATCTTACCCCCCTCACCCTAAGCCTGTGACCCCTTGTGCTATTCGAGTCCATCCTAGGAAAAAGCTTAACCCTGTTTAATCTATCTATACCCCTCATAATCTTGTACACCTCTATTAGATCTCCTCTAAGTCTACGTCTTTCTAAGGAAAACAGCCCCAATTTGCCTAACCTCTCCTCATAACTCAGACCTTCCATACCAGGCAGCATCCTGGTAAACCTCCTCTGCACTCTCTCCAGAGTCTCCACGTCCTCCGGGTGCTCCGGTTTCCTCCCACATCCCAAAAATGTGCTCTTAGGCTGATTGGGTAACAAATTGTCCCTATATTGGTCCCTATATGGGAATCTTCAACAATAGGCATAGCCTAAAGTCAAGGATATGTCATTAAAACGTTAGGACGGCGGCGTGGGCTCGTTGGGCCGAAGGGCCTGTTTCCCGTGCTGTGTTGCTTTTTGTTCTTTGTTCTTTGTTCTTTGTCCTTCCGGTAGTAAGGCGACCAGAACTGGATGCAGTATTCAGAATGAGGTCTAACCAATGTTTTTAATGTTTCAAGGAGGTGTGAATAGCAGAATCCTGATTAGCTACCATTCAAAGCAAATATTGGAAATAAAAGAGAAAAGAGTGAAGATAAAAATATCAAACCAGCAAAGAAAAAACAAAACAAGGTCACAGGCCTCAATCAAAAATTATTGAACACAGTGTTAAGTGCAGCATATTGTTTGTAAGTTGCCCAGTGAAAGGAGGTGCTGTTTCTCAAATTTAAGCTTTTTTGGAGCATGACAGGAGGCCCAAGAATAGAACAAGGGCAAGGTGGTGATTTACGATGAGGTGATTGGAAGTTCAGGATCATACTTGTAGATTGACAAGAATTGTTCTGCCAAGTAGTTATCCATTCTGTCTGTCACCCCATTGTAAAGCAGGCTGCATTATGTGCAGCAAATTAGTGTACTAAATTGGAAAAAGAACAATTACAAATTCACCAGGAGAAAATATTTGGTGCTTTGTATGGTCAGAAGTTAGATGGCAAGAGGGATTTCCCACACATGTATGAAAAGGTGCTGTGGGAAGGAGTGACCAGGATAATAGGGAGGGAGTATCCTTTTTTGAATACAGAATGTGGAAGGGAAAGTATTGTTGGTACCACACTGGAGGTGGCTGAAATGGTGGAGGGTCATCCATTGTAAATAGAGACTGGTGAACTGGACAAGGGAAACCCTATAATGATTCTAGTAGGGAGGGCAAGGAATGAAAGCAGAAATGCATGATAAAGAACAGGTGTGGTCAAGAACCCTCACCAACAGTGAGGGTTCTTGACCACATATGATTTTTTTTTCCCTCTTCTGCATTGCCTTTTATTTCAAAATAACTTGAAACACAAATAGAATCACAATACAAGTTTTCTATTTTATGAAAGAAAATGTATTCGCTTGAACAGTTTGTCCATGCAATAAAGCAAACTGACTTTTTAAAAAATTCTTCGACCCATCACATATCTGTCTCATCTGATGAATTGTGTGCACGTAGATTTTCATTAATTTTAAATTGCGTGGAGCTTCATTCATTTCACATAGTTAGAACAAAACACTGATGAAGGGAAAACAGGGACAAAAATGGCAAATGAAACCCATTTCAAATTCTTGCGAGCTGGTCATGAACCTGATCTCATTCTCCACGACAGTATATTTACACAAATCCCAAACTCATTGGGTTGCATTTCCAATCCAAGCATCACAAAGTCTGAAAGTGATTGCTTCTTGTGGCTATCTTAGGGACTGTTGTGCTAACTGTGTTTAATTGTCCCTGGTTGCTCAACCTGGGTGAAGAGGGAGAGCCTGGCTCCTTCCTGGGCCATCCCTCATTCCTGCTTCTTGTGGCCCGGAGCCTCCTTCGGGCCCTCCCTCAGCTCCTGGGCCCAGCTGTCCCTCAGGTGGGTCGCCCACTGGCTCAGCCCACCCAGCTTGCGGGGCAGCTCGGTTTGCTGCAGGAACTTGCAGACGGCACCGGAGTGGCGGAGGCACTTGGCCGCCTTCTGGGTGCCCAGCTCCAGGCAGCCGGCCAAGGAGACAGTGATGCAGGCCGCCTGGCGGATGGGCTGTGTCTCGGAGAGTTTCTCCACCAGCCGCGCGTTGTTCACCAGCGACTGCAGCAGCCTGCCGAGCACCTTGGCGGCGGCACTGGAGCCCATGACGGCAGTGATTCTGCAGTTGAGGATAAATTAATTTGTGGGAACAGCTGGTATGGAAGTTTGATTCATCCATAGAAAATTACAGCTCAGAAACAAGCCTTTTGGTCCTTCTTGTCTGTGCCTAACCTTTTTTTCCTAGTCCCACTGATCTGCACTTGAACCATATCCCTCCACACCCCTCTCATCCATGAATCTATCCAAGTTTTCCTTAAATGTTAAAAGTGACCCCGCATTTACCACTTTATCTGGCAGCTCATTCCACACTCCCACCACTCTCTGGGTGAAGAATCCCCTGCTAATATTCCCTTTAAACTTTTCCCATTTCATCCTTTACCCAGGCCCTCTGGGTTTTTTCTCCTCTAGCCTTAGTGGAAAAAGCCTACTTGCATTCACTCTATTTGTACCTATCAAAATCTTGTACACCTCTATCAAATTTCCCTTCATTCTTCTACGCTCCAAGGAATAAAGTCCTAACCTATTCAATCTCTCTCTGTAACTCAGCTTCTCAAGTCTCAGCAACACCCTCGTGAACCTTCTCTGCACTCTTCCGACCTTATTTACATCCTTCTTGTAACTAGGTGACCAAAACTGTACACAATACCCTAAATTCGGCCTCACCGAGCCTTATACAACCTTACCATAACACTCCAAATTTTATACTCAATGCTCCGATTTATAAGGGCCAATGTACCAAAAGCGTTCTTTACAACCCTATCTATCTGTGACACCACTTTTAGGGAATTCTGTACTTGTATCACCAGATTGGAATAAAGATTTCAGAGATAAGGAAACTGGAAGAATGGAGTACAGTTGGCACAGGCTCAGTGGCCTCAATTTCTCTTCATACGACAATCCTGCCATCCCCAAAACCAGTCTGGTGAACCTTCACTACGCTCTCTCTATGGCAAGTTTATCTTATCTTAGTGACACCATAATTGAAACACAGATGTACTTTCACCAAAGCCATGTACAGCTGCAGTAAGACATCCTTCCTGTATGCAAGTCCTCTTGCAATGAAGCCGAACATATCATTTGCTTCCAACTGCTTGCTGTGTCTGCATGTTTGTTTTCAATGACTGTTGTACTGGGACACCCAGATCCTTTTGTCTGTCAACATTTCCCAATCTATCACCATTTCAATAATACTCTGGCATTTTGTTCCTGTGTCTGAAATGGATAACTTTACAGTTCTCCACATTATACTGCAGGGAAGGTGGTGGTTTGGAGGCTTTGGGGAGGCAATTCACATGAAAACAATTCTAACTGTAAAATTCATGTAAAAACTGGAATAAATCCTGCTGGTTTTTTCACCGAGAGGTTCAAAATGAATGTCCTATGTTCTGTGCGGTGCAGAGTGCCTCAGCTTGAATCACACTGAACATCAGTGGCAGGGTCTCTTTACACTGGAGAGGCTGAATCATAGTGCTGAGTGGGCCACAGCTCATGTTCCAATCTGTCAATGCCAAGATCAGTGTGGCCTCACACTGCCTGCCACCAGATCACTGGCAAGTCCTGCGACTCGCATCGTTGGCTTTCCAACTTCCCCCATTATCTGATCACTAGTTCCCCAGATGTGTCTGGACCAATCTTGATGTCCCCAACCCCCAGAAAGCCCTGCCTGAAACACAACTGCCCTCATGACCACAATGGTTAGCCCTGATAGCTGGCCTCCCACCTCTGTCACTCAGCCCAATTGCAGAGAGGCAATTCTTGTGTTGACCTATTAGGCCCTGCCCCCTTGAGACTGCCCGGGGATTCTTTGGGCATTCGCACTTTGCTGTCTGGGCAGTGTCAGAGGGCTCAGGCTGGCACTGCCAAGGTGCAATGTCCAGCAGAGTTGGACTAGTAATTCAGACAACCGCCTGTGATAGAGGTTTGAATCCTGCCATGGCACATGGTGAAATTTGAATTCAATAAAAAAAATCTGGGAATTGAAGTCTGATAATAAGAACATAAAAACTAGGAGCAGGAGTAGGCCTCTGGCCCTTTGAACCTGCCCCGCCATTCATAAGAAAATGGCTGATCTTTTTGTGGACTCAGCTCCACTTACCTGCCTGCTCACCATAATCCTTTACTGTTCAAACATTTATCTATCCTTGCCTTAATAACATTCAATGAAAAAATCTCAACTGCTTCCCAGGGCAGAGAATTCCAGAGATTCTTTGTGTGAAGAACTTCCTCTTCAACTCCTAAATCTGCTTCTCCTTATTTTGAGGCTGTGCCCTCTAGTTCTAGTTTCACCTGCCAGTGGGAACAACTTCCCTATTTTTATCTTATCTATTCCCTTCATAATCTTCTGTGTTTCTATTGAGTTCAGACAAATGAGGGAGGATCTCATAGACACTTATACAATTCTAACAGAACTAGACTGGGTAGATGCCGGAAAGGTAATCCCAATAGTGATGAAGTCCAGAATCAGGGGTCACAGCCTGAGGATTTGGGGTAGACCATTTCGAATGGATATAGGAGAGAGCTCTTCTCCAAAGAGAAATCAGCCTGTGAAATTAAGTCATTGGTGCCAAATCATTAACTGTATTCAAGAGGCAGCCAGCTTTAGCACTTGGAGTAAATGGGATCAAAGATTATGGGGAAAAACAGGATTAGGCCATTGAGTTGGACAATCAAGCCATGATCGTAATGAATGGCGGAGTAGGGTCAAAAAGGCCCATGGCCTCCTCCTGCTCCTAGCTTTTGTGTTTCTATGTTTCCATTGGTCGAAGTATCTGTTGGTCAGTGTGTTGAATTCTGGGATGGTTCAGCTGCCGACTGTTCGTCAGGAACCTCCCCCCCCTTTCTCTAATTGGCTGATCCACTGTAATTCAAAGTTTGGAGACCATTGATTGGTGGGCACAGTTGTCAGCAGCTGCTTTGGCTGAGTGGTCAGTCTCTGGCTGAAGGATTAATTTAGCAATCCAGCCTCATAAGCCCTGATGTTGAGATACCGGAGTTGGACTACAGTAGGCACTGTAAGAATCTCATTACCGGGTTCAAGTCCAACAGGTTTATTTGGTCAGGTGAGTTATCGGAGCGCTGTTGCTTTATTAAGTGAGTTAGCTGATGAAAGACCAGTACTTTGAAAGGTCGTCCCAACAATTAAACCTGTTGGACTTTAACCTGGTGTTGTGAGATTTCTCACTCTGATCAGTTGTTGTTTATTTAACATTGTAGATTCTGATTGGCTGAGGCATTCTGTTAGCAGTCCTGTTCCTGATTGACTATGTCTGCCAGTCAGCAATCTGGTTCCTTGCTGGCTTGTTAGTTTAGCAAACCAGACTCTTAGTAACTGAGATAGCGAGCTGGCAATACCTTTTCTGATTGAGGTGGTCATATGGTAATCCACTCTGGTTGCCTGAGACAGTCAGTAGAAATCTCAGAGTCTGGTTGATGTGGTGTTTTAGCAATCCAATCACTGATTGGATGAGTGGTTCAATTAGGAATACATTCCCTGATTGGCTGAGGGGGTCAGTTAGAAATCTGTTCTCTTGCTGCGGTGGTCAGTTAGTGAACCCTGATTCTGATTGCTTGTCAGTTATTTTTGTTTCTTATTAATTGAATAAGTGATGTAACCGGATACTTCACTGTGATTTTGACCTGCTCCCTGAATTTGGATTGAGTCACCGCATAAATAAATGTATTTGTGCAGCAATTTAAATCCCGCAACATAAATCCAACATTTTGAAATGTATACTCAGCATCAGTGATGGAAATTAAACCTCTCACATTTGCATACAAAAATTCTATAATATATATTGACCAGAGGAGAATGAAAGCTCCGGATATGCTGAAGAGTAAAATCATTGACTTCCTTCTGCTTTCCATTTTGGGGTCACTGCGATTCTCTCCCTTGATCTGAGCCCTCAGACTCTTCCGGACTCGGCTAGCCACTAAAATGTGTCTGACTGTCAGAGCGTTTATCAACAGAATTAAGCTGAATGGGAGCAATGGGATTAAAACACGACTAAACCAGGAAAATGCAATCCACCCGGGATCAGTGAAATAATTTGTTTTTAACTTACAGAACCATTGGACATTATCAATTATCACACTAGGCTCCTTTGTAAAATACCGGGGGATGTTTTTCACAGAGAGCAGGATGCTTGTTGTTGCCAGAACTATAACCGCAGTTTTCCTAGTACAATATTTAGTTTTCAGTTTCTGATAGCGAATGGCCACAAGTCGATCAAAGGAGAAAGTGACAGTGAACCAGACTGAACAGTCTCTGGCTGCAATCATCAGGACAAGGTTAGCACTACACACAGCAGTGAGGTCCAGGAAATTCCAGGGGAAATAATAACCATTTATGTAGGTGAGAATGGGGTTAAGGATGATGAACAGTAAATCCGCCGCTGCCATGGCCACCAGATAGCAAGTGGTGCAGATTGAGAGGCCACACTTTCTCCGACTCAGGATCACAATTCCCAGTAAATTAACTGTGAGAGAATAAATGATAAAAGTCAGGAAATTAGTGAATGAATACTCTCCATTTCTGGAACCCACAGTCCGAAGAGGATTCAGCATCAACCTAATGGGCAGTGGTCCCTGGGGTGGCAATGTTGTCGATGAGTTGTGTTGGTGATTAACATCGCAGTCTGGAATATAGCCAATGTGATATCAGTGGTTAATCACTGGGGGACTGAAAGCTATGAATTACACCCCTCTCTTTGGTGGAGAAAATCAGCAAATGCTGATCATTCAAATATTTCTAAGAGGTTGAATTTCTCATCTGGTCTGTTTCAGAGCATTATCTCAGACAGGACAGGTTTCCCAATTAGACCCACACTGGACAGAAATATACCAGAGATTGGCAATATAATCTGCACCCAATTACCAGACCGCACCCCGGTTTGAACACTTCTTGGCACTGGATAGCCGATGGAGTTGGACATCACTTCAGGGTTATTTTATTTATCTTCCCCTCTCCAAATTTCTTTCCTATTCTATCTCCCCAAGCTTTTCTGTTCTTTCCAGATTCCTTTCTTTATCTGTTTCTTTCTAGTCTTCTCTCCTCCTCTCTCTATCTCCCCCTTTTCATCCCTCATCTGTCATCCTCTTCCTCTCTCTTTCCAGTTTTCTTCCCCGATCTCCAGATTTCTCTCTCACCCATTTCCTTTGCACTCTTCACTCTCATGCTAGCTTTCACACCACATCAGTTAATCTGCCTCCAATATCTCTTGCCTTTTCTAGTTTTCTCCCCACATCTTTCTCCACTATCTCTCTCTCAGCCATGAGGTCATGTTGCAACTGTAAAAAACTCTGGTGCGGCTGCACTTGGGGTATAGTGTACAGTTCTGGTCGTTGCATTATAAGAAAGACGTGGAGCATTGGAAAGGGTGCAGAGGAGGTTTACTAGGATGTTGCCTGGTATGGTGGGAAGGTCTTATGAGGAAAGGCTGAGGGACTTGAAGTTATTTTTGTTAGAGAGAAAAAGGTTAAGAGATGACCTAATTGAGGCATACAAGATGATCAGAGGGTTAGATAGGGTGGACAGTGAGAGCCTTTTTCCTCGGATGGTGTTGGCTAACATGAGAGGACATAGCTTTAAATTAAAGGGTGGTAGTTATAGGACAGATGTCAGAGGTAGATTCTTTATTCAGAGGGTAGTAAGGGCGTGGTGCTTGTGTGGTGCAAATGTTACTTGCCACTAATCTGCCAAGTATGAATGTTGAGCAGATTTTGATTTTTTGAGCTCTGATTCTCTTCCCCACTATGTCTGCTTATCAAGAGATTAACAGTGGCTTCCCAATTGGGCCAGTGGGCTGCCAAATGGCAGATGGAGTTCAATTTAGACAAACTAAAGGTGATGCATTTTGGTAGATTGAACCAGGGCAGGACTTACTCAGTTAATGGTAGGAAGTTGGGAAGAGTTATAGAACAAGAAGATTGAGGGATTCATGTTCATATCTCCTTGAAAGTGGAGTCACAGGTGGACAGAGTGATGAAGAAGGCATTTGCATGCTTGGTTTCATCGGTCAGAACATTGAATAGACGAGTTGCGATGTCTTGTTGAAGTTGTACAATACTTTAGTAAGGCCACTCTTGGAACACTGTGCAGTTCTGATCACCCTATTATAGAAAGGATATTATTAACCTCGAAAGAGTGCAGAAAAGATTTACTGGGATGCTAGCAGGACTTGATGGTTTGAATTATAAGGAGAGGCTGAATAGACTAGGACTTTCTTTCTCTGGAGTGTAGGAGGCTGAAGAGTGATCTTATAGAGGTCTATAAAATAATGAGGGGCACAGATCAGCGAGATAGTCAATATCTTTTTGCAAATGTAGGGGAATCTAAACCTAGAGGGCATGGGTTTAAGGTGAGAGGAGAGATACAAAAATATCCAGAGAGGCAATTTTTTCACACAGAGGGTGGTGAGTTCTGGAACGAGCTGCCAGAGATAGTAGTAGCGGGTGGTACAATTTTGTCTTTTAAAAAGCATGGGCAAGATGGGTATGGAAGGATATCGGCCAAATGTGGGAAATTGGGATTAGCTTAGAACATAGAACATAGAACATAACAGCACAGAACAGGCCCTTCGGCCTTCGATGTTGCGCCGACCAATATAAAAAGCAATGCCCCTCCAAACTAAACCATTCCCTTCTCTTCCATATACTTATCAACTAACCTCTTAAACGCCACCAAACTTGGCGCATCTACAACTGCTGCAGGCAGGGCATTCCACTCCCGAACCACCCTTTGGGTAAAGAACCTACCTCTGATATCCGTCCTATAACTATCACCCCTTAATTTAAAGCTGTGTCCCCTCGTGCTAGCAGTTTAAAAATAAGGGCGGCATGGACAAGTTGGGCCAAAGGGCCTTTTTCTATGCTGTAAACCTGTATGATTCTATGATACAGCCTCTGGATGGGTAGGGGGTTTTCGTTCAGTCAGGCAGCATGGTCACTGCAGGCTTGGAGGGCCAAAGGGCCACTTCCTGTGCTTTAATTTTCTTTTTTCTTTGTTCTTTGTAAGTGTCTGAATACTTTCAAGGAACTTTGGGTTTCAGATGATCAGATTCACAAATCACTTGAAGAAACAACACTGTTTAATCAGAACAACAACATCTGGCATAAAAATATTGGAGTTCATTTCTAGATTAATGGAAATGTGGCAAATCACGAAATGTTTGGAAAGAAACACAGAATACTGCATGCTTGTTGTTGGGTTGTTTAAATATCAGGAAGTAGCAAGCACCTGTTTCTTTTCAATACAAAACTGAGCTATCGAGGAATTTCACATCATACACTGACCACCAATTATCATGAAAACAAAGCCAAAATCTTTGTGTTTTCAAGCTATTCCAAAGATAAAACACAGAGACAGTTCCATGGAATTGAGATCTCACTCACCAATTCAAATTAAGGATTTCAAATTCAACTAACTTACTCATTCCAGTTTGTTTCCCAAATACAATACAATTTTACATGGACTGATAGAGCCAGAAACAGATGAATACTTAGATCAGATATTCCACTCAGGTGAAAGAACCACAATCAGTACAATTATACACTGAAAATAGACCCTATAGTAGTGGCTCATTTGTGTCAGATATTCCTCTCTGGTTAGTGATCTACACTCAAACTTTGATTTTGTTTTAACTCCCAGTAAACCTGATTTCAGAGAGATCACCTTCACTGATCTCAATCTAACAATACATAAGATTTCACTAAATACAAAACTTCATTAATCAGTGAGCCCATGAACTATATAGAGAGGTTTGTTACTGGTTAGACTCACTTACCTGGAACACCAATAATGGCAAGGATTGTGTAGAATATTTTTTCAGCTATCTCAATTGGATCCAACATTTTCAGATTGAGGTGATGTGTCCCTTGGTGCTGTTGGCAGTTTCTCTCTTTTAATCTCTGAGGTTACGTATTCCCAAAGCCTTTAATTTATAAATTGTAGAATCACCTCAGGGTCATTGAGGTAGCAACATGGTTTGAATTTTTTTAAAAAAATATTTGAACAAACAGATTACGACATTCATTTCAATGATGGAAAATATTTATTTTTAGATTGAGCTACTGCTTTCCAAACACTGGATTCCGCTGATCACATTTATCAACGGATAACAGGGAAGTTATTGTTCACGCACACACCATCAGTCTCACGTCTAGATCTTAGATTGTTTCAGTGATATCTGTGACTGGACAGTGACTATTCCGTAATTAAGATCCAATTGGTAGCTTGTCTCTCTCTCTCTCCCCGCAGTCTTCACTGTGGGCATTCACTGTGGGCATTCACCGTGTGATTTAAGTGTGTTCTGGTAATTATAAATTGCAAAATTCTGTTAATCAATAATCTGGAACTATTTGATATGTAAAGAAAATTATTTTATTCCTGAACATAATGCAGCTTCTCAAAGTGAGGAAATATTTTGAAACAATGGGACAACATCTGAAAATTCAGAACCTGCGGCAGAAACAAACACATCACCTCTTAGAGGAGGAAGGATAAAACAGATTTAACATCAACAATCAGCCTCCAATTGATTGTGGCCCCCACATCTGATACACAACTTTATATCAGGAGAAAATCGGATTGAAATCTGAAGAGAAAGATAGAGGGAGAGAGAGAGCGATTTTGCGAGATGCTCTGAAACAAGAGAGGCTGAGAGGCTGGGAAAATAAATGGATCTGAGTGAGAGAGGAGGACTGTTTCTCTGAGAGGAAGAATGAGGAAAAAAAGGAAGATGGGGGCAGGGAGTGTGGAAGAAATTATGAGGGAAGCAGATACTGTGAGAGGAATGCAGTATATAATAGTAACTTAACCTTAGAAGGAAGTCAGCTCCACCTAAATGGTTCAGCGCTATGCTCACCTTAAATAACTCAGCTGGAGTATTCTCTAATATTCTGGTTACACACTTTAGATAAGAGATTGGTCAGGGAAATCGAGGAGGGGGTTCAACGGAAAACAGGCAACTAGGGTGAGGACGAGAGAGACAAATGGGCTGAAAGACGCATGGATATGATGTAGAGATGCTGGCGTTGGATGGGGTAAACACAGTAAGAAGTCTCACAACACCAGTTTGAAATCCAACCAGTTTATTTGATAGAATTTTAACCTGGTGTTGTGAGACTTCTAGACTGATGGATGTACAGGGGGTATGAGGTCCAGGAATACAGATCAGGTGAGTAAATGAGAGATGCAATTTGAATGTGAGAAAGAGGTAGGTGTATGGACTCAGACAGTGAGAGACAGAGATGTGTTGAGGGTGATGCTTTGATGGGATGAGAACAACACAGATAAGGTCAGATAAAGAGCTAGGAGGGAATGTGTGAGCGAGTGTGTGTATGTGTGAGCTCTTTCATTGCACAACGCAACTTCATTTTGGTGACCTGTGTGTGCTTTTCACTTAATAACTGCGATTTTCTGGGGGAATTGTATGACGAGTAGAAAGTTATCAAGCATTTTTAATCATTGAACCAATGGAGGTTAGGTACACCTGAAATTTCCTAATTTATCAATAATGATGGCTTATCTCAAATGTATATGTGAGTCAGTGTATACGTAACAGTTCATCTTGTAGCCAGAATACATGCTTGTGTTAAAGTAAACAGCACTGCTTGCTGTACGGAAAATGTATTTGGTAATGCTGCAGCTTTAACTATGCAGTGATATGTACCAGTAGCATAACAGTTTCAGGGCTGACCGTGTTTATCCCTTAAAGCTGATCCATCTACAAAATATATCAGATCTGAGTTTGTACAGGAGTTTCACTGATATCAGTCCATAGCTTTGTTATTAACTGAGATACTGTCGCGTAGCAGTGTGGAGTGCCATCCTCAATTGTTGGAAGAAGTGTAGCAGGATTCAAGGAGGATTAGCACCGGATAGTAAAACTGGGATGACAATCTCATACTTATTTGAATGGGCCAATGTGAAGTGCTGAGTAATACATTCCATTGGCAATATTTCCATCGAATGTGGGATGCGCAATATAAAAAGTAGTTATTTTAAAGTTTATTCATTAGTTACAATTAATGCTCACATTAACATTATAATGAAGTTTCTGTGAAATTTTCCTAATCGCCCCAGTCCGCCATCTATTTGGGTCAATGGACCTAACCAGCATATGTTTCAGACTAAAGGAGGAAACCAGAGCACCCAGAGGAAACCTACTTGTAAACTCTACAGTGACCCAAGCTGGGAATTGACTCCGGGTTCCAGTGCTGTGAGGCAATAGTGCTAACTACCATGCCACCATGCTGCCCAAGTGGATTCCATTTATTCAAGGTAACAGTTTATGCTTGTTGAACAGTATAATATGCTTCAGCCAGTATAGGTAGACACCCTGGCAAATGTCGGGCTACTGGATCTAATTGAGTGCTAAAATAAGCAACAGGCCATTGATTGTTCCATGCTTTTAATTCAAGGTAGACTGGACGAAGACTGACTTATGGTGTATGTAGAGATTGGTATAATCAGAGAGGCCACATGCTGGCGCATATGAGTACAGGCCTAGTCTACTCAATCTCTCCTCGTAAGCTAACCCCCTCATCTCAATTAACCTGGTGAGACTTCCCTGTACCCCCTTCAAAGCTAATATATCCTTTCTTAAATAAGAGGACCAAAATTGTACACAGTACTCTAGGTGTACTGAATGTTTGAGAGATGTGAAGGTGTCCTCCACACCTTGCATCCATTGTAACACTTGATGCTGAGAGGACAAGGAGATGTCCAGGAGGGGACGCATTAACTCTGTAAAGTTAATCTAATGTCGTCAATATCCGGACATTCCCAGAAAGTGCTTCATTTCCTTTTTGCTTCTTGTAAAGAAGTCTGGCGCATAGCCTTCCCTCAATCTGATGTCAACTGACGGGTGTCAGTTGTTCATGATCCAAATAGTGAACTTGTTCAGATACCAATTAGTGCTCGACCCTCTTTGGCTGGCATTTGAGGTTAACACCAGCGAGTCTGACTCACTAGCCTGTTTAATAGGTAAGACAAGTAGGAGGTCAACTACATACTGCATAAAGGTTGAGCCTGGAGGTAACTTTATGTCTTCTAAGTCTTGATTTTTGTATAGCCCTGTGGGAGCCTAGTCCATGTATACTGATATCCTTTATATGTGAATGCAAAAAGGAACTGTGTGTCGGTGAAAAATTACAACATGTTACTGTACAGAGGGACCTGGGGGTCCTTGTGCATGAATCACAAAAACTCAGTTTGCAGGTGCAGCAGGTGATCAAGAAGGCAAATGGAATGTTTTCCTTTATCACTAGAGGGATGGAGTATAAAAGCAGAGAGGTTGTACTGCAATTGTAGAAGATACTGATGAGACCACACCTGGAGCACTGTGTACAATTTTGGTCCACTTATTTAAGAAAAGATATATTAGCTTTGGAGGAGATACAGAGAAGGTTCACCAGACTGATTCTGGAGATGAGGGGGTTAGCTTATGAGGAGAGATTAAGTAGACTAGGCCTGTACTCATTGGAGTTTAGGAGCCTGAGGGGAGATGTTTTAGAGACATATAAGATAATGAAGGGGCTAGACAGGGTAGAAGCAACGAGGTTATTTTGCACTTACAATGGAAACAAGAACTAGAGGGCACAGTCTCAAAATACGGGGGAGTCAATTTAATACAGAGTTGAGGAGGAACTTCTTCTCCTAAAGGGTAGTGAATTTTTGGAATTCTCTGCTCAATGAAATAGTAGAGACTACCGCGTTAAATGTGTTTAAGTCACAGATAGATAGATTTTTATCCAATAAGGGAATTAAGGGTTAGGGGGAGCAGGTGGGCAAGTGGAACTGCACCACTATCAGCAATGATCTTATTTAATGGCAGAGCAAGCTTGAGGGGTGAGACGGTCTACTCTTGCCCCTATTTCTTAAGGCAGAGCAGAGATCAATGTCTGTATAGTACATAGAACATAGAACATGACAGCACAAACGGGCCCTTTGGCCCACAAGTTGTGCCGATCATATCCATACCTACCAGACCTATCTATAAGTCTCAGTCCCATCAAATCCCATGTATTCATCCAGAACTCTCTTAAAACACCCCAGCAACTTTGCCTCTACCACCACCAACAGCAGCCGATTCCACTCACTTACCACCCTCTGAGTGAAAAATTTACCCCTGACATCTCCTCTATACCTATTTCCCAGCACCTTAAGCCTGTGTCCTCCTGTAGTGACCATTTCAGTTCATGGAAATAGCCTCTGAGAAGCCACCCTATCTATATGTGTTAGCGTTTTATGAACCTCTATCAGGTCACCTCTCAATCTTCGTCTCTCCAGGAAGAAGAGACCTAGCTCCCTCAACCTATCCTCATAAGGCATGCCTCCCAATCCAGGCAACATCCTTGTAAATCTCCTCTGCAGCCTCTCAATAGCTTCCACATCCTTCCTACAGTGAGGCGACCAGGACTGCGCACAGTTCTGTGCACCCCTCCAAGTGGGGTCTGACAAGGGTCTTATAAAGTTGAGTAGGGAGACACAGTGAGGCTATTATTAGTTGCTGAATTAGGAATAAATGGACATGCGGGAAAAACTGCTTCATTTACAACCAGAGTTCTATACCTTCCATTCAGTTTCTGAACAGAGAGGATCGTGTGTTGCAGGGACTTTTTGTCAGTATTGTAATACCCTGGCATATAGTGACTTGATAACTGATGCAGTTCCTTGAGTGGCTGAGACCAACAGTGGCAACGGTCTTGAGGAGTTTAGAATAATTTTGTGGGATTGTGCAGTTAAAATTTGCTGACCTGATCAGGATGACTGGTCCATAAGTTTTTGAGGACCTGGTCTAACAGGTTCTCTAGTTTTGGCTGGGGAAAGTAATGATGAGGTTCGACACCCCATATTTCAAATGTACTCTCAAAACTACGAGCCTCATGGAGGAATAGACTAAACCCTTGTCCTTGTTCACACTGTACGAGAGTGTACTTTTGCATTTGCCATTGCTCAGCAACTTCTGATGTTACAGCTGTAAAGAAAGTTTGTTGGGTCACATTTGGAGTATGCGTCCAGTTCTGGTCACCACACTACCAGAAGGACTGGAGGCTTTGGAGAGAGTACAGAGAAGGTTTATCAGGATGTTGCCTGGTATGGAGGGTCCTAGCTATAAGCAAAGATTGGGTAAACTGGGGTTGTTCTCCTTGGAAAGATGGAGAATGAGGGGAGACCTAATAGAGGTGTATAAAATTAGGAGAGGTATAGAACATAGAACATAGAACATTACAGCACAGAACAGGCCCTTCGGCCTTCGATGTTGCGCCGACCAATATAAAAAGCAATGCCCCTCCAAACTAAACCATTCCCTTCTCTTCCATATACTTATCAACTAACCTCTTAAACGCCACCAAACTTGGCGCATCTACAACCGCTGCAGGCAGGGCATTCCACTCCCGAACCACCCTTTGGGTAAAGAACCTGCCTCTGATATCCGTCCTATAACTATCACCCCTTAATTTAAAGCTGTGTCCCCTCGTGCTAGCTTTTTCCATCCTAGGAAAAAGGCTATCACTGTCCACCCTATCTAAACCTCTAATCATCTTATATGTTTCGATAAGGTCCCCTCTTAGCCGCCTCCTTTCTAACGAAAACAACCTCAAATCCCTCAGCCTCTCTTCATAAGACCTGCCCTCCATACCAGGCAACATCCTGGTAAACCTCCTCTGTACCCTCTCCAATGCCTCCACATCTTTCTTATAATGTGGGGACCAGAACTGCACACAATACTCCAAGTGCGGCCGCACTAGAGTTTTGTACAGTTGCAACATGACGTTGCGGCTCCGAAATTCAATCCCTCTACCAATAAAAGCCAAGACTCCATATGCCTTCCTAACAACCTTCTCGACCTGACTGCCTACTTTCAGGGATCTATGCACATACACACCAAGATCCCTCTGTTCATCTAGACTACTAAGAATCCTACCATTTGCCCTATACTCTACACATTTATTATTTCTGCCATAGTGCATTACCTCACACTTTTCCACATTAAACTCCATTTGCCACCTCTCGGCCCAGCTCTGCAACTTGTCCAAGTCCCTCTGCAAACTATAACTCCCCTCTTCACTATCTACCACTCCACCGACTTTAGTGTCATCTGCAAATTTACTAATCCATCCTTCAATACCCTCATCCAGATCATTTATAAAAATTACAAACAGCAGGGGCCCCAAAACAGACCCCTGAGGTACACCACTTGTCACCGAACTCCACGATGAATATCTCCCATCAACCACCACCCTCTGTCTTCTATCTGCTAGCCAATTCCTAACCCAATTAGCTAAATCACCCTCTATCCCATACATCTGCATTTTCTGCAGAAGTCTTCCATGGGCCACCTTATCAAACGCCTTACTAAAGTCCATATATACCACATCAACCGCCTTACCCCCATCCACCTCTTTGGTCACTTTTTCAAAAAACTCAATGAGGTTAGTAAGGCACGACCTACCCTTCACAAAACCATGCTGACTATCTCCAATCAATTCATTTCTCTCTAAATAACTATAAATCCTATCCCTAATTATTCTCTCCAACACTTTGCCCACCACAGAAGTAAGACTCACTGGCCTATAATTCCCTGGAAGGTCTCTCTTCCCCTTCTTGAACAACGGGACCACATTCGCTATCCTCCAGTCCTCCGGAACCACACCGTAACCAACGACGACCTGAAGATCAGAGCCAGAGGCTCTGCAATCTCCTCTCTTGCCTCCCAGAGAATCCTAGGGTAAATCCCGTCCGGCCCAGGGGACTTATCCAACTTCAAACCCTCGAGAATATCTAGCACATCCTCCCTATCTACTTCGATACCTTCCAGTTTGCTACCCTGTACCTCAGTGTTCTCCATAACTACATTTACATCACCCTGCGTGAATACCGAAGAGAAATATTTATTCAGTACCTCTCCAATCTCCTCAGACTCCACGCACAACTTCCCACTGCTGTCTATGACTGGCCCTAATCTTGCCCTAACCAATCTTCTATTCTTAACATATCTAAAGAAAGCTTTAGGATTCTCCCTAATCCTATCAGCCAAAGTCTTCTCATGTCCTCTCTTTGCTCTCCTCAATTCACTCTTTAGCTCCCTCCTGGCTAATCTATAGCTATCCATTGCACTAACCGAGCCTTCAATCCTCATCCTGACATAAGCCTCCTTTTTCCTTTTAACCAGCACATCAACTTTTTTTGTACACCAAGGTTCTCTTACTCGACCATTTCCTCCTTGCCTGACAGGGACATACTTATCAAGGACCCGCAGCAGCTGCTCCTTGAATAAGCTCCACATTCCAGATGTTCCCAGTCCCTGTAGCTTCCTAGTCCAATCTATGCACCCTAATTCTCTCCTGATGGCCTCATAATTACCCTTCCCCCAGCTATAACTACTGCCCCCAGCTTCATGCCTATCCCTATCCATCACTAAGGTGAACGTAACCGGTATAGATAGGGTGAACAGTGGGAAGCTTTTTCCCAGGTTGGAGGTGACAAACACGAGGGGTCACAGGTTCAAGGTGAGGGGGGGGGGGGGGGGGCGGCGAGGTTTAACTCAGAGGGAAGTATTTTACACAGAGGGTGGTGGGGGCCTGGAATGAACTGCCAAGCAAGGTGTTGGAGGTGTACACGCTGGGATCGTTTAAGATTTATCTGAATAGTCACATGAGCAGACTGGGAATGGAGGGATACAGAAGAATGGTCTAGTTGGACCAATGAGCGGCACAGACTGGGAGGGCCAAAGGGCCTGTTTCCTGTGCTGTATTGTTCTTTGTTCTTTGATTCTGCAGTACGCCACTGAGTAATTCAATATAAAGTGTCTTTACTTGGTTTTGAACCCCATTATGAATCTTTGCTCTGCGTGTGCCATGGGGGCATAGAACATAGAACACTACAGCACAAACAGGCCCTTCGGCCCACAAGTTGTGCCAATCACATCTATACCTACCAAGCCATAGACCTATCTATAACCCCCAATCGCATTAGATCCCAAATACTCATCCAGAAGTCTTTTAAAAGACCCCAGCGAGTTCGCCTCTACCACCACCGACGGCAGCTGATTCCATTCACTCACCACCCTCTGAGTGAAAAACTTACCTCTAACATCTCCTCTGTACTTGCTTCCCTGCACCTTAAATCTGTGCCCTCTCGTCGCGACCATTTCAGCCCGGGGAAATAGTCTCTGAGAGTCCACCCTATCTATTCCTCTCAACATCTTGTAAACCTCTATCAGGTCGCCTCTCAACCTTCGTCTCTCCAGGGAGGAGAGACCTAGCTCTCTCAACCTATCTTCATAAGGCATGCCTCCCAATCCAGGCAACATCCTTGTAAATCTCCTCTGCACCCTCTCAATAGCTTCCACATCCTTCCTATAGTGAGGCGACCAGAACTGCACACAGTACTCCAAGTGGGGTCTGACAAGGGTCTTATAAAGTTGCAGCATTACCTCCTGACTCCTAAACTCAATCCCATGATTAATGAAGGCCAGTACACTATATGCCTTCTTGACCACATACTCCACCTGCGAGGCTGATTCAAGAGTCCTATGGACCTGGACCCCAAGATCCTTCTGCTCTTCAACACAGCTAAGACTCCTACCCTTGATATTGTACTCCTTCATCCCATTGGTCCTGCCAAAATGGACCACTACACATTTATCCGCCTTGAAGTCCACCTGCCACTTCTCCGCCCAGTCATGCATCCTATCTATGTCTCGCTGCAACTTCTGACATCCCTCCAGACTATCCACAACACCACCAACCTTCATATCATCGACGAACTTACTAACCCATCCTTTCACTTCCTCATCCAGGTCATTTATGAAAATGACAAACAGCAGGGGTCTCAGAACAGATCCCTGGGGCACTCCACTGGTGACCGACCTCCATGCAGAAAAAGACCCATCCACAACCACTCTCTGCCTTCTGCAGGCAAACCAGTTTTGGATCCACAAGGCCAAAGCCCTTTGGATCCCATGCCCTCTCACCTTCTCAAGAAGTCTTGCATGGGGAACCTTATCAAACACCTTGCTGAAGTCCATGTATACCACGTCTACCGCTCTTCCTTCATCAATGTGTTCAGTCACATTTTTAAAGAACTCAACTAGGCTCGTAAGGCATGACCTGCCCTTGACAAAACCATGCTGACTGTTTCTGATCATTCTAAACTTCTCCAAATGCTCATAAAGCTTGTCCCTCAAAAGCCTCTCCATCAGCTTACCAACCACTGAGGTCAGACTCACCGGTCGGTAATTTCCCGGACTATCCCTTGTTCCCTTTCTTGAAAATAGGCACCACATCCGCAATCCTCCAATCCTCCGGGACCTCTCCCATCTCCATCGACGATGCAAATATCATCGCCAAGGGCTCTGCAATCACTTCCCTCACCTCCCACAATAACCTGGGGTACATCCCATCCGGTCCCGGCGACTTGTCTATCTTGATAGAATCTAAAAGTTCTAACACATTCTCTTTCTTAACATCCACATACTCAATCTTTTCAGTCTGCCGCAAATGTGCAGTACAACCTCCCAGATCACTTCCCACTGTGAATACCGAGGCAAAGTACTCATTAAGCACCTCTGCCATTTCTTCTGGTTCCACACAGACTTTTCCCCCTTCACCTTTTATGGGTCCTATCCTTTCTCTTCTCATCCTTTTACTTTCTACATATTTGTAGAAGGCCTTGGGATTCTCCTTAATCTTACCCGCCAAGGCCTTCTCATGACCCCTTCTGGCTCTCCTAATTTCCTTTTTAAGCTCTTTTCTACAACTTATACTCCTCAAGATCCCTAACATTTCCTAGCTCTCTGAACCTTTTATACAACCTTTCTTTTCTTCCTGACTAGGTTCACCACAACCTTCGTGCATCACGGTTCCCTCGGCCTACCAAAACCTCCTTGACTCATCGGAACGTTGTTGTGCAAAGGTCCAGACAAACATTCCTTGAATATCCGCCACTTTCCTTCTGTACTTTTCCCCAGGAACGCATCCTTCCAGTTTATTCGTCCAATTATCTGCTTGATGTCTTCATATTTCCCCTTACTCCAGACAAACATCTTCCTAGCCTGCCTGATCCTATCTCCTTCCAATGCTATCTTGAAGGAGATAGAATTATGATCTCCATTCCCAAGATGCTGTCCTACCGAGAGATCCATCACCTGTCCTGGCTCATTAGCCAGCACCAGGTCAAGTACAGCCTCTCCTCTCGTCGGCTTATCCACGTACTGTGTCAGGAAACCCTCCTGAACACACCTAACAAACTCCTCCCCATCCAAACCCCTTACCCTTGGGATATTCCAATCGATGTTTGGGAAATTGAAGTCTCCCATCGTGACAACCCTGTTATTTCTACATCTGTCTAGGATCTGTTTCCCAATCTGCACCTCAACTTCCCTGTCACTATTGGGTGGCCTATAGAATACACCCAGCAAAGTTATCGACCCTTGGCTGTTCCTAACTTCCACCCACAGAGACTCCGTAGACATTCCCTTCACGGCATCCACCTTCTCTGCAGCCATTACACTATCCCTGATCAATAGTGCCACACCACCACCTCTTTTGCCCCCAACCCTGTCCCTCCTGAAGCATCTGAATCCCGGCACCTGAAGTACCCAGTCCTGTCCCTGAGACATCCAAGTCTCTGTAATGGCCAGCACATCACACTCCCAAGCAGCAATCCATGCCCTAAGCTCATCTACCTTATTTACTACACTCCTGGCGTTAAAATAGACACACCTCAGCCCCTCAGTCAGGATATTTATCTTCTCCACCACCCTTCTAACCTCCCTCTCATACTGTCTACAGTCCTTCCCTACCTGGGAACTAACCTCCTTGCTCTCAGTCTCCTCATCACTATTCCCTCCCCCCAACCTTTCTAGTTTAAAGTCCCTTCAGAAGCCCTAGCCAGCCTTCCTGCCAAGATATTTGTCCCCCTGGGATTCAAGTGCCACCCGTCTCTATTGTACAGGTCACACCTGCCCCTAAAGAGGTCCCAATGATCCAGGAACTGGAATCCCTGCCCCCTGCTCCAGTCCCTTAGCCACCCATTCATCCTCCGCCTCATTTCATTCCTGCTCTCATTCTCCCGAGGTGCAGGCAGCAATCCTGAGATTACTACCTTCGCTTTTCTCTTTCTCAGCTTCCTACCCAGTTCCCTATAATCCCTTTTAATAACTGCTTCCCTCTTCCTGCCTATGTCAGAAGTACCTATATGAACTACAACCTCCGGTTCCTCACCCTCCCCTTTCAGGATGTCTGGGACGCATCCAGAGACATCCTGGATCCCAGCTCCAGGGAGACACACCACCATCCGCGACTCCCGTCTGCATCCACAAAAACGCAGTCCCCTATTAGTACTGCCTTGCTGCTCTCTTTCTTAGTTTTTTGGCGTACTGGCTCAGCTCTAGAGAGCGGGCCACTGCTGCCTCCCTCGGATGAGCTCTCCCCCCCAGTAGTACTCAGACAGGAGTACTTATTTTGAAGAGGGACATCCACCAGCGTGCTCTCCATCACCTGAGATTTCTCCTTCCTAATAGTTACCCACATTCCTTCTTCCCATTGCCCTGGCGTGACCACTTGCTGATAGCTCCTATCAATTATCTCCTCATTCTCTCTAATGAGACGAAAGTCCTCAAGCTGCATTTCCAGTTCCTTAACCTTGTCCTGTAGGAACTGCAGCTCTACACACCGAGCACAGGTATGGATGTCTGGGAGACCAGTAGCCTTCAAGACCTCCCACATATTGCACTGGCAACAACATACCGGCCTCACACCCATACTTGCCCCTTTTAAGAAACCCAGACGAAAATAGTAATAATAAAAAACTTATAAGTTACCCTGCCTCACCCTTTTCACTTAGGCTCTGTGAGCCAAAGCCCTTACAGCACACACAAAAACAAAAACTTACCTGCTCTCACTCTGTCTCTCTTTTTTAGGTTAGAGGAGGAGGGAGGTGGAATACTCTACCTGTCTAGAGTATCGGGATTCCTCACGGCTTCAATTTATAGTAAGGTTAAAAAAAAATACCCACGTTAAATTGAACTTCATTTTAACATTTGCATGGATGGGAATAGCATCTGGTACACTGTACAGTTTTTCCTCCCTGCTGATTCAAACCAGCCGATTCAATTGAAGGGTATCTTCGGTACAAAGCAACATAATACCTCTAGCCATTAAGTAATCCCAGGCAGCCTCACTTATATTGACATTTGCCACTTGTGCTATCAGAATAGTGATCTTCTCTTAATCTTTTTTGTAATGTTTGTGAAACACTCTTTTTCGCTTTGAGATACACAGTTTATATACTTTGGAATTCTAATGAATTCATTGCAGACGTTTGCTGCTTTACACTGAAAGTAAGCACACAGATACAGCAGGCAGTATAGAAGGCAAATTGAATGTTGGCCTTCATAAACAGAAGATTTCAGTTTAGGGATAGAGATATCTTGCAGAAAATGTATAGGGCATTGATAAGTCTACAGTTGGAGCATTGTTTGCAACTTTGGTGTCCTTATCTGAGGAAGGATGTCCTTGCTATAGGGGGAGTACAGTGAAGATTTACCAGACTGATTCCTGGGATGGCAGATCTGTTATATGAGGAACATAGAACATAGAACATTACAGCGCAGTACAGGCCCTTCGGCCCTCGATGTTGCGCCGCCAGTGGACCTCTAACCTAAACTATTCTAATATCATCCATATGCCTATCCACTGACCATTTGAATGCCCCCAAAGTAGGCGAGTCCACAACTGCTGCTGGCAGGGCATTCCACGCCCTCACCACCCTCTGTGTAAAGAACCTGCCTTTGACATCCGTCCTATAACTACCACCTCTTAATTTAAAGTTATGTCCCCCTCGTGTTGGTCATCACCATCCGAGGAAAAAGGCTCTCACTATCCACCCTATCCAATCCCTTGATCATCTTATACGCCTCAATTAGGTCACCGCGTAACCTTCTTCTCTCTAATGAAAATAACTTCAGGTCCCTCAGCCTTTCCTCATAAGGCCTTCCCACCATACAAGGCAACATCCTGGTAAACCTCCTCTGCACCCTTTCCAATGCTTCCACATCTTTCTTATAATGCGGCGACCAGAACTGTACGCAATACTGCAAGTGCGGCTGCACCAGAGTTTTGTACAGTTGTAACATAACCTCAAGGCTCCTAAATTCAATCCCTCTACCAATAAAAGCTAACACACCGTATGCCTTCTTAACAACTTTATCAACCTGGGTGCCAACTTTCAAAGAGCTAAGTACTTGTACCCCAAGATCCCTCTGCTCGACAACACTATTAAGGGTCCTTCCATTAGCCCTATATTTCATATGCCTGTTATTCCTACCAAAGTGAATCACCTCACACTTATCCGTATTGAATTCCATTTGCCACCTCACGGCCCAGCTCCGCAACCTATCTATGTCCCTCTGCAAACTGTAACATCCATCCTCGCTGTCTACAACTGCCCCCACTTTGGTATCGTCAGCAAATTTACTAATCCAACCCTCTACACCCTCATCTAGGTCATTTATAAAAATGACAAACAGCAGTGGCCCCAAAACAGATCCTTTAGGTACACCACTTGTAACTGCACTCCAGGTTGAGTATTTCCCATTAACCACCACCCTCTGTCTTCTATCAGCTAGGAGAAACTAGGTCGGTTAACATTATATTCACTGGAGTTAGGAAGAGTGAGAAGGGATATTATAGAAACTTAAAAAATTCTAACAGGGTTAGATAGGGTAGATTCAGAAAGAATTTTCCCAATAGTGGGGGAGTCCAGCTGGGGGTCATAGAATCATTGAATCTATGGCAAGGGAAAAAGCTTCATCCATGCTGACCATGATGCCCACCCAAGTTACTCCCATTTGCCTGTATTTGGCTGCATCTAAGGGGAGGCAATGGCCTAATGGTATTATTGTTAGGCTATTAATCCAGAAGCTCAGCTCATGTTCTGAGGACCTGAGTTTGAATCTTGCCATAGCAGGTAGTGGAATTTAAGAACATAAGAAATAGGAGAAGCAGTAGGCCATCTAGCCCCGTGAGCCTGCCGCACCATTCAATAAGATCATGGCTAATGTGATAATTGTTCAGTTCCACTTACCCACTGCTCCTATTCTGTTGTTGATCAGTGATCTATCTACCTGTGATTTAAACATATTTAATGAGGTAGCCTCCACTGGTTCAATGGGCAGAGAATTCCAAAGATTCAGTCCCTTCTGAGAGAAGAAGTTCCTCCTCAACTCTGTTCTAAATTGACTCCTCCTTATTTTGAGGCTGTTCACTCTAGTTCTTGTTTCCTTTCTAAGTGGAAATAATCTCTGTGCCTCTACTCTGTCTAACCCCTTCCTTATTCTATATGTTTGTATAAGATCTCCCCTCAGCCTTCTAAACTCCAATGAGTACAGGCCCAAATTTGAATTCAATTAAAAATACCTGGAATTAAGAATCCACTGATGCCCATGAAACCATTGTTGATTGTCGGAAAAATCCATCTGGTTCACGAATGTTCCTGAAGGGAAAAAAATCTGCTGTCCTTACCCGATTTAGCTGACATGTGATTTCAGAGCCTCAGCAATATGATTGACTCTTAACCGCAGTCGGGAAATTAAGGATGGGCAATAAATGCTGGCCCAGCTAGCAACACCCATGTCCCACGAAGGAGCAATGATTAAAAAAAAAGGCCTATATCTATCTAGATCTTGCCTATCCGTCTACCTGTCAAAGTGCCTTTTAAATATCCCTGTCTCACCACTTCTTTCGGCAGTTCATTCCACAAATTGTACCAGCTGCAATTACTGACACAGTCACTGGTGACGTTCTGTAAGTAATGACACAATCTCTGTTGCAGACCTGTTAATTATTGACCCAATATCAGCTATTATTTGTTAACCATGTATGCATTGTTGTGGTTCCCCAGGACGACAATGCACTTTTAGCTTATTAAATGAGAGTCTGAGCCTTGATTTTCCAGGTAGTAAGACTTTATTCTCCAGCACACGAGAATAAAGCCGGGATGTCCGGAACAATCCAGTGAAATGCTCACTTACAGCTTGTCTTATACAGTTTGCAGATACATGCCCTGAGATTCTTATCTCATCCTCAAGGCTGGCTTATCTTTAACCATCATTAGTGCTGGCTCTGCTAATAATTTACCTTGTCGTGGATTGGTCACTAATCGATGCATTTACTACTCTGTGAAACCAGTTTGTTTATACGACAGTTCCGACCTTTGCCCTCACCCCATTAACGTTGTTTATACACAATGGTGGCTTAGCTAGACTTTAAACTAAGTGACAAAGAGAATATATGTACTCCATCCCTGTTTTCTGGGCCATAGTGCGACCATTGTTTCTCAAGGTTTAACTGCCTACAGCTGCTTACACTCAATGTTTAATAAATGCTTACCATTCCTGATTCTATCACATTAGCCACCATACATTCAACTACATTAATTAACATACTGGGCTCATTATATTTCAACATTCTGCCCATCGCATGTTGATGAGACGATAGTTCACATTTTACTGCTGCTACTACAAATATTCTCTCACAGCATCTAGTCATCTCTGTACAATTACTGATACAATCTCCGGAATCACAAGTTAATTAGTAAGACAATGCCGGGAGAAATATTTTAATTAGTAAGACAAGCTTCAGGAACACTTCATAAGCACTGACAAAATCATCAGGGACATTATGCAATTACTTGCACCTTCCCCTGAGCCATTCCAAATAGTTCCAGTGCGATCCATGCAGCGGAAGTAAATAAGCTCCATTTTGTCATACAGCACCAGGGAGCATTGTCAAATTTATATTGTGGTTCAGCTATAAATTACCATGGTAAATTTTGCAAACAGTCCCGTTCACTCAGTGACCCGAGAAACACAGTCCCATTTTTTTCTTGGTGGAATATTTTGATTTCACTTTCTCACAACAGATGGCCACGAACTGTCAATGGTGAAAGCAACATGATGTGATGATGCTGAGTTTACTATCAAGTAAACTGGTTGGACTGGGGTCAACACAGTAAGAAGTCTCACAACACCAGGTTAAAGCTTATTTGATAGTAAACCCACTAACTTTTGGAAACGCTGTTGATTCATCAGGTGTATGGAAGGTTCTGATCAGAGAAGGGCATATAAAGGCCTTTACAGCTAACCTGCTATTCAAGTCTTAAAGGTGCAGACAATGTGAGTGAAGTTAGCATAAGCATAGGTTAAAGAGATGTGCATTGTCTCCAGACAGGACAGTAAAAGTTGCTGAGAGTCATAGTGGACATACCTAATTCCCTTTGTCTTCTGAGAAAGTAGAGGTGTTGGTGGGCTTTCTTAACTACAGTGTTGGCATGAGGAGACCAGGACAGGTTGTTGGTGACCAAGATACCTAAAAACCTCAAGTTCTCGACCATATTATTTTATCACCATTGATGTGGACAGAGGCATGTCCTTTAGGAGGCAACAGACCAGCCAGGAAAGATTTAAATATTTGATTGTTGTGCTCATGCCTTTCCAAGAAATCTCAAGGCTGCAAGAACAAAGATAGTTGAATCCGATGAATTACAGAATACCCTATTTCAGTAAGCCGTGGAAATTCCCTTTGACATGGATCTCACAGCTCTTAATATCAGTTGAGCTGAACCTTTCATTAGTATTTTGATTTCTACAGGGAAAATACCAGCATTAATATGTTTGGGGCTCTCTGTTTGCTGCCCTCTGTTTGCCGCCCTCTGTTTGCCGCCCTCTGCTTTCCACCCTCAGTTTGCCGCCCTCTGATTGCTGCCCTCTGTTTAACGCCCACTGTTTGGGGCCCTCTGTTTGGGGCCCTCTGTTTGCCTCCCTCTGTTTGTGGCCCTCTGTTTAACGCCCACTGTTTGGGGCCCTCTGTTTGGGGCCCTCTGTTTGCCTCCCTCTGTTTGTGGCCCTCTGTTTGCCGCCCTCTGTTTGCTGCCCTCTGAATTCCGCCCTCTGTTTGAAGCCCTCTGTTTGCCTCCCTCTGTTTGCTGCCCTCTGTTTGCCGCCCTCTGTTTGGGGCCCTCTGTTTGCCGCCCTCTGAATGCCGGCCTCTGTTTGCTGCCCTCTCTTCCTGCCTCTGATTGCTGCCTCTGTTTGCTCCTCTGTTGCCGCCCCTGTTTGCCGCCCTCTGTTTGTGCAGTCTGTTTGTCGCCCTCTGTTTTCCGCCCTCTGTTTGCCGCCCTCTGTTTGCCGCCCACTGTTTGCCGCACTCTGCTGGCCGTGCTCTGTTCGCCACCCTCAGTTTGCTGTCCTCAGTTTGCTGCCCTCTGATTGCCGCCCTCTGTTGCCGCCCTCTGATTGGGGCCCTCTGTTTGCCGCCGTCTGTTTGCCGCCCTCTGTTTGGGCCTTCTGTTTGCCGCACTCTGTTTGTCGCCTCTGTTTGCTGCCCTCTGTTTGCTGCCCTCTGTTTGGCACACTCAGTTTGCCGTCTTCTGTTTGCCGCACTCTGTTTGCCGCCCTCTGATTGCCGCCCTCTGTTGTGGTTTGCCGCCTCTGTTTGCCGCCTCTGTTTGCCGCCCTCTGTTTGCCGCCCTCTGTATGCCGCCCTCTGTTTGCCTCCCTCTCTTTGCCGCCCTCTGTTTGCCGCCCCCTGTTTGCCGCCCTCTGTTTTCCGCCCTCTGCTTTCCGTCCTTTGTTTGGGGCCCTCTGTTTGGGGCCCTCTGTTTGCCGACCTCTGTTTGCGCCCTTCTGTTTTCCACCCAGTGTTTGGGGCACTCTGTTTGCGGCCCTCTGTTTGCCGCCCTATGTTTGCCGCCCTCTGTTTGCTGCCCTCTGTTTGGCGCACTCAGTTGCCGTCTTCTGTTTGCCGCACTCTGATTGCCGCCCTCTGTTTGGGGGCCTCGGTTTGCGCCCTTTGTTGCCGGCCTCTGTTTGCCGCTGTCTTTTGCCCGACTCTGTTTGCCGCCCTCTGTTTGCCGCCCTCTGTTTGCCCTCTGTTTGCCGCCCTCTGTTTGCCGCCCTCTGTTTTCCACCCTCTGCTTTCCGCCCTCTGTTTGCTGCCCTCTGTTTGCCGCCCTCTGTTTGCCGCCCTCTGTTTGCCGCCCTCTGTTTGCCGCCCTCTGTTTCCGCCCTCTGTTTGCAGCCCTCTGTTTGATGCCTCTGTTTGCGGGCCTCTGTTTGCCGCCCTCTGTTTGGTGCAGTCTGTTTGTGCCTCTGTTTGCCGCCCTCTGTGCCGCCCTCTGTTTGCCGCCCACTGTTTGCCGCACTCTTGCTGGCCGTGCTCTGTTCGCACCTCTGTTTGCTGTCCTCTGTTTGCTGCCCTCTGATTGCCGCCCTCTGTTTGCCGACCTCTGTTTGGGGCCCTCTGTTTGCCGCCCTCTGTTTGCCGCCCTCTGTTTGCCGCCGTTTGTTTGCCGCACTCTGTTTGGTGCCTTCTTTTTGCCACTCTCTTTTTGCCTGCCTCTGTTTGCTGCCTTCTGTTTGGCTAACTCTGTTTGCCTTCTTCTGTTTGCCGCACTGTTTTGATCCCTCTGTTTGGGGCCGTCTGTTTGCCGTCTTCTGTTTGCTGC